>CAXKVI010000005.1:106697965-106700465 GCA_964058755.1 Campiglossa producta
ACAGGAAAACTTTCCCAAAATTACAACGTTAAATCAGATTAAAGTAAAATTTACTCATTCGTACAACAACACTTAATCGCACCAAACATTCACAAGCCCCAGTCAAACTTTGTTGCTTCAAGTATTCCCTTGCATCACGTTTTGCATGCGCTCGTGATATTGTCGGGTGAGTACTTGATTGCGGCTAAAATTTGCATAAATTTATTTATAGGTCAAACTAGATTTCATACTTGAACAGCAGCTTTAAGCGCCATGAGTACGTTTGCTCGACAGACAAGTGCCACTAATACCATGAAAAGTGTTGTCTAAGGAGATAATATGCCTCAGATTTATGTTTGTGTCAATTGAATATAAACGCATTTGGCGATTATATAATTATGTATATGAGTATGTGTGTATTGGTTTTTATGCTTATATGGGCTTATGCAATAAGACAATAAGTTCAAGTAGCCCAATTATTTATATACATGCATACATGCGAAGGATGTGGGAGCATTTAAGATTTCATCGAACTTCAAACTTCAATAATTTTACCTTACAACTTTTGATATTATGATAGCAGCTTCGATATAATATGATGTGATGTGAAGTTTTCTTTGATATTTTATGATGTGATGTGATGTCATCATTGATATGATATGATGTATTGTGAAATTCTCTTTGATATGATGTGATGTGGTGCGATGTCCCCTTTCATATGATATGATGTGATGTGAGTTCCTTTTTGGTATGGTATTTAATATGATATGGTGTGATATGAAGATCGCTTTGATATGATATGATGTGATGTGATGTGATGTGCTGTGAAGTGATGTGATGTGATGTGATGTGATGTGATGTGAAGTGATGTGATGTGATGTGATGTGATGTGATGTGATGTGATGTGATGTGATGTGATGTGATGTGATGTGATGTGATGTGATGTTGATGTGATGTGATGTGATGTGATGTGATGTGATGTGATGTGATGTGATGTGAGTGATGTGATGTGATGTGATGTGATGTGATGTGATGTGATGTGATGTGATGTGATGTGATGTGATGTGATGTGATGTGATGTGATGTGATGTGATGTGATGTGATGTGATGTGATGTGATGTGATGTGATGTGATGTGATGTGATGTGATGTGATGTGATGTGATGTGATGTGATGTGATGTGATGTGATGTGATGTGATGTGATGTGATGTGATGTGATGTGATGGTGTGATGTGATGTGATGTGATGTGATGTGATGTGATGTGATGTGATGTGATGTGATGTGATGTGATGTGATGTGATGTGATGTGATGTGATGTGATGTGATGTGATGTGATGTGATATGGTTTGATGTGATGTGAGTGATGTGATGTGATGTGATGTGATGTGATGTGATGTGATGTGATGTGATGTGATGTGATGTGATGTGATGTGATGTGATGTGATGTGATGTGATGTGATGTGATGTGATGTGATGTGATGTGATGTGATGTTATGTGATGTGATGTATGATGTGATGTGATGTGATGTGATGAGATGTGATGTGATGTGATGTGATGTGATGTGATGTGATGTGATTTGATGTTGTGTGATGTGATGATGTGATGTATGCCCCTCTTTGATATTATACGATGTCATGTGGTGTGCTCGTGATATTATATGATGTGATGTAAAGACCTCTTCGATATGATATGATATGATGTCATGTAAAGACCTCTTCGATATGATATAATATGATGTGATGTCCTGTTTCATATGATATACTGTGTTGTGATTTTGTGATATTAAATCCACTGATATTCTAGCTAAATTAATTTTCGTTTTTTCACCACCACATAAAAACACACATATACACTCATGTGAGTAAATATTAACGTTGCTACCCAAAATGCTCATCAGGTGACATTCGTTGTAATTCTCAGTTGCGATTGTGCTAACCCATTATATTCAATGGACCTATTTGTTTACGCAACGCTGCCACCAAGGGAGCAATTGCCGGAAGCATTTAAAGCATGTTGATACAAATACACTCACATACCTACACACTACCACACGTAAGATGAGGTAATAAAATTTAGATGTGCGGGTATGCGGTGCGTATGTTAATTTATTGTTTTGGGTCACTGATTGATTTAGTCGCGCGCTACATGTACGTGGAAGCAATAGCGGAGCACAGCAATGTGGCAACAATTGGCAACAATTGGCAAATTTTATTGCATTTCCATGAAATAGCCTGCATAGAATAATGGCATAGTGCAATGTACCACATGTGATGCATGCCACAACATTACGTGTGCATACGACATACATAGACCACAATGCATACTAATGACATGCCGCTTGTTAAACAAGGTAAACATGCTAGGGTTTGTATGTCAGTAGTTGTGTATATGGTTGCTCTGTATTGCCAACATAATATTGATTTAGCTGACTAGGCACTCACAATAAAAGCCGCCGAAAATTAAATAATGCATTTGGTGGCAAACAGTGTTCAGAGTTTGACACAAAAATTGTTTACTTG
>CAXKVI010000005.1:106705465-106720465 GCA_964058755.1 Campiglossa producta
ATAAAATAAAATAAAATAAAATAAAATAAAATAAAATAAAATAAAATAAAATAAAATAAAATAAAATAAAATAAAATAAAATAAAATAAAATAAAATAAAATAAAATAAAATAAAATAAAATAAAATAAAATAAAATAAAATAAAATAAAATAAAATAAAATAAAATAAAATAAAATAAAATAAAATAAAATAAAATAAAATAAAATAAAATAAAATAAAATAAAATAAAATAAAATAAAATAAAATAAAATAAAATAAAATAAAATAAAATAAAATAAAATAAAATAAAATAAAATAAAATAAAATAAAATAAAATAAAATAAAATAAAATAAAATAAAATAAAATAAAATAAAATAAAATAAAATAAAATAAAATAAAATAAAATAAAATAAAATAAAATAAAATAAAATAAAATAAAATAAAATAAAATAAAATAAAATAAAATAAAATAAAATAAAATAAAATAAAATAAAATAAAATAAAATAAAATAAAATAAAATAAAATAAAATAAAATAAAATAAAATAAAATAAAATAAAATAAAATAAAATAAAATAAAATAAAATAAAATAAAATAAAATAAAATAAAATAAAATAAAATAAAATAAAATAAAATAAAATAAAATAAAATAAAATAAAATAAAATAAAATAAAATAAAATAAAATAAAATAAAATAAAATAAAATAAAATAAAATAAAATAAAATAAAATAAAATAAAATAAAATAAAATAAAATAAAATAAAATAAAATCAAATCAAATCAAATCAAATCAAATCAAATAAAATAAAATAAAATAAAATAAAATAAAATAAAATAAAATAAAATAGAATAAAATAAAATAAAATAAAATAAAATAAAATAAAATAAAATAAAATAAAATAAAATAAAATAAAATAAAATAAAATAAAATAAAATAAAATAAAATAAAATAAAATAAAATAAAATAAAATAAAATAAAATAAAATAAAATAAAATAAAATAAGATAAATTAAAATAAAATTAAATAAAATAATTTCAATTAAAATAAAATAAAATAAAGAAAAAAATACACAATGAAATGAAATATAATAAAACACAAAATAAAAAATACAATAAAATAAAAGAAGAGAAAAAAAATATAATTAAATGAAATAAAGTAAAATAAAAAATAAAAAAAATCATTAAAAACACAATCCTGCTAGTTTATGACCCCGGTAAAATCTCTAAAAATTCTAAAGAGTCCCTTCCACAAACTAATCGACAAACCCCACCGATTTCAGAACATCTTTTTTACGTTCAAATAGTAGTTGCCCATTTGCTGCTTTGTCAACATGGAATAATTGCTTAGCCTGTGCGTAGTGTAGCGTAACCAACTACGTGTAAAATAACCGCAATTACCACGTTATCCTCTTTGCCTGATTAAAACTTACAACGAAGTTCGTTTCGTTCTTAATTTCCTTCAATTCTTTGAATCAATTTTCTTGTTGCAGTGACCAGCACGTACTCCACTACCAACACAATAGCATACGCCCACTGACAAGGCCAGAAAATGAAAGTACACTTTGCCCTTTATATCTCGCACCAATAAAACAAAATGTGTAGAGAGGGGGCATTTTTTTCATAAAATCGCCACTAGTCGTGGCACGTCTTTCATGTCCGTGTCAGTAACGATTCAATTTCTCCCTTCATTCTAACAACATGTTCGTGCCTTTGTTATAAAAAGGTTGCTGATGTTGCATGCAAACAACTAGAGTTCACACACACACACACACACACACACACACTTGCGAGTAAACGTCATTCGAGCTTACAGTAATAAACCCAAGTGGCAAAGTAGTACTCGTAAATAGCCCAAGCCAAGCAATCGAGCGACGACGACTAGCCCAGATGAAGTATGTAAATGAAATTAACTCTTGTATAGCACTTGCTTGCTTTTGTTCTTGTTTTTGTTTTAGCATGCATCACTTAACAAGTCACGCCCAATACATTTACAAACCAACTGTAAATTGATGTCGTAAACGCGCGCACTTTGAATATTCGCTGGTGCATAATGCGCTGCTGGTCTTTTGTACGACGATCTCGAATGCTTGGACTTTGCTTATGGTTGATTGTCTTGTTTACAAATTTGCATTGCATTTGAAGGTTGATTTCCCTTTCAAATCCCTTTGAATTTCGCGCTTTTATCACTTTTGTACTTTCATTGGCTCTGGCAGCTGCTGTGGCATGGGATATGGTTTGAAGTAGGATATCGTTTGGAATTTAAAAATGTGGGACAAGGAAAGGGGTTTTCTAAACAATACAGGCCAGGATAATTTTATTTTATTTAATTTCATTTTATTTTTTATTTTTACATATTTTATTTGATTTTTTTATTATTTTATTTTATTTTATTTTATTTTATTTTATTTTATTTTATTTTATTTTATTTTATTTTATTTTATTTTATTTTATTTTATTTTATTTTATTTTATTTTATTTAATTTTATTTTATTTTATTTTATTTTATTTTATTTTATTTTATTTTAATTTATTTTATTTAATTTAATTTAATTTAATTTTATTTTATTTTATTTTATTTTATTTTATTTTATTTTATTTTATTTTATTTTATTTTATTTTATTTTATTTTATTTTATTTTATTTTATTTTATTTTATTTTATTTTATTTTATTTTATTTTTTTTTATTTTTATTTTTTTTTATTTAGAGACATCTCTCCGCCGCTCTGCGTAATTGGAAAAGCGCAAGGATCCTGAAGAAATATGAAGGAGTTCCGCAAGAAGCGCTGTCGGCGAGTTCCAGGAAGTCTGTGGAGTTAGCACAATCTCTGATAGCGGATTTCCAAAGCAGTTATCTGCCAAGGCGGGTAAACGGAACCCCTTTCAAACGCCAGAGATCGGACGTGGAGTTAAAACTCCATACCAAGCGGCATCAAAACACCCCCGGAGTTGCAAACCAAGCTTTGCTGATGTAACCAAGGACAAGATCCTTGTAGGCATTCTTGACTGAGGCAACGACCGTTTGACCATCCCCAAGGACCAGTGACGGAACGTCCGGAACCCACTCGGAAACGCTGTCATCGACGTTTATTTGGAGTCTCCAGGTGGTATGGCGGCGGTTACTGATGCGGGCTGGCACCTGGGACACATCAAACTTGTCTCGTCCGAAGACGCAAGAACTGTTGCACTGTACAAGTCAGCAGCTGCAAGACTGGTTGAAGTCTACGAGGTGCAAAAATCGAGGTTGTCGACTGAAAGGACATGCTTCAGACAGCAGGGGAGCCCTTCAAACAAATCGCGCAGTTGCTGTGCACAACTCGTCGTTGAGAGAGAGCCTTCGGGACGGGGCAGACCTCGACATAAAACCTGCAGGAAACAATTTAATAAGGCTAAAAGCCTCGAGACGGAGCCTGAATGGCTCGAATATAAAGTTAAACTAAGGGCCTACAAAAAGAGCTCTGAGACAGGCAAAGAGAACTTCGTGGAGGAATTCTGTACTGGTGTCAAAAAGGTCGACGACACAGCGAGACTTAGACGAGTTCTCTCGAAAACTCAAACTGCCATCAGCTATTTGCAGAAGCCTGCCGAATCCTGGGCCAGCACGGAAGGGGAAACCTTTGAGCTGCTCTTTAACACACATTTTCCGGCAAACTTGCATAATGCACCAACAGCAACTGCAACAAACCTGGCAATAAATATAGCGATCATGGAGGAAAGGGCAAGGCGGGAAGTTAAGAACTTTGAACCGTTTAAGGCTGCCGGACCGGATGGGATTATCCCCGCGCAACTCAATAACACGCCTGGAGAAGCGCCACGGTAGTGTTTATTTCTAAGGCGGGGAAGGTCTACCACTACGAGCCTAAGGACTACAGACCCAACAGTCTCTCGTCCTTTGCACTCAAAACCTTCGAGAGGATAATCAGCGACTATCTCTCCATCATTGAACATGATTACTTTGAAGCTGGTTCCTTTTTAAATTCTTAGGGACAGCACGTAAGTTTTCATGAGCTCCATCTTTCTTTCTCTCTTTATGCACCGTTCTTCTTGCTCTGATCACACTTCAGCTGCATTTGCGGTTGACATCTTAAAGTATCAATTTGTAAATATGAATTGGGCTCAGTAAAGCAATAGGATTGCAGGGGAAAGAAATAAGAGGCGAGGGTTATAAAATAAACTTTATTTGCATGCTGGGGTCTTTATGTCACAAGTCTTGTGCGCGTATTTAAATTCTTACCTTCATATACAAACAAAAGTGAAGTAACTTTTGCAGATATGAGGAAAAAAAGATGGAGCAAAAATTTTAAAAATAAAAAGTTTAGTGAAAAATTTGCTCATAGGGTGTCAACCCTAAAAGGCCAACCGAAGTAGCGGGGAACAGCAAGCAATGTAAATATGTTTAGATCAGTGGAGCTCTCTATCGAGCGGGCTCAAAGGTATATTCATCATTTTCGTATTGCACAATGCATATTTTTGTCTGTGTATTGCAATGTGCCGTTAAGGCGACACGTCGAGTGCTGCTGCATGTTGCACGTCGTAACATTCAAGAAATTGCTAAAGCCATTCGTTAAGCGCGACAGCAACTTTGGGTATGTTTTAGTGCTGTTTTCGTTGCTTTTTTTTTTGGTTTAGTTGTATGTAGTGCTCTTTGTTGTTGTTGCTGCTATTTGTTAAGCTTTTATTGTTGCTCGAAACGCTGCAAGCAACTTTGACACTTTGGTGTCACGCTCCACTCCATTCACGCCACAGCACTGAGTTGCATGCTCTTTGACTCTGGTAGCCAGTGTTGTACAATTGGTATTGCTTAAGCGCTGACTTGAGGCATAAGGGACAACAATAACTGGAACAATAATTTCGTGTAATAGACAGCAGTGAAGAAGTAGTTTAACTCAAAACAAAAACAAACAAAAAAAATTTAAATAAATAAAGTTTTAAAAAATGTAAGTCCGAAATAAGTTAAGAAATGTACTAGAGTACAATTTCTGTTGGTCTTCGCTGGGAAAGTGCGACAACGACATCATCATCAGATGGTGAAATCGTTTTTCTTTGCTCACTTTTCATATCACCCTCAATTTGCTCAGCTGCGTCACCTTAAGCTAAGTTTTCATATTCCTACTGAGCGAAGCATGGCGATATTTTGAATGGCGACAATATAAGAAGAATATAAAAAGTTAACAAAAGAAAAGAAAATAAGAATACAAGGAACCTGAGATGAATTCATATTCACAATAAGTGTAAGGTTTTAATGAAATTATTGTGTAGCACAATCATGTTTTTGGTGCAACGAAAATGTTTAAAAATTTAATTTCTATATTTTTTAAAATTTTCGTAGAGCCAGAAACACGAATGTGTAGATAAATTGTTACGTATACGCCATGGTGTCTGTTATTCAGTGCAATACATTCTTAAAAATTTAGAAAGTCAATTTTTTAACATTTTTGTTCCGGCAGACAAATGAATGTGCAGCGCAATTTTCAGAGATTGAACTACACATTCATTAAAATGGCATTGCAAATTTCCGGGGGTTCCTTGTACTTTGGAAACCCAGGATTTTCGTGTAGAAAAGAAACGAGAGATTAGTCACATTATCGAAATTACAATAGTTTGACTTTTTGTGGAGGCAATTCGAATTTTCTGTGAGTTTAAATTTTTCAACATCACTCAAAATATTGAAAATAAAACAAAAAATATTAACGAAACATTTTTCAAAATTTAATTTTTTACTGAATTTCAATTTTTTTAACGTAAGCAAGAAAAGAAAAATATTCGAAAATATATTCGAAATTAAATTAACCAATATAGTTTCGAAAAGTTTTCGAAGATAATTTTTTTTCGAAGTCATGATCTTTTGTCAGTTTATTTGAATTTTCGTAAAAAAGCTATTCACTTTTTCAACATCACTCAAAATACTGAAAATAAAAAAATATTAACTTCGAAAAAGTACTCGAAATTCCATTTTTTCTTGAAATTAATTTTTTTTTTTTTGTTTCCTAACTCACGCACATAAACTTTAAGTTACAATATTGTATTTACTTTTACCAAAAAAAATCTGAGAAGTATTGAGAATTCGAATAATTTTCATTCTCTTTTTCGGGCATATTTTTTTAAAGTTTGTTTAAAAAAAATCAAAACTTTTTCGAAATTCAAACCTTTTTCGAAATTCGACAATTTTGACTTTGATACTTTTTGAAAATTTTCAAAACCAAAATCATATTCAAAGTATTTTTTACTTTAAAACAAAATCTAAAAACTCGAATTGAACCAAAAACATTCAAGTTCGAAAAACTATTCGAAGTTAATTTCTGAACTTCAACAAAAACCAATATAGTTTCAAAAAGTTTTCGAATAAAACTTTTTTCGAATTCGTGGGCTTTTCGATTTTGCTTATGTAAATTTTCGTAAAAAGGATATTCTCTTTTTCAACATCACTCAAAATATTGGAAATAAAACAAAACATTAAGTTCGAAAAAATTTTCGAAATTCCATTTTTTCCTGAAATTCATTTTTTTTTTAACTTGAGCACATAAACTTTAAGTTACAATATTTTACTTTTATCAATAAAAATCTGTGAAGTATTGTGAATTTGAAAAAATTTCGTTGTCTTTTTCGGTCAATTGAAATGTTTAAAAAAAAAAATGTCCTTATATTTAAGTTTGTTCACTTTGATGACGTTCACTAAAAAAACTCAAAACTTTTTCGAAACTCGACAGTTTTGACTTTGAAACTTTGCGGAAATTTTTCGAAACCAAAATCAATATCAAAAATATTTTTACTTTCAAACAAAATCTTAAAACTCGCATCGAAGCAAAAAAAAATTTAACTTCGAAACAATTTTCGAAATTAAATTAATTTTTTGTGAACTTCAATAAAAACCAATAAAGTTTCGTAAAATTTTCCAATAAAATTTTTTTTCGAAGTCGTGGGCTTTTTTGTATAACTTTTGGAATTATGTTGAGCATATTTTTCGTTTTGTAGAACTGCGTTTTATGATAAAAGGAAACTCCCCATCATAATTCATTCAAATCAGAATTGGTCGATTTCAATTATTTGACAATTTTATATGGAATGACCCTTTTATTAATCTTTTGATGAAATGCAAATTAGTTATCTGTGTTTTATTATCATTATTTCTAACACCTGCCAATAAAGCTTTACAGATATTTTTATCGGATTTATAGTGTCAAAGTATTAATGAATAAAACAAACTAGCTTTCGATCCTATTACTTAGTGCAAAGTTCATATAAGCTCTTTGCCATTTTACTAGTTTTCTTTGACTTAATTTCATAATTTCTATGGTTGTGTGTCGACTTTTTGTATTCATTTAAATATTTCCATGTGAAACAATAACTTTTGGTCTTTGTAACTAAGACGATTATAAACTCATGAAATATTAAATATGTTAAATGTGAATGTCTTTCAATGTGGTTTACTTACAGCCAGGGACCGAAGCGAGTTGTATTGCAAAAAATATTTCGATCAAAAATTTTCTTGTAAAATGTTCAAATAACTATTTTTTTTAAGTCATAAATAAATTAGTTGATTTTTCTCACTTTATTTTGAGATAATCAGGCAGGTTCTGAAATTCCGAATAAAATGTGTGAAAATTTTGTCAAATTACATAGGGATTTCAAAATTTTCACACATTTTAATCGGAAGTGAATTACCAGAACCTGCCTGTATGACAAATTTTATAATTATTTTTTTTTTCAATTTTGAATAGGTTTGACTATAACGAAAATAAAATCGAGATATTGTCGATTTTTTTACAGAAACGATTTTTTACTTAAATTTTTAATTTAAAAATAAAAGCCAATTTTTGATGTACCGCTTCGATCCCTGCTCCCTACACAACTTACAAGGGCTTAAAAGAAAATGCCCTTGGCGTAACAAAGCAGAAAGTGCTTTAAGTTAGTACGAGAGAAATAGAGCGCAAGAAAAAAGAAGCAGCGTAGTAGAAAAACGAGGGGTGAGATCTTGAATGCATCCTAGCCACATTCACAGACCGCACCACAGTAATTGTTGTCGTTGTTGTTGTTGCATTCTTAAGTTGGCAACGATGTCAAAAATGTGCGCACATAATTTGCATTTCTGTGGCATTGTGTCAAAGAAAAAGTGGTTTCTCATGAGACAGAGTTGCTATTTTATAGATTTTTTGTTAAACATCTTTAAGTTAAGCAAAGGGATTTTAAATTTTTATATAACTTAATTGGCTAATTTGAAAAATGGTGAGTGTGTTTTCAAATTTTCACGGATGCCGAATCACAACATTCATAGGCCAGGAGTCCTTGAGCTGAGCGCGGAGTGAGAGTGAGTGCGATAGTGAGAGTGACAGTGAAAGTGACAGTAAAAGTGAAAGTGAAAGTGAAATTAAAGTGAAAGTAAAAGTGAAAGTGAAAGTAAAAGTGAAAGTAAAAGTGAAAGTAAAAGTGAAAGTAAAAGTGAAAGTAAAAGTGAAAGTAAAAGTGAAAGTAAAAGTGAAAGTAAAAGTAAAAGTGAAAGTAAAAGTAAAAGTGAAAGTAAAAGTGAAAGTAAAAGTGAAAGTAAAAGTGAAAGTTATAGTGAAAGTAAAAGTGAAAGTAAAAGTGAAAGTAAAAGTGAAAGTAAAAGTGAAAGTAAAAGTGAAAGTAAAAGTGAAAGTAAAAGAGAAAGTAAAAGTGAAAGTAAAAGTGAAAGTAAAGGTGAAAGTAAAAGTGAAAGTAAAAGTGAAAGTAAAAGTGAAAGTAAAAGTGAAAGTAAAAGTGAAAGTAAAAGTGAAAGTAAAAGTGAAAGTAAAAGTAGAAGTGAATGTAAAAGCGAACGTGAAAGTGAAAGTGAACGTGTACGTGAGTGGACATTCACTAAAAAAATTTAAAACTTTTCGAAACTCGACCACAAAAAGATTCCAAAACAGCCCTAAATGACCCCAAAATGACCGTAAAACGACCTCAAAATGACCCCAAAAAGACCCAAAAATGATCCCGAAATGATCCCAAAATGACCCTAAAATGGTCCAAAAAAGACCCTTAAATGACCCCAAAATTATCCCAAAAGTAACACAAAATGATGCAAAAATTACTCTTAAATGATCCCAAAATTATCCTTAAACAATCCAAATATGATCCCAAAATGACTCCGAAATATTCAAAGTGAAAGTGAAAGTCAAAAATTATTTAGAGAAAAGGAACGGGGTCGCCTCTCGGCAGTAGTTTGGCAAATTCTACGTGTGTATTTCTATCATGAGAAGCTTCTCAGAAAAAACTCATTTGCTTTGCAAGTGCCGTTCGGCAAAAAGCTCTAGGCCCGGCAACTTGTAGGAAAAAAGTAAAAAGCAACACACCACAAGTTGGAAGAGAAGATCGGCAAAAATCTCGTTAGAGGTTATGATAACGTGAAAGTGAAATTGAAGGTGAAAACGAATAGAATATTTCGCCTCAAAGTATGCAACAGTTTTAATGCGACGTTTAACGAAATACCTAGGGGACAATTGGAAGAGAGCAAATTTCTTTCTTATTCTCTCTGATCTGCTGAAGCATTTGACCAATTTGACGACTCACAAAATACCAATATATCGGCTTTTCCGATTTCGATCGATTATTGGAATGTATCAAACTATCTATTTCATCGAAAGGTATCGATAACTAAAAGTTTGTACCGATAATAATCTAATTTTTATAAGGTATCTATACTCATCAACGTTACCCGTTTCAAGCGTATTCAGAGGCTCTAATTGATTGCACTTTTATTTATTTTTATCGATTTTTAAGAAATTTATCGAATTTCGCAATTATTTTTGGAGGTTTTTATACATGATGACATGGGTCTGCATCAAGCAATGACTTTGAAATTGTTGTAGAGTGAATTAAGCCTGCACCTCTTTCAATTCAATCTTATATCTATAGCGGCACCAGTTTCGCACTTAATTTTTCGCATTTCGCATGCATGTCAAAGCCATTAACTTTTACTATTCACAGCCATTTATCTTACAACTCGCATTCGCTATCTTAATATGCAAGACAGATAAATTCACAACATACGCATATATATATCTGCTATACTGACCTAGCCAATTCTTCAATGTCAGCATTTTATGGCACCCATTAATGTGGCCATTATTATTGTGGCTTCTGTAATTTGCTTTCTTACTGCGCTTTAGTATTGTTGATTTGCTTCTTTTCACATCATTTGGCATTGTTTACGCTTCATGAGCAAAAAGCCGCAAAGTAAGTTAACGATCGCAATTTAGTCGTGAGAGAGCCATGTAACAAGAATTTTGATTTCCTTCATCTAAAGCCATAAACTCCCAACGAATTTGCTTTTGTAACTGTTTACAAAAGCCATTCCCACAAGGAAATGGCAATAAACGAGCAACAACAAGCAACAACAACATGTACCTAGCACAGAGAGCAGCATGAACATGAAAAACCGAGCAGTTGTTGCTACATCATTTTGTAAGCGGCAATTTTGTAACAATGTTGTTGATGACCAGAGTTACCTTGGTTTTGATTACCATATCTATTTATTGCGTCGCACTGTACATACATATCTTCCTTGGTACGTGAAAGTGTCGGTTTCTGCTCGAGCATTATGCTGAATGAATGGCTGCTGCCTGGGTATATGAATTTTCCTACGAAAAAGCGATATGAAGATTCGTGAGGACATTGAAGCATTTCATAATTTAAGAAAGAAATATTGTTGACGATATCTCAGCTTGTCTCAGCGACGCGTGTGAAGCTTAATATTATCAAAAATATCATGAGGACATTTTTTCATTGACCTACTTGCATCGCAGCCATGCTAAGCTTAAACGTTGAAAGAATATTTTCAACCAAGTTTTATTGGAAGAAATTTGGAACAATATAAAATTTTTTTAGTTTTTTCCATTATTAAAATATTACCAAAAACACCCCTAAAATAATCCCAAAATAATCCTAATATGATCCCAAAACCACCCCAAAATGAAATTTAAGTGTCCCAAAACGACCCCAAAATGACACTTAAATGTTCCCAAAATGATCCGAAACAGAACCCAAAACAACTCAAAAATGTTGACCCTAAAATGATCCCAAAATGCTCCAAAAATGATTCCAAAATTACCAAAAAAAACCCTTAAATGTACCCAAAATTATCCAAAAATTATCCAAAAATGACCCTAAAATAATCCCGAAATAGTCCCAAAATAGTCCCAAAACGATCGCAAAAAGACCCTCAAATGTTTCCAAAATGATCCAAAATTGAACCCAAAATGATCCCAAAATGACTCCAAAATTATACAAAAATGACCCCAAAATTGTCCCAAATTAATTCAATATTGAACCCAAAATGATCTCAAAATAACCCCAAAATTATACCAAAGTGACCCGTAAATGATCCCTAATGATCCTAAAATAATCCAAATATGATCCCAAAAATATACAATACAAATACAATACGGTAAGTGGTAACCCTGGTCGGCAACCCTACTTAAACATATTTTAGTTGGTATGTCGGCGAAAATACTTTTCATTTGATACCCATATTGGCATATCTTGCTACAAAATTTAAAAAAAAAATTGAGATAGGTGGCAACCCTGTCACCGCTTCAAGTGGCAACCCCCAAGTGAATAGTTTTATAATCAATCATGCCATCTTTATGCCAAATTTCATCGAAATCGGTGAAACTGTTCCCGAGATAGTACCGGCTATACAAATATGCTTCGGTAAGGTGGCAACCCTAGGTGGCAACCCTACTTAATCATAGTTTAGTTGGTATGTCGCAGAAAATACCTTTCATTTGATACCCATATTGGCATATCTCACTGCATAATTTCAAAAAAAATTAGAAAGGTGGCAACCCTGTAAACCGCTCCAAGTGGCAACCCCCAAGTGTATAGTCTTAAAATCAATCATACTACATATATGCCAATTTTCATCCAAATCGGTGAAGCTGTTCCGAAATAGTACCGGATATACAAATATAATTCGGAAATGTGGAAACCCTAGGTGGCAACCCTACTTGAAAATATTTTATTTGGTATGTCGTAGAAAATACCTGTCATTTCATAACCATTTTGGCATATCTTGCTACAAAATTTAAAAAAAAAATTGAGATAGGTGGCAACCCTGTAAACCGCCCAGGTGGCAACCCCCAAGTGGATAGTCTTAGAATCAATCCAACTATCTACATTCAAAATTTTTCCAAATCGGTTAAGCGGTTCACGAGATAGTCCGGATATACAAATATACATGTTTAGCTCGTTTAAAGTTATAAGATATTGACCTTTGATCGATGTTATCGAAATTATTCCATTACTAAAATATGTAGCGATTACTCGCCTATTTCGGTTTTGTTTTGTTTTTATAGCCATGTCGTTTGTTGCTTGTTCTATATCGGTAGTGAAGTTTACAAATATCTTTTAAAAAAAATTATCGAATTGTTATCGATTTTTTTTTTTTTTTCATTTTTATAAATTTTTAAGATTTTTTTTATCAATTATTGGTTTCCATATACTTGTGATCGATTGTGTCGAAAAGTTTATTTCTTAGCTTTTAATCGATTTTTTACAGATTTATCGTATTTTGCATCTATTTTTGCAGGTTTTTAGAGGTTGAAAAATATTTTTTAGTTGTTATCGACTTAGAATTGATTTTATCGATTATCTTAGGTATCGAGTTTACACCACTATCAGAGTTACTTAAGTTACGAGCTTAACAAAATTGTACTAATAATCGTTGCTTGAATTATGAAGATTTTTTTATCGACCTGTTATCGATGTTAACGAAATCTATAGATTACTTAAGAAAGCCCCAATTGTTAGCGTATTGTCATCGGTTCCAATCGATATGTTTGCCTTTACTGTCTCTTTCTAAAATTTGTATAATGTATAGCAAAATTGTTACGTATACGCCAAGGTGTCTGTTATCGAGTGCGAAACATTCATGCTTCCGGTACAACGAAAATTTTTAAAAGTTTAAAAATTCAATTTTCTAGACATTTTCATTGTGAATAGAAAGTATTTCAGAAATGAGATTTCCTTAATTCTACTTTTTTAACCTCGCTTAAATATTTCATTTGCTAAGTTGGTAAAATATCCAGACGAAAGCTAATCACATTAAATTTGAATCTTTTCATTTTATGAATTAGAAGTTTCTTTCTACATCAACCAATTTATACAGTTAATTTTCTAATATTCCTCTTGGTCCATTGAGCCTGCTTTCCAACAACAATAATAAACATAACAGCATGCCCTCCCACACATTGAAAAAAAATTATTTACATAAATAACTCCACCATCTGGGGAGAGTTAAAAACTCACATGCAAACATTCAAAACATTCCATATTAGTACATATTTGTTGATTTTGGTTTTGCTTAAATTTTGTGGGCAGTTAATTTTTCAGCTACTCAGGGGAGACATTAGCAAAAATATACCCAAATGTGCACTTAAAAAATAAAAATGTCTATTCGCAGCACAAGCGAAATCGGAAAACAGATTGCAAATGGAATTATTTATGCATGAGCGTGAAAGCTCGTTACAAAAATTGTAAAATGTTAGTAAGCTTTTAATGCTATTTGTTAATAGAAGTTGTTTTTTTTTTCAATAAAGCTGACTAATGACTTTGTGACTAAATTCGTCAATTAAGTGTTAAAGAGCTTAATTTTTATTTGATTTTTACACTTAAATAACCATCGAAATGAACTCAGAGACTGTGTATAACTGAATTTGTGATTATTCTGCATGATTCATATCAAATACAGCAAAATTACAACGATTTATATGAAGCTTGGTACTAATGTAGCAACCACTATTTTTTTTTTTGTTTTTTAATTTATTTGATTTTACGCAATTTGACTTTTTTATTTTATTTTATTTTATTTTATTTTATTTTATTTTATTTTATTTTATTTTATTTTATTTTATTTTATTTTATTTTATTTTATTTTATTCTATTTTATTTTTATTTTTATTTTATTTCATTTCATTTCATTTTATTTTATTTTATTTTATTTTATTTTATTTTATTTTATTTTATTTTATTTTTTTTTATTTTTTTTATTTTATTTTATTTTATTTTATTTTATTTTATTTTATTTTATTTTATTTTATTTTATTTTATTTTATTTTATTTTATTTTATTTTATTTTATTTTATTTTATTTTATTTTATTTTATTTTATTTTATTTTATTTTATTTTATTTTATTTTATTTTATTTTATTTTATTTTATTTTATTTTATTTTATTTTATTTTATTTTATTTTATTTTATTTTATTTTATTTTATTTTATTTTATTTTATTTTATTTTATTTTATTTTATTTTATTTTATTTTATTTTATTTTATTTTATTTTATTTTATTTTATTTTATTTTATTTTATTTTATTTTATTTTATTTTATTTTATTTTATTTTATTTTATTTTATTTTATCTTATTTTATTTTATTGCATGCAGGGCACATGGCTCAAAGCGTTAAGAGAACGCAATGCCAATGCAGTCTGGTAGGTTCGATGCCAGCCAGACCGGATAAAACACTACGTCTAAATGCTTGGTCGCATGGAAACTAGTCAGTGAATTACCATTCCGCTGTATAAAATTTTGCATTCAATTCTTTCTAATACCTATAATTATTTTATTTTATTTTATTTTATTTTATTTTATTTTATTTTATTTTATTTTATTTTATTTTATTTTATTTTTATTTTATCTTATTTCATTTTATTTTATTTTATTTTATTTCATTTTATTTTATTTTATTTCTTTAATTTTTTTTTATTTTATTTTATTTTTTTTATTTTGTCTTCTGTGGCATAGCGATAGACATTTAAGTAGACCCGCTTTCTGCTTTACAAAGCTCAGTATTATGCAACTGAAGCTGACAAAATTCACGAGTATTTGAAAAATTGTCATTGACTTTGTCATTGTTGTTGTCACTCACATAAAGTGTGTGCCATTTGACGCAATGACCTACAAAAAGAAAAGTCTACACAAAAACACACACTCCCATTCTCATTTTTCAAGCGCACAATTTCCAAAAGTAGTAAGCAATTTAATGCTGCTCATAATGTGGC
>CAXKVI010000005.1:106730465-106747965 GCA_964058755.1 Campiglossa producta
AACATTTTTCATCGAACTGATTTTGTAATCAATAGTGCCTGGGCAGTCATTTGTCACTCAATGAATGAAAATGAGGAAAAGGAGTTTGTATGAAAAAGGGTGCCTCGATAGGGGCTTATATGGATATGACATGAAATATTGCCTCAAAAACATCTCAAAAATCGGTCGTCAACTGCCTAAATGAAAGTTGTAGTCGTTTGCTTTAAATTTTACCTCTACTAATATCTAAATGAAACACCCTTTACTTTGAATGTGTGCTATTTAGAATCCGTATGCCCGCTTCTCACAAATATTTACTTCCTATACACCACTATCTAGTGGCATTTAATTTTGTTGCTTTTGTATTATATCCTTGTCTATTTTTTCCATCTTTTTTTCTAGGCAGCACATCGAATCCCGATGCCAAACGCCTCTACGACGATCTTCTAAGCAACTATAATAAATTGGTACGTCCAGTTGTCAATGTGACTGACGCCGTAACTGTACGCATCAAATTGAAGCTATCACAATTGATTGATGTCAATTTGAAAAATCAAATCATGACAACCAATTTGTGGGTGGAACAAACCTGGTACGATTACAAACTCCAATGGGAACCGAGAGAATATGGTGGTGTTGAAATGTTACATGTACCATCGGATCATATATGGCGGCCGGATATTGTGTTGTATAATAAGTGAGTAGAAAAGATATTTGTTAGTTGCTATACATTGAAAAGGGGCATTCCATATTAAATTGACCACTTCCAGTTTAAGCTTGACAAAAAGTTGCAATATTTTAATTTGAAGTTTTATATGAGTCATTCCATGTCAAATGGTCAAATGGTTGGAATTGACAATTTTTAATGTGTTTAAATTTTTGTGGAAAATTTCGTGAGCTTCTCGAGATCATTTTGGAATTTTTCAGGATCATTTTGGAAATTTTTGGGACTGTTTTTGCATCACTTAAGGATTGTTTTTGGGACCTTTTCGGGATTGTTTTAGGATCATTTCGGAAGCATTGAAGGATTTTTTCGGGATCTGTTTGTAACTTTTTCGGAATCATTTCGGAACTACTTTCCAAAAATTTAAGGATTATATTGAATACTGTTTTGTAACTTTTTCGGGACAGTTTTCGGATCATTTCGGGATTGTTTTGGAATCCTTTCGGAACTTTTTCGGGAACACTTCAGGTTTGTTTTTGGATCACTTCTGGATGGGTTTCGAAATTTTTTTTGGAGATTTTTCTGGACTCTTCGGATCGCTTTGGGACTATTTTTGGGTTTATTTCGGGACTTTTTTTCGATTGTTTTAGAATCATTTAAGGTTTGCTGTCGGTTTGTTTTCGGATCATTTCGGGATCATTTCAGGAAGTTTTCGGGATTGTTTTTGGATCACTTAGGGATTGTTTTCGGATTATTTCGGGACTTTATAGGGAACACTTTAGGTTTGTTTTCGAGTTATATGGGATCATTTCGGAACTTTTTCGGGAACACTTCAGATTTGCTTTTGGATCACTTCTGGATGGATTCGAAATTTTTTGGAGATTTTTCTGGACTTTTCGGATGGCTTTGGGACTATTTTCGAGCTTATTTCGGGACTTTTTTCGATTGTTTTAGAGCCATTTAAGGTTTGCTGTCGGTTTGTTTTCGGATCATTTCGGGATCATTTCAGGAAGTTTTCGGGATAGTTTTTGGATCACTTAGGGATTGTTTTCGGGTTAATTCGGGACTTTATAGGGAACACTTTAGGTTTGATTTCGAGTTACATGGGATCATTTCGGAACTTTTTCGGGAACACTTCAGGTTTGTTTTTGGATCACTTCTGGATGGGTTTCGAAATTTTTTGGAGATTTTTCTGGACTTTTGCGGATCGCTTTGGGACTATTTTCGGGCTTATTTCGGGACTTTTTTCGATTGTTTTAGAGTCATTTAAGGTTTGCTGTCGGTTTGTTTTCGGATCATTTCAGGAAGTTTTCGGGATTGTTTCAGATCACTTAGGGATTGTTTTCGGATTATTTCGGGAATTTATAGGGAACATAATGGGCTTGTTTTCGAATAATATGTTTTGGGTACAATTTTCGGATCATTTCGGGAATGTTTTCGGAATCATTTCGGTACTTTATTAGGTTTGGTTTTGAATCATTTCGGGAATGTTTTCCGTATCATTTTGGGACTTTTTGGGATTTGCTTTCGGATAATTTCGGGATTGTTTTCGGGATCACTTTAGCACTTTTTCGGGATTGATTTTCGATGACTTGGGGAATGTTTTCGGGATCATTTCGTGACTTTTTTATGTTTGTTTTCAGGATCATTTCAGGACTTTTTCGGGATTGGTTTCCGATCAATCGGGAATGTTTTCGGTATCGTTTGGGAATTTTTTGGTATTGGTTTTCGAATCAGTTCGGGATTATTTTCGGGATCATTTCCGGACTTTTTCCGAATTGGTTTTCGATAACTTAGGGATTGTTTTCAGATTATTTCGGGCCTTTGTCAGGACCATATCGGGATTGTATTCGAATTATATCGAGACTGTGTTGGGACCATATCCGGAGTGTTTTCGCATTTTAAATATACTTTTTTGTGCCAATTTGAGGATATCTTGCAATAATTTAACTAAAAATTTAAAATTGACGATTTGGAAAATTTTACAATCTGGTGGAATGACCCATATATGCCTACATTGTGTTTCCGTTGTTCTAAAAAGCCTTTATTAATTCCACAACCACATTTATATGAGAGTATGTAAGCACGTGCATAAACACAATACAATATCACCGCATCAAAGGCTCGTACATCACATTCATCAGCAGCACCATCATCATCATCATCATCATCACAAACGAATAACAAGAATCATCGATGCATAGTAACAGCAGTGCGGTTTTATGCTCGATAGAAGTGCTTAGAAGTGGATTGAAAAAATATTCTCTTTTTAACTCGACAAAAGGTCAACAACAACTCAACAAGAAATTTGACAATTTTTGGTAAATTGTTTTTAACAGTACGCTGTGTTGTTGTTGTTGTTACTTTAGAGACCTTTCGATTGGCGCTGTCAACGCTTCGATGTTCATCACATTGCGGTAGCTTGATTTATATCATGTCATACACTTCTTCTTATTGTTGTCTATTTTTGCAAAGGATACTTATCGATGTGCTACACTTGAACTTGCAAAATTACATACTAACATATTCACATTGAGTGATTTTCCATCATTTCCTCACATAAGCGCTTACAATGGATAACATACGAGCAGGCAGTGCTGACCTTAGGAGCCTCAACTATTGTGTGAAGAATACAAATATTATTTAAAGTGGATATTTTTTAGATTTTCCATATTTTCTGATAAGCCTATAAAATGCTATGAATAAATTATGTGTTCAAACACTGATTGATTTATTGTAGCTCCTTTATATGCAAATAGGCCAATGTTATTATTACTATAGTTTGCCCAGGGGTTGAAATTCAATCAACCAACCACAAAGCCTTATTCTCATTTACTTCGTTTTTGAAGTCCCTTTCCTTTGATTTACCTATTTTTTATCTCATTTTCTATATTTTTCCTTTCCTCGCATTCTTTCTCCTTCTGCTTTTCACTTTCGACGCCACTAAGTAACGCAGTCTCAATTTTTATTTTTTTATATATTTAGTCCATCTAACTTTTTAATTTACCTTTTTCTAAAGCTCACCTCATTCAAATTTTCTATATTTTCGTTTCTTTCCTTTTCTTTCCTTTTCTTTCCTTTTCTTTCCTTTTCTTTCCTTTTCTTTCCTTTTCTTTCCTTTTCTTTCCTTTTCTTTCCTTTTCTTTCCTTTTCTTTCCTTTTCTTTCCTTTTCTTTCCTTTTCTTTCCTTTTCTTTCCTTTTCTTTCCTTTTCTTTCCTTTTCTTTCCTTTTCTTTCCTTTTCTTTCCTTTTCTTTCCTTTTCTTTCCTTTTCTTTCCTTTTCTTTCCTATTCTTTCCTTTTCTTTCCTTTTCTTTCCTTTTCTTTCCTATTCTTTCCTTTTATTTCCTTTTCTTTCCTTTTCTTTTCTTTTCTTTCCTTTTCTGTCCTTTTTTTCCTTTTCTTTCCTTTTCTTTCCTTTTTCTTTCCTTTTCTTTCCTTTTCTTTCCTTTTCTTTCCTTTTCTTTCCTTTTCTTTCGTTTTCTTTCCTTTTCTTTCCTTTTCTTTCCTTTTCTTTTCTTTCCTTTTCTTTCCTTTCCTTTCCTTTCCTTTCCTTTCCTTTCCTTTCCTTTCCTTTCCTTTCCTTTCCTTTCCTTTCCTTTCCTTTCCTTTCCTTTCCTTTCCTTTCCTTTCCTTTCCTTTCCTTTCCTTTCCTTTCCTTTCCTTTCCTTTCCTTTCCTTTCCTTTCCTTTCCTTTCCTTTCCTTTCCTTTCCTTTCCTTTCCTTTCCTTTCCTTTCCTTTCCTTTCCTTTCCTTTCCTTTCCTTTCCTTTCCTTTCCTTTCCTTTCCTTTCCTTTCCTTTCCTTTCCTTTCCTTTCCTTTCCTTTCCTTTCATTTCATTTCCTTTTTTTATTTTATTTGTGTTTCTTTCATATTGGTATGAGTATCAGTACTAACTGAATGAACAGTGCTACTCAGGCCAAGTCTATAAACACTTGCTGACAAAAAATCAGTACCATACTCCACGTCACACAGGACAGAGGTGTCAGTAAATTTGTTCTACCCTGAAGATGACTGCCGTAGTGCAATTGGAATATATCGGTTTTTGAAAAGGAAAAAACAATGTGTTTTTTTTTTTAAGTACACATTTAAGTAAAAACGTCGCCAAAAATGAATATATTTAAATAAAAAAAGTTATCTTTCTCAATTGAAACCCGCTTTAAAACAAAGCCATGTATCAATTTTCTTCAAACGATCGAATATTTGAATTATTTGCATTCCCTCACTTCATTCCCTCACTTTTTTTATTTCCATTTTCTTTGCAATAACCCACTTTGTAATTCTAAATATTTATTTTGCAATTTTTTTTCTTCTTCTTCTCTCTTTTCATTGCTCTACAATATCGCTCGTCTCACAACTAAATTTGTTGCCTGCAGCGCTGATGGCAATTTCGAAGTAACGTTGGCCACAAAAGCTACACTCAACTATACGGGGCGCGTCGAATGGCGTCCACCAGCGATTTATAAAAGCTCCTGCGAAATCGATGTCGAGTATTTTCCATTTGACGAACAGACGTGTGTAATGAAATTCGGCAGTTGGACATATGATGGGTTTCAGGTGAGTTTTGTAATTGAAATTTAGCCGCGAAAGCTGTTGGATTTGCTCAGTGATTATTTTTTTCTTATCGAACATTTTTTTGGAATGTTTGTTTAAAGAACTATGTATGTATGTATGTACACATGTTTGTAGAACATATACATAGTTGTATGGATGTATGTATGTATATATGTGTGTTGGCTATGTCCTGGGAGCTAAAATACTTTTACATGCATTTAACCCGTTTTAAGTTCTTTTTTATATATTTTTTTTTTCGTGTAAACCTGATTCGTCTGTGCAAACTGAATTCAATCAAATGTTTAATTGGTTTGAATCATTAATTGGGTTGTCAGTGAAAAAAAGAAAAAGTTTGAGCTATTGTAAATTCGGAGATTGATTAAAAGCTCCAAAAATTAAAAGAGATAAAATAAAGTGAAATAAAATAACAAAAATTTAAACTAAATTAAACATACAATTAAATAAAATAAAATTAAATAAAATAAAATCAAATGAGAAAAAAAAAAAAATAAAATAAAATAAAATAAAAAAAAAAAAATAAAATAAAATAAAATAAAATAAAATAAAATAAAATAAAATAAAATAAAATAAAATAAAATAAAATAAAATAAAATAAAATAAAATAAAATAAAATAAAATAAAATAAAATAAAATAAAATAAAATAAAATAAAATAAAATAAAATAAAATAAAATAAAATAAAATAAAATAAAATAAAATAAAATAAAATAAAATAAAATAAAATAAAATAAAATAAAATAAAATAAAATAAAATAAAATAAAATAAAATAAAATAAAATAAAATAAAATAAAATAAAATAAAATAAAATAAAATAAAATAAAATAAAATAAAATAAAATAAAATAAAATAAAATAAAATAAAATAAATTAAATAAAATAAAATAAAATAAAATAAAATAAAATAAAATAAAATAAAATAAAATAAAATAAAATAAAATAAAATAAAATAAAATAAAATAAAATAAAATAAATGAAAATAAAATAAAATAAAATAAAATAAAAAAATAAAATAAAATAAAATAAAATAAAATAAAATAAAATAAAATAAAATAAAATAAAATAAAATAAAATAAAATAAAATAAAATAAAATAAAATAAAATAAAATAAAATAAAATAAAATAAAATAAAATAAAAAAATAAAATAAAATAAAATTAAATTAAATAAAATAAAAGAAAATAAAATAAAATAAAATAAAATAAAATAAAATAAAATAAAATAAAATAAAATAAAATAAAATAAAATAAAATAAAATAAAATAAAATAAAATAAAATAAAATAAAATAAAATAAAATAAAATAAAATAAAATAAAATAAAATAAAATAAAATAAAATAAAATAAAATAAAATAAAATAAAATAAAATAAAATAAAATAAAATAAAATAAAATAAAATAAAATAAAATAAAATAAAAAAAATAAAATAAAATAAAATAAAATAAAATAAAATAAAATAAAATAAAATAAAATTAAATAAAATTAAATGAAATAAAATATAAAAAAAATAAAATAAAATAAAATAAAATAAAAAAATAAAATTAAATAATATAATAAAGATAAAGTTAATAAAAATAGTCATTATAATCAAAAATAATTTTATTAAAAAAATTTAAATACCCATATAAAAATATTTAAAAAAAAGAATTTTTCCATGTAGCAGAGCGCAGGGCTGAGATAAAGCTATTGTATGCGAAATGCTACTTTAACCAAACACAAATGATCTACCAAATCTGTAAGTGGGCTTCAACTCCATTGCTTCCGCGTTATTGTTATTCTTTTCGATGCCCTTAAATCCACGGAGAAATAAAAGTAAATATACCCAATCCTTTTATATCTACGAATTCGCTTATAATCTTGCAAATCTTTTGGGCAACAAGACACAACAACAACAACCACACTAGCGTGCAATATCCATCCAAAAGCCGTTACGATGTGCAGCTAAAAAAAGCGATTTAAAAGCATTCACGGCTGCCAAGTATCGAAATTGGATTTTCATGTTTGAGGCAATTGAAGCGAATAACATAGAGGTGGTGTTGGGGCAAAGGTGAAATAAGAAATTTTAACCCAACAACTCAACTACTTAGCTGCTGGCAGCAGTTTGCATGGAATTTATATACCAGTCGGTGGCAAAGTACAACGATCGGAGCATTTACAGTTGTTGTATATATTGATAAAAATGCACGAATGCCAAAATTTTCAGACAGTTATGCCTGAAAGCAGTGCAAAACGATTCCAACATTGATGAGCTGATGTGGCGTAAATTGTTATTAAAAGTATCATCGGACGATGCCACACTCGACTGCAATGGCGGTGTAACAATTGGAGCAGCAAATAAATGAAATGCTTCAGCATGACGGCCACTACAAGCGGCGGCATTTTCCTTTTTCACTTACAAAACGCTTTTCATACCAATCACACTGCCAACTCTTTCCTTTGGCGCTCTGAATTATTGCGCTTGCTGTTGATGAAATCGTGCAAGCGGAAGTGAAACGTAATGAAATATTTCCGGTTGTTGTATGTAATGCTGTTATTGTTGTTGTTGTAGGTGGTGCGGCATCACCAAAAGAAAATGGAATTAAATGCGCAAATTAATAGCACCGAAATAAATTACAAAAAAAAAAAACTAAAGGAATTTCAATATGAAAGTAAGCCGCCTTCCCAACACTAGTAAAATTATTAATTCACACGCTCACACCCACTCATAAGTGCTTGTAAGTGTGTGTGTGTGTGTGTATTTTTGATATTTATTTATGAAATGGCAACAGTCTTTGCTGATGTTGATGTTGATGGTTGGCAACAGTTGTATTTTGTTTTTGTGCAGCCAAATTCAATCGTTTCGCACTCACTGCGCGCCACATTTGCTTGGCATAAAATCATTTTGAAATGTTACTCATACGCCATGTAGAACGTTCATTTACTTAATGCTATGCTTTTGAGTGGGTTCGATTATGAGTGCACGCAGGTGTGAAGCATCAATTTGAATAAATTCTCAGATTTCTTTTGGTGTGAATATTTGTTAAAAAACAGTAACAGTTTACTGATGACTGTTACATTGTAACTGGTTTTGATTTGTGACGTTTTTTTAAGTTTTTCACGAGAACCCCAAATGAAATTTCTAAGAGAGCGTGTATTAAAACCATATCAGAACATTGTAAGGACATTTTTGAGTAAACTGATGCTTAAAGCAGGGATGGGCAACCGGCTATTTTTATTCAAAAAAATTTTGAGTGATGTATAACAAGTCATTTTATTCCAGAATCGCTTGAAATAAAAATCAATTTTTATTCATCACTTTGATTTTTTTTAATAAAAATAGCCGGTCACTCACTTATCACTCAAAATTTTTAAAATAATGAATAGTTTTTTATTTTTTATTTGAATTATTTTTTTTTTTTTACTCAAAATGGCCCAACCCTGGCTTAAAGGAATACAAGAATTCCTATCTCATTTTATTTTATTTTATTTTATTTTATTTTATTTTATTTTATTTTATTTTATTTTATTTTATTTTATTTTATTTTATTTTATTTTATTTTATTTTATTTTATTTTATTTTATTTTATTTTATTTTATTTTATTTTATTTTATTTTATTTTATTTTATTTTATTTTATTTTATTTTTTATTATTTTTTTTATACATATGTATGTATGCGGGTATAGCAATTCATATTCATATGTTATTCATACACTGAAAAGCCATTTAAGGCACCACTAAAATGAGTGATGCCAACGTATGAATAAATGATTCGCTGTTGAGGTATCAAAAGGTGTTAAGGTGTTAAGTTCAGCATGTCAAAGGGTAGTTGTCAGGTTTAAACGCATACACAATAGGAAATAACAGCTGAAGTTGGATTAGGACGAAATTGGAATTATAAATAAATAAATGATATAACAACCAAGGTAAACTTAAGCTCCATAAATCTGGTTTGTAATTTAGTGTTTAAGGAAATTGAACCAACTCTTTCAAAAGCTTCTTGGCAGTCATATCACATACGTCTACTCCACTTTGTCAGCACAGCCCTTTACCTTGAAGGCACTCAAAGCTCAATCAAGCTGCAAAGCATTTGGAGAGTCAAACGAAAACCAAATACCCAAGAAGCACATTCATTGCTGCAGAGAAATGATTTCGAATGCAAAAACGAATGTGTCATGCCAAATGTCATTCAATTAACAACTCAACTCACACACTGCCTACAGCTATCATTACCGTCCAAAAGTCTGGAATTTGATTTTACAGCTGAGTTGTTTTAGGGAATCTGGGAGTAACTATGACTGCAGGCATGTAGAATCTCATACATATATATACAGCTCATGATAACGTTTTCAAATGCAACAACTCGTTTTTATATTTAATGCAGAAATGCCTTTTGCTGGTAATACCAGCATGTGAGTACTAGCCCTGCGGCTTTGGGCTGCTGAAAGCTTTGAGTGAGATTACATTTGCGGCAATTAAAAAAAATTGCTGCAGCAAAAAATTCTTATCATCCTTAGCATTAAAACTACTTTGCTGCGCATTTTTTTTTTCATTTTTCTGTTCATTTTTTTTTTCGTGTTTGATTTTTTCATTTCATCTACTTCAAGTAATTAACTTTAAACACGTCTCTGTGAGAGCGACTTATCCGTTTCACACTTCCGGAGTCGTGTACAACCAGTGGCATTTCCTGTTACTAATGTGTTTCAACAGCGCTGCTTTGAAGTGAGATTACGGCAAAGGAGATAAAAGGAAAAGGAAAACTAGCAATGTGTTCTGACAGTGGGTGACATAATTCTACTTAACATGGAAACAAGGAAGTGATTTTAAATCGCAAAAAAAAAAATAAATAGAAATTTCCATTTTGTAAAATAAGGAATATTCTTTGAAGTTAACTTCTTTGGCGACAATGCAAAATTTTTATGGAGAGTGAAACTTGAATGAAAGAAAAGTGGCAACAGCAGAATTGAGGCAACAAAAAATGGAATTGAATATTTCAGTACCTGGGTGCCCGGTACTATCAATTTAGCGCTAACTTTACTTACTCAAAATGATCCCAAAATTACCATAAAATAATCCCAAAATAATCCCAAAACAACCCCAAAAAGACCCTTAAATGTTTCCAAAATGATCCGAAATTGAACCCAAAACGGCCAAAAAATTCTTACAAAATGATCCCAAAATTACCCCAAAATAACCCTAAAAATGATGCCAAAATGATCCAAAAAAGATGCCAAAATGGCAACAATATGATTCCAAAATGACCCAAAAAAGACCCTTAAATTTGACCAAAATGATCCGAAAATGACCACAAAAAAAATGACCCTAAATAAATACCAAAATAATACCAAAATAATCCCAAAACAAACCCAAAAAGAACCTCAAATGTTTCCAAAATGATCCAAAATTGAACCCAAAAAGGCCCAAAAATTTTGACAAGTTATCCCAAAATTACCCCAAAACGACCCTAAAAATGATCCCAAAAATGATTCCAAAATTGTCAAAAAATGATTCCAAAATGACCCCAAAAAGACCCTTCAATGTACCCAAAATGATCCGAAAATGACCACAAAATGATTCCAAAATTACCCCAAAAAGACCCTTAAATAATCCCAAAATGACCCTCAAATGATCCAAAATTGAACCCAAAAAGTCCCAAAAATTATCCAAAAATTATCCGAAGCTGATCCCAAAATGACTCCAAAATGATCCGAAAATGACCCCAAAATTGTCCCAAATTATTCCAAAATTGAACCCAAAATGATCTCAAAATAGCCCCCAAATTATACTAAAGTGATCCTAAAATAATCCAAATATGATCCCAAAAATATACGATACAAACACGATGCGGTAAAATGGTAACCCAGCTGAAAAAAATTTGGTTAATATGTCAGGGAAAATACCTTTAATTTGATACCCATATTGGCATATCTCGCTACATTATTTAAAAAATTGAGATAGGTGGTAACCCTGTGAACCCCCCAGTGGCAACCCCCAAGTGGATAGTTTTAGAACCAATAATACTATCTCTACGCCTAATTCCATCCCAATCGGTCCAGCGGTTCTCGATATAGTATCCGGTACTATACAAATATACTTCGGTAAGGTGGCAACCCTACTTGAAATCATTTTAGTTGGTATGGCGCCGAAAAGCTTACATTTGATACCCATAACGGCATATCAATTATACTATCTCAATGCGAAATTTTATCCCAATCGGTCAAGCGGTTCTGGAGATAGTACCGGATATACAAATATACTGCGGTAAGGTGGCAACCAGGTAAGGTGGCAACCACCTTTCATTTGATACCCCTATTGGCATATCTTGCTACAAAATTAAGAAAAATTGAGATAGCTAGCAACCCTGTAAGCCGCGCCAGATGACAACCCCCAGGTGGATAGTCTTTGAATCAATCATACTATCTATATTCAAAATTTTTTCAAATCGGTCAAGCGGTTCCCGAGATAGTCTGGATATACACACAAATATAGTTAAGCTCGTTTAAAGTTATAAGATACTTATCTCTGGAAAGGCGGAAACGATTTGGATCATATTGAGTACAGTATGCTTCATTCTTAGACTTTCCACTTAGGTCTTGCCACTTCGGGTTTGTTACAGGGTTGCCACCTATCCAAATTTTGTTTAAATATCGAGCAAGACATGCCAATATGGGTATCAAATTAAAGGTATTTTCGGCCGTATTTCAAATAAGATATTTATTCCTTCGTAGATCGATCCATATCTGGCTCATTCCATTTCTAAGGCTTTATTTTTTTTTTTTAAACTTAAGTATTTTCAACTTATTCTCAAGTATAGTACTTTTTTTTTAGCACTGTATTAATATATAATTTGCACATCTCTATTTTCTAGGTGGATTTAAGGCATATCGATGAGTTGAATGGTACAAATGTTGTTGAAGTTGGTGTTGACTTATCAGAATTTTACACATCAGTCGAATGGGATATATTAGAAGTTCCTGCAGTGCGGTAAGTAAGAGTATTTCTAAAGCAGTTTATAACTCAAAACAAGCAAAGATTTTTGACTGGTACCCCGAAGCGGCAGTAAAAAAGAGAGTACCCAAAAAGGTTGGCAAATAAGTAAAATAAAATTAATGCAAAAACCAGACAGCTTCTTTTTCTCTTGTTGTAACCAAATTGAAGTTTTTGAATTAAAAAGTTTTAACACTTGCTACAGTAGGGGCGGTCCCCTTGCCTAAGTAGCAAAGAAGTAAGAAGCGGAGTAAAGGGTGTAGCACTCTTCAGCCAACCCAACTTGGAAGACATTGACACCCTTTGAAGCTCAGTTTGTTTGCTGGTAAGCCGTCGACAAACAATCACACCACATGATAGGAGAGGAGAAACTAATTTGTCAGGCAGATGTTAAAATACGAAGCTTAATGATATTAAATGCAAATTTTAATTAGTATCTACTTGATAGGGTGGGAAAAGTTGCAAGAAGGTAGTGGGGAGAGAGTTCATGTTAACGGAAGAGTGGATTTATTTGACTACGAGAGCAAAGAGAATAAAAAAAATAAAATAAAATAAAATAAAATAAAATAAAATAAAATAAAATAAAATAGAATAAAATAAAATAAAATAAAATAAAATAAAATAAAATAAAATAAAATAAAATAAAATAAAATAAAATAAAATAAAATAAAATAAAATAAAATAAAATAAAATAAAATAAAATAAAATAAAATAAAATAAAATAAAATAAAATAAAATAAAATAAAATAAAATAAAATAAAATAAAATAAAATAAAATAAATTAAAATAAAATAAAATAAAATAAAATAAAATAAAACAAAATAAAATAAAATAAAATAAAATAAAATAAAATAAAATAAATAAAATAAAATAAAATAAAATAAAATAAAATAAAATAAAATAAAATAAAATAAAATAAAATAAAATAAAAAAAATAAAAAAAAATAAAATAAAATAATATAAAATATAATAAAATAAAATAAAATAAAATAAAATAAAATAAAATAAAATAAAATAAAATAAAATAAAATAAAATAAAATAAAATAAAATAAATTAAAATAAAATAAAATAAAATAAAATAAAATAAAATAAAATAAAATAAAATAAAATAAAATAAAATAAAATAAAATAAAATAAAATAAAATAAAATAAAATAAAATAAAATAAAATAAAATAAAATAAAATAAAATAAAATAAAATAAAATAAAATAAAATAAAATAAAATAAAATAAAATAAAATAAAATAAAATAAAATAAAATAAAATAAAATAAAATAAAATAAAATAAAATAAAATAAAATAAAATAAAATAAAATAAAATAAAATAAAATAAAATAAAATAAAATAAAATAAAATAAAATAAAATAAAATAAAATAAAAAAACGAATAAAATTATTAAAAAAAAGCATAATGAAGCAAAACTTTATTTCATTTTCCAAACTCAGCTGCCAATGCTTCCAAGCGCCATTCAATCGTGACGTTCCTTTGAGATAACAACATAAAGTTACCAATGTTAATTTGTCACTTGTCTATTTATTCCCAAAACATGCCTCTGCATAGCTCATGGAACATATGTAGATTTGGTTTCACTAAATCCATTAATATAGTTGTATTTGTAGCATAAGTTTATCCGTGTGTTTGAGCATTAAGACATTTTATCTTAGGTCGCATAAAACACTCAAGGGAGGTACACGAAGGTTACGCAATAAACCACGACATACATGAAACAAGCGACCTTTTATTAAGTGCTTATTGTACTTTGGCTCCCCAAACACAAAACAAACCAAAAAAAGAACCCTCAACAATGTTGACAAAATGTCACATACTGCGCTTGTAGACACGACAAAAGAGCAAAAGTAGGTACAAAAATGTCAAGATGAGCTAAAGCATGAAAAAGAAAACTACTTTTTTGAGGGAAAAATATCATAAACGACGCTGTTATCGTTGTCTTGCATGAAGACAATGTTGCCAACTGAGCAGCGGCTAATGGCATGACTTTTTTTCTTACTTGGAAAACAATGTATGATTTTAAGGCCGAGAAATGGTCTCACAAGCAGTTGCCAGTGTCAGTAACTGCAGTTGAAAAAAGTACAACAATGATGCACTTTCAGCTTGAAATGAAAGCGAAAACAGCCAGAATCACGAAAAAGCACGCGTGTAGCCAGTACACGTGAAAGAAGTGAACTTCTTTAATTCAGAAATAACGAAATATGAATGAGGTGTCTTCGAAAACGGTTTAGGTTCACAATTTCTAACTTCCGGGAAGTGGATCAGGTAACCGACCAATTCGAAAATATCTTATAGATGATGAGTTTTCCTTCAAATTCGGTACGTGGGTAAAATTATGCCTAAATTGACAGGGGCCAATACGAATGGAATATAGAGGAAGAGCGGCATGGTAGAAGGAAAGAGATGAATGAAGAGGAAAAAGGGAGAGAGATAGTGTGAAGGCGAAGAAAGATAGGAAATAAGAAGAGTTGTAAAAAGCGTTGTAAATTGCGGTTGGGTGGCAACCCTAAGTGGCAACCCTGCGTGAAATTGTCATATTTGGAATACGGCCGAAAATACCTTTTATATGATACCGATATTGGCATATCTACCTCTATATTAAAAAAAAATTGGGATCAGTGGCAACCGTGTTATCCACCCTAATTGACAACACCAATGTGTATAATCTTAGAATTAATCGAATTGTCTATGCTCCAAATTTTATCCAAATCGGTCAAGCATTTCTCGAGATATACGAAAAAGTAAATAAATTGCGGTGAGGTGGCAACTCTAAGTTGCAACCCTGCTTCAAATTATCATTTTGGAATACGGTCGAAAATACCTTCCATTTAATACCCATATTGGCATATCTACCTCTATATTAAAAAAAAAATATTGGGATCAGTGGCAACCCTGCAAAGCGCGGTTAGTGTCAACGCCTATTTATATAATCCAAAAATTAATCAAATTGTCTACATGCAAAATTTTATCCAAATCAGACAAGCAGTTCCCGAGATATACGAAGAAATTAATAAATTGCGGTTAGGTGGCAACCCTAAGTGGCAACCATGCGTGAAATTTTCATATTTGGAAAACAGTCGAAAATACCTTTTATTTGATACCCATATTGGCATATTTAGCTCTATATTTAAAAAAAAAAATTGGGATAGGTGGCAATCCTGTAAACCACCATAATTGGCAACATTCATGAATTCTGCTGGGCCTAACTAATGCAACTTGTGCAATGTTAGCTAGATCCTAGAATTTCACCTCCTATTTGAAAAAAAAAATTTTAAAGAACAGAGCCATTGAAGAAATAATTTTAAAGAACAGAACCACAAACGAAATAATTTTGAAGAACAGAACCATTAAAGAATTAATTTTAAGGAACGGAACCATTGAAGATATAAGTTTAAGGAACAAAACAATTGAAACAATTTAAAAGAACAGAACCATTGAGAAAACATTTTAAAGAACAAAAGCATTGAAGAAATAGTTTAAGGAACAGAACCACAAACGAAATAACTTTGAAGAACAGAAACGTACCTGAAAAATTTGAAGGAACGGAACCATTGAAAAAAAAAATAAATGAATTGAACAGAAACATTGAAGAAATAATTTAAAAGAACAGAACTATTTAGGCAATATTTTTATGGAACAGAACCATTGAAGAAATAATTTCGAAGAACAGAACCATCGAAACAATAACATTGAGTATATACTTTTCCAAAGCAGAACCATTTAAAAAGTAATGAGTACAACAGAACCATTAAAGCAATAATTTTAAGGAACGTAACCATTGAAGAAATAATTTTAGGGAACAGAACCATTGAAAAAAAATGTAAAGGAACAGAACAATTGAAGAAATAAATTGAAAATTTTGAGAAATTGAAACATAACCGATATCATTTTGAAAACCGAACCATATTTAACATTGAAGAACATAACCAACCCGAAATAACTTTGAAGAACGGAACCGAAACCGAAATATGAAATTTCAAGGAACTCAGACCAAAGCAGCAAAACTGAAAGCGTAGTTTTTTAAGTCAGTTTTTTTTTCCTTTCGTAACATAGACATAAAATTTCAGTTAACAACTCAACTCAGTTCACTTTTTTTAAAGCGCCTCTCATTTTCTCATGTCTTTTTCAAACATTTCTTCATAGATTCATACACACATCTCAGTTTGAGCTTCAGCAGTACTACTTTCGTGTGCTGTAAAGAACTTTTGAAACAAACAAACAAAAAACAACAGCGAATATGTGAAAAACGCTAGAAAAAGTACTGAGGCTAACAAACACTCACGCACACATACAAACTCACATTCGTCGGTTACAAAGAGGCTGCTAAGCTGCCAACGGCTGCTCGTTTTGTTGCTTAAATGACTGCATTGACTTTTTGTGTGTGGCGTTTATGAAAGCTTTAACCTGCAGGTGTGTGTGTGTGTATGCGTGGTGCTCGTATGTGTCTTTTGAGTGACGGAATTTTACTTTTATACATATGCGTTTTTCTGATTTTGTTTGCACATATCTGCCATTAGTTTCTTCATTTCATTCACTGTTTGCTGTTGTTACTCAAGTTTTTGTATGCTCCTAATGCTTTGTTTGCTTTGCTACGCCTTGAGGTATGCTACAAATGAGTCTGTCATGATGTGCACTAATTTTGTCTGTTTATGAAATGGCTCATTTCGTAGTGATTGTTTGTGCTTCTATATGATCGACTGATGATTTCGAATGAATTGTTATTTTTATTATTTGCGTAGTCAGGATGAGTGGCAGCTGTTTGGTTTTTCTTATGGAATAAGATAGGTATGAAAGAAGATGAAGAAAAGAAGAAAACAAAATGCGGTGAAACGTAATGAAAATAATTCGGAGTAAAATAAAATCGGAATGCGCTTAAACAAAAATTGAAAATTGAAAAAAAATTATTATGTCACACTAAGAGAAAAAGGGGATTCCTTCTTTATCTCTCATTATAAGGGAGAGAACTTTACATTTACTTAAAAAATGTTTCAACAGTTTTTTTTCCCACAAAAGGATTTTTTATTAAATTAACTCTCTCAGCTTTACACCAAGAGAAACAAAAAAGTAATTTTAATTTTTGAAGTTAACTACTTAGGCGGCGATATGAAGTTTTGATTGAGAGTAAAATTTTAGAAAATGGATGATGATGCAACGGAAATAGAAATTGTAGCCGACTTTCAGGCGTAAGCGATTTACACCACGTTGCTTAGCTGTGAAAATCAAACAGGAGGTGAGATTATAGGATCTAGCTAACATTGCACATATTGTAATAGTTAGGCCGAGCATAATTCATGGATGTTGCCACTTAGGGTGGT
>CAXKVI010000005.1:106755465-106775465 GCA_964058755.1 Campiglossa producta
AACTCTGTATCCATCTTGATCAAAATCGGAAGCAAGAAATTTGGCTTCAATCAAGCATTTTAAAGCTTTCGAACAGCAATATCCGTCTTCTATCATCTTCAATTTCAATTAAGGAAAATATTGAAATAATATCATTTGCCAACAACGAATTTGAAAAGAAACAAACATATCTACACTTATCTTATGACAATAACAAAAAGCAGTAAAATAAATATATACTCCCCACATACATACAGAAAAATATTTGCTCCGAATTAAAGCTGAAAAAAAATGAAAACTACTTAATCATCGTCAGTTTTATCATTTCATCTCACAACTACCGTTTTGAATTTATTGTAGTTGCCGTTTCCGTTTCCGTTTCCATTCAAACTCTCAGCAGCAGATAGTTGTGATACCCAAAGCATTAAATCGAAATGTGGCTAAAACCAAACTGAAATTTGCTCAGCTGACAAAGACCGCACGACAACATAACTCAAAGTGCTTGAATGCAGAGGAGTGAGAGTGAGAGCCAACTCAGAAACGAAGCTCTAAATCAGTTGTTAACCTTGTGAGCTAAATACTTTCTTTGCTAGCTGGCAGTGCTTGATTTGTTGTTTGGTCGGTGGGTGGTTGCTGGGTGGTCGGTGGGTGGTTGCTGGGTGGTCGTTGCGACTGTTTACCGAATAAGGTGTGCCGTTTAAATAGTTATATATGCGCATTTGTGTGTTTATATCTCTGTCGGTCATATCGAATACGACTTAACGAGCCAAGTCATAATTTTAATACGCAATGAAAAATTGAATTACCCCCGAGCAAGGACAAGCAATAAAGACGTGGCAGAGTGAAAGTGTTGGTAATGGTGTGTGTGTATCTTGCGTGATATTACTGACGACGAAATTGCTGTGAGTATGCCAGGTAGCGTTGAGCTAAGGATTGCATCTTAGACTGACAGTTTGCAAAATGACAGTTGGCAGCAAAGAAAAGCACAGCAAACGAAGAAGCACTGACTAAGTGATAAGCGAAGACGTTTGTGATGTTTGTTTTAAATAAAAGGTGGCATATTAAATTCTATTGATGGCAAGATAGCATGTGCGTAAAACCAAAGACATGAAGCAGTTGAAGTCGGTGGCCTAGTTAGGTCGGTTAGAACGGTTTGTGTATGGACTGTGAAGTCATTTTATTCAATTAGGTAATTGAATTTTGTTCTGAATATCACAGCGACTTAAAAATATATAAACATAAATAAATAAAATTAAACAAATTTTAATAAAAGTACCTGGGTGACCGAGCTTGCTCGGTGCTATTGATTTAGCGCTAACTTTACTTACCCAAAATTATCCCAAAGTGACCCTAAAATAATCCCAAAATAATCCTAAAATGATCCCAAAATGACCCTAAAATAATCCCAAAATAGTCCTAAAACGACCGCAAAAAGATCCTCAAATGTTCCCAAAATTATCCAAAGTTTAACTCAAAATGATCCCAATGTGATCCAAAATTGAACCTAAAATGATCCCAAAGTGACTCCAGATTTATACGAAAATGACCCCAAAATTGTCCCAAATTAATCCAAAATTGAACCCAAAATGATTTCAAAATAGCCCCAAAATTATCCCACAGTGACTCGTAAATGATCCCAAAATGATCCTAAAACAATCCAAATATGATCCCAAAAATATACAATACGGTAAATGGTAATCCTACTTGAAAATATTTTAGTTGTACCCATATTGCCATATCTCACTCCATAATTTTAAAAAAATTAGATAGGTGGCAACACCATACACCCCCCAAGTGGCAACCCCCAAATGGATAGTCTTAGAATCAATCATACCACCTACATATATGCCAAATTTCATCCAAATCGGTGGAGCTGTTCCCGAAATAGTATCGGATATACAAATATGCTTCGGTAAGGCGGCTACCCTAGGTGGCAACCCTACTTAAAAATATTATAGTTGGAATGTCGCCAAAAATACCTTTCATTTGATACTCATTTTGGCATATCTGCCTCCATTATTTTAAAAAAAATGAAATAGGTGGCAACCCTGTAAACCGCTTCAAGCGGCAACCCCCAAGTAGATAGTTTAATAATCAGTCATACCATCTATACGCCATATTTCATCCAACTCGGTGAAGCTGTTCACGAGATAGTACCGGATATACAAATATATGTACAAATATGCTTCGGTAAGGCGGCAACTCTACTTTAAAATATTTTAGTTGCCATGCCGCTGAAAATACCTTTCATTTGATACCCATATCGGCATATCTTGCTACAAAATTTAAAAAAATTGAGATAGGTGGCAACCCTGTAAACCGCCCCAGGTGGCAACACCTGAGTAGATAGTCTTAGAATCAATCCAACTACCTATATTCAAAATTTTATCCAAATCGGTCGACCGGTCCCCGAGATAGTCCGGATATACAAATATACAAGTTTAGCTCGTTTAAAGTTATAAGAGATAACCCGAGTTTTAATTTTTTTTCGATTTTTTATGGCACACTTCACCAAAAGTTTGTCTAACCAACGGCTTCTCAAACAACTTAAACGAATTTCTCAATTCAATTTATATTGGCTTTTATAAATACTGATATACTGATATACAACATCTGCCTCTTTGAAAGACCTGTGTTGCCGCAAATTACTCAAACACTTAAAAAGACAGCTGAGCACTAAAGATAAAAAGTTTTGGTAATCTTATATAGCATATTTTTGCTAAGACAAACAAATCATAAAAGCAAACTTTGTACATACGATATATATATATGTACATCGTATATATGAAACCACTTAAGCGCTGCTCCCGTAACATAACTCATCAACCATTGTTGTGACAACAAACCAGCATGGTAACAAGACCAACTATAAGGACATACATAAAGACAAGAGAGCAATCACATAATTATTGAACAACATAGACGTCGTTATCTATGTGTTGTGCTTATGACATTGCCGTGGTGTTTGCAACGATTTCGTGGGCCATATCTTAAGTTCAGCCGTATATACATATATACTGTATGCGTCTATGTGTCTGCTTTTATTTTTGTGCACTCAAAATATGCGTGCTTTCTTCTCACTTGTCTTATAGCAAGTCTGCCATTTGGTTTGCTCTTCTCACATTAAATATTTTGTTGTTTTTTGCTCATCCAAGTGTGCGCTGACTTGTTATGCCTTTGCAAAAGTGTCTTAATCAATAATGTGGTCCTTGACTTTTGTGTGAAAATTGTCACGCCACGATATGCTAGGTCATAGCTTGTAAAGCTTGTCAAGTGATGATAATGAAAGTATTTATATGTACATATGAATGTATGGAAAAGACTGAAAAGAGTCAAGAAATGGCAAGACAAGTCAGCAGCTTAACGAAAATAGAAAATAAGCGTTCTTCATTAAGAAAGATTAATTAGTGTCTAACTTGGCCAACAAAGTCCTGCTGGAACAATAACTATGATGGAATTTAGTTTTCTCAGAAAGTGATTTTCCTCTAGTCACTCTTTTTTGTTCTCCCTGCCTCTTAGTTTTTCCGCCTCTTTCTCTCCCCTATCTTTCTTTTCCTATCTTTATCTCCCTCTCTCACAGCCTCTCAACTGAATTTTCATTTGTATACCTTTCATGTTTGTAAGTATGAGAAGAAGAAGAGGTGGACCCATCAATAACTATACCAAAATGATCAGAATGACGAGATGAGTTGATTTAGCCATGTCCGTCTGTCTGTCTGTTTGAACGCAAACTAGTCCCTCAGTTTTTGAGTTATTTGGCTGACCATTTTCTAATATAGGAATCATTTGTCGGAACCAGCAAAATCGGACCGATATTATATAGCTCCCATACAATCAATTGTTCCGATAAACGCATTTTGGGCTGTAACTCCTGTAATTAAACATGTAGGAACTTGAAACTTTGTAAGTATTGCTAGTTTTATATGCTAAATATCGATGTTGAAAATCATCGAGATGGGATAAGTATTTCACATAGCCCCCATACATCTTTCCTTACTTGTTCTATCTGCTTCACTCCATCTTACACTACAATACAACAATTAAGTTGATGCTTTTCTCCCTCTCTTTTTTCTTTCCCGCTCTCTCTGATTATCCATTCCTCATTCCTTTTTCTCACTCTCTCTCCATCCACCTCTGATGGACAGACACTCCACACTCTCATCTGCCTCACTCACTCTCAATATCACCTCTTTTTCCTGTTCCTTTTCTTTCTGTCTTCTCTTCTCGATTCTCTCCCTATCTTTCTCTCTATCTCTCTCTCTCCTACCCTCTTCATCCTACTCGCTCCCTCTCCCAAGAGCATGAGATCTGCTATATATGAAGTGAAATGAATGGTGACAGAACACCAATAAAATATCTTTGTCGGAGCATCAGCTATTGAAAGCATCACAAGGGTGAGCTGAAATTTAAGTTTGTCTGAAAATTTTTAAGAAGTAAAAAAAAGTAATTTACTCTTTTGGGTGGCATTTGCTATACAGTATGCGAGACGTTTATTCTGCATACATGCGAATAGTTACTGTAAAAATGTGATATTTCATGCTCATGCAGTTCCATGTGTATGTATGTTTGTATGTGTGTAGTTGCATTATTTGTTAAGTGTGTGCGAAGCATAATGCAATTTTGAAGAAAAGCAAATAAGTAAATGAATGCATTTAGCAGGAAACACTCACTGAGCTAAGCTAAGTTAAACAGAGCGGCGAAGCTTTGTTAGTGCAAAACCACCGGCCACACATATACAGGGTGCTACTTGTATTGCTGTGACTGTTTCTTCTCAGCTTTTTCACTTTAAATTCATGTAATTTTAGTTTACATATTTTATTAAATTTTTCGTTATTTTTTTTTTTAATTTTTTAATTTTTGGTTTATTTTATTTAATTTTTTATTTTTTTCATTTTATTATATATTTTTTTTTTTCATTAAATTTTTTTTTTTCTTTATATTATTACTTTTTTTTTTTTTTTTTTTTTAATTTAATTTTTTTAAATTTTATTTACAGTTGGCATCCTGTCTTAAAACATCTATAAAGTAGCTGCTTACATTACTACCTTTTGTGGTACTAATGTTTTTTTTTTTTTTTTCAAAATACATTTTAAGCTAAATAAAGCAAGTAATTTAAGGGCAGCAAACTGAATTTTCATGAATTTTGTCGAGATTTTGAAATGGGTCAAAGTGCATGCACACAACACAAATGTTTGAGAGCAAACGCATGACCCAACATTTACATTTGCTTAGGCACTTAGGTATGCATACAAATGTAGGTGTGTATATTGATGATATATGTATGTAAATATGTATGAAGGGACCTAGGGTATTTGTCACGTATGATGGCTAAGTTTTATTTATTCGTGCATAAAATGCGTGCTAGGCAAAATTATTATGTGCTTCGTTTAAGGATATGTTTCAAGTTGTTTGTTAATTTAAGAGAATTGTTTGTATAATAGGTTTGTATTTTACTGATAGGGGTTTTAGCAGATTAAGTCATATAAAAAGGTCTGCTTATACTTATACTTATACTTATACTTATACTTATACTTATACTTATACTTATACTTATACTTATACTTATACTTATACTTATACTTATACTTATACTTATACTTATACTTATACTTATACTTATACTTATACTTATACTTATACTTATACTTATACTTATACTTATACTTATACTTATACTTATACTTATACTTATACTTATACTTATACTTATACTTATACTTATACTTATACTTATACTTATACTTATACTTATACTTATACTTATACTTATACTTATACTTATACTTATACTTATACTTATACTTATACTTATACTTATACTTATACTTATACTTATACTTATACTTATACTTATACTTATACTTATACTTATACTTATACTTATACTTATACTTATACTTATACTTATACTTATACTTATACTTATACTTATACTTATACTTATACTTATACTTATACTTATACTTATACTTATACTTATACTTATACTTATACTTATACTTATACTTATACTTATACTTATACTTATACTTATACTTATACTTATACTTATACTTATACTTATACTTATACTTATACTTATACTTATACTTATACTTATACTTATACTTATACTTATACTTATACTTATACTTATACTTATACTTATACTTATACTTATACTTATACTTATACTTATACTTATACTTATACTTATACTTATACTTATACTTATACTTATACTTATACTTATACTTATACTTATACTTATACTTATACTTATACTTATACTTATACTTATACTTATACCTATACTTTTTCTTTACTTCTGCTACATTTTTTACCTCCCAAATGCATTGTCCCTATATCTCTCCGTCTCTGTTTTCTTCTCCCTCCACTCTTCCCTCTATGTCCTATTTCAACACTCCCCCTTTAACCTAATTTTGTATACTTTTTAAACACACAAAAGTACATATTTGCAAGTAATGCATGTCATTTTGCTTAAACTCTTAACTTTTCCCCCCAACTTTCTACAAATCGTATGTGCGTAAGTCTATATATAAACTGAAGTCAAATTTATTCATCAGCCAACTTAAATTTTATATAAGGCTATAACACATACTTATCAGCTCGTGTGTGCCACCAAATTAACGTTTATTCACACTTCAAATTTAATTAATTTGAAAGTTGTTCGTGCGAACTTAAATTTCCGTTGGCTTAAGGTATTGTCACACTGTCAAGTAATACATAAATTGTAACCGAAACTACAGTCGCGAGTATTAAATAAGCAACTTTACTACACAATATGTGAGGAGCAGACAGACCCTATTAAATTTTTGATCAAGGCAATTTTAAAATTTATCTCGCCGATAAAAAAAAATTATTTTATTGTGAAATTTTTAAAACCGGGCAAGTTCCTGTAACCTGGTAACCGACGTACATACAGAGTCTACTTAAATTATGAAGGGAGCACTTCACGTCACTGCTAAATTTGGAGAGAGACGTCGAACTCGATACCCCAATCCCTAACGATGAAAAAGTCGTCCCACCACCTGACTATGATGAAGTGAAGATAGCTATATCCCGGCTCAAAAACAACAAAACGCCTGGAAAAGACGGACTACCCTCCGAGCTGTTCAGACACTGCGGTGAAGAGCTGGCAAAAAGCATGCATCAGCTGCGTTAGAATCGGGAAGGATCTCGCTGAGCCATTTGAAACCAAACGAGGCTTCGGACAGGGCGACTCACTTTCGTGCGATTTCATCAATCTGATGCTGGAGAAGATAATTCGAGCAGCAGAGGTAAACCACAATGGTACAATCTTTTACAAGAGCGTGCAATTGCTGGCGAATGCCTTCTCTGGACTGGATAAGGAAGCCAAAAAAGTGGTTATTGCGGTCAACGAGGACAAGACGAAGTGTTTTGATAGCTACAAATTTGAAACGGTGAGTGAATTCGTCTGTTTGGGTACCAGCATTAACACCGGAAATAAATATCAGTCTAGAAATCCAACGGAGAATCACTCTTGCCAACAAGTGTTACTTTGGACTAAGTAGACAATTGAGAAGTACGGCCTTCTCTCGACAAACAAAGATCACGCTCTATAAGTCTCTCATCATACCTCTCCTGATGTATGGCTCAGATTCGTTCACAATGTCAAGAGAAGATGAGACGGCCCTTGGAGTATTTGAGAGAAAAGTTCTCGCGAAGATAAGGGCTGATATTAATACACCTTAATCACTTCTCTGTCCAATGAGTCATATGCGGCGACTCACGAGAGCGTATTGAAGTAAGTTCATGAGTCACATGTGACTTATTTCTCTATACAACTTTGATAAGCTTTCTTGCTATAAACGTGTCGTTATATATTTGTGAATTCTGGCACAGGCTTGTATTATAAACATTTCTATACAACCCTAATCAAATTAGTTTCAAATTACCTTTTTAACTGTGTCAAATTAAATCAATTTTGTTGTTAATTGTTTTGTTATTAGAATGGCTTTCTAAATTACATTATTATTTAATTAGATAATAGAGTATTCAAATTTGAATCGAACACACTAATTTCGTATTACAATAAAAGGACTATACATATATAAAATGTAACCGTCTAGTGATTTTAGCTTGGTCTGTGAAATTAGCTATACATGCATGGGCCAATTATGAGGCACGTGACATATAAATTTCGGTACACAAACTTCGGTATAAAAGCAATGAGTTGGAGGTAAAGTATTATGTTTCCAGCTTTGCCTTACCTTCAAATGAGCTGTTTAAAACACAAGTGGCTTAAGTCCAGTTTTCATTTTTTTGAAGTTAACTTCTTAGGCGGTGATATGAAGTTTTGATTGAGAGTAAAATTTGAGAAAATGGCTGATGATGCAACGGAAATTATGCAACGGAAATAGAAATTGTAGCAGACTTTCAGGCGTAGGCGATTTTCAACACGTTGTTTAGCTGTGCAAATTAAATAGGAGATGAAATTGTAGGATCTAACTAACATTGAACAAATTGTAATAATTAGATCGAGCAAAATTCATGGGTGTTGCCAATTACGACGGTTTACAGGGTTGCCAGCTATCCCAATTTTTTTGAAATATAGAGCTAGATACGCCAATATAGTTATCAAATAAAAGGTATTTTCGACCGTATTCCAAATAAGATAATTAAAAGCAGAGTTGCTACTTAGGGTTGCCACCTTACCGCAATTTATTAATTTTTTCGTATATCTCAGGAACTGCTTGATCGATTTGGATAAAATTTGGCATATAGACAATTTGATTAATTCTGAGATTATCTACATGGGTGTTGCCACTTAGGGCTGTTTACAGGGTTGCCACCTATCCTCATTTTTTTTTTAATATAAAGCTAGATATGCCAATATGGGTATCAAATTGAAGGTATTTTCGGCCGTATTGCAAGTACGACAATTTCACGCAGTGTTGCCATTTAGGGTTGCCACATAACCGCAATTTACAACCCCTTTGACAACTTTCCTTCCGCGTTTTTTTTTTTAGTTAGGCACGACCCTATGTAAGGGAAAATGTGTTCTATATAAGAGGCTAACGGGGTAACTCCTAGCTCTCATAGAAACCAAAAAATAAATAGCAAAACTAACTTATGAAATGAAGGGTATCCTCTATTTGTTGACAACGCAAAACCTTGAATATCTCAGTTCGAGAAAAGGTGGACTTATGCCAGTTGTGTTTAAAGGGGCTTATATAACTAGCTCTCTCTCTCTATGCCGTCCGATGGCTCTTGAGATGAAAAGCCCGATTTCTCCTTAAGATTGAGTTTCCAGTACAATTGACCATCCGTTATGTAGTTTTCCATATACAAAGACGCCTGAAAAAAAATTTGCAAATTTATTTTTAAAAAATTTGGATAAACTGTGACAATTATGTTAGCATAATTTTAGGCGTTTGATTTTGACATTTTTCGAACTTTAGATATAAGCTTTAAAACAGATTCGAAGCATATTTTTAGGCATGCTATACACATCTAGGCTTCTAATTACTAGAGATCGAAAAAATAGGTCGAATCAAGCGCCTGAAAAAACTTTGTAAATTTATTTAAAAAAAAATTGGCTAAACTGTGACAATTATGTTAGCATAATTTTAGGCGTTTGGTTTTAACCTATTTTCCGAAATCTACTAATAGCAAAAATTAAACAAAATTGTTAAATTATTGAAGCAAATATAAAACCAACATTTGAGTAAAAATAAATCATATTTTCCAGCGTATCAGCTGCATAAATAACTATAGTGTGAAGGCTGCCTAAAAGTGTGCTACAAATATAGCACAAAAACGTTCAAACAAAATCTTTAACATACTTGCCCTTTTCCAATTTTTTTTTTATTATTTCGTAAAAAGGTTAGAGCATTTTGGGTTATTTCATAGGCATCTAATGCTAAGCAAAAAAGAAGAGTGCTCAAAGTTTAATATGTGTCAAACTACTTTTACCGTTATTAGTTTGCTCGATTGAGCAGCTTGAAAACGAGACAAGAAAAGTAGCAATAAATTGAAACTAACCCCTGATCCTTGTAGATATCACAACTCGTACTAGAAATTGGACACATTTGTGCAAAATGAATTATTAATGCGTGTGTAAATATTTGATTGGATATCAAGTAAAAAGATATGACAATCACAGTTAAACAAATGTAGAAACACACACATCAGGCAAGAGAGCTTTGCAATAAAATATTTATTCAAGTTTTTTTTTTCTTTCCTTTGCAAATTTAATGAGCGGAATGTTTTACTTTGATACAATATTTGCTAACCTTTTTTTGTCAAAGGCTGTCATTTGATGTGAGTTCAGATTACTGAAAGCACAATTGAATTGCTTGCTATGTAAATAAGTTTTCCTTTAATTTACCTATATATTTCTAAATATTTAATCCTGTATTTTTATAAAGAGATATATCCTTTTGTATATTGTAGTATCTACCTCGACAAGTTTGAAACCTTACTTTAGTTTATTTTTTCCAGACCCATTTCATGCACGAAAAATCGTATGTGCAACAATCAACTATACCAAAACATCAAAGGCCTAATCATGTACGCATCTTTTGATATGCAAATATTTTATTAAAATAAACATAAATCAGTTATGAGAATATTTCATGCAGATTTCAACTAACTCCACTGGGGATCACACGCTGTGTTAGCTTTCTTTCTTTTGGAATATTACAGTGGAACTTTCCTAACTCGAATGTCCAAGTGACAAAATATAGACTACGGGTTTATTTTATTTTATTTTATTTTTTTATAATTTTTTATATTTTTTATGGTATTTATTTTATTTTATTGTATTTTATTTTATTTTATTTTATTTTATTTTATTTTATTTTATTTTATTTTATTTTATTTTATTTTATTTTATTTTATTTTATTTTATTTTATTTTATTTTATTTTATTTTATTTTATTTTATTTTATTTTATTTTATTTTATTTTATTTTATTTTATTTTATTTTATTTTATTTTATTTTATTTTATTTTATTTTATTTTATTTTATTTTATTTTATTTTATTTTATTTTATTTTATTTTATTTTATTTTATTTTATTTTATTTTATTTTATTTTATTTTATTTTATTTTATTTTATTTTATTTTATTTTATTTTATTTTATTTTATTTTATTTTATTTTATTTTATTTTATTTTATTTTATTTTATTTTATTTTATTTTATTTTATTTTATTTTATTTTATTTTATTTTATTTTATTTTATTTTATTTTATTTTATTTTATTTTATTTTATTTTATTTTATTTTATTTTATTTTATTTTATTTTATTTTATTTTATTTTATTTTATTTTATTTTATTTTATTTTATTTTATTTTATTTTATTTTATTTTATTTTATTTTATTTTATTTTATTTTATTTTATTTTATTTTATTTTATTTTATTTTATTTTATTTTATTTTATTTTATTTTATTTTATTTTATTTTATTTTATTTTATTTTATTTTATTTTATTTTATTTTATTTTATTTTATTTTATTTTATTTTATTTTATTTTATTTTATTTTATTTTATTTTATTTTATTTTATTTTATTTTATTTTATTTTATTTTATTTTATTTTATTTTATTTTATTTTATTTTATTTTATTTTATTTTATTTTATTTTATTTTATTTTATTTTATTTTATTTTATTTTATTTTATTTTATTTTATTTTATTTTATTTTATTTTATTTTATTTTATTTTATTTTATTTTATTTTATTTTATTTTATTTTATTTTATTTTATTTTATTTTATTTTATTTTATTTTATTTTATTTTATTTTATTTTATTTTATTTTATTTTATTTTATTTTATTTTATTTTATTTTATTTTATTTTATTTTATTTTATTTTATTTTATTTTATTTTATTTTATTTTATTTCATTTTATTTTATTTTATTTTATTTTATTTTATTTTACTTTATTTTATTTTATTTTATTTTATTTTATTTTATTTTATTTTATTTTATTTTATTTTATTTTATTTTATTTTATTTTATTTTATTTTATTTTATTTTATTTTATTTTATTTTATTTTATTTTATTTTATTTTATTTTATTTTATTTTATTTTATTTTATTTTATTTTATTTTATTTTATTTTATTTTATTTTATTTTATTTTATTTTATTTTATTTTATTTTATTTTATTTTATTTTATTTTATTTTATTTTATTTTATTTTATTTTATTTTATTTTATTTTATTTTATTTTATTTTATTTTATTTTATTTTATTTTATTTTATTTTATTTTATTTTATTTTATTTTATTTTATTTTATTTTATTTTATTTTATTTTATTTTATTTTATTTTATTTTATTTTATTTTATTTTATTTTATTTTATTTTATTTTATTTTATTTTATTTTATTTTATTTTATTTTATTTTATTTTATTTTATTTTATTTTATTTTATTTTATTTTATTTTATTTTATTTTATTTTATTTTATTTTATTTTATTTTATTTTATTTTATTTTATTTTATTTTATTTTATTTTATTTTATTTTATTTTATTTTATTTTATTTTATTTTATTTTATTTTATTTTATTTTATTTTATTTTATTTTATTTTACTTTATTTTATTTTATTTTATTTTATTTTATTTTATTTTATTTTATTTTATTTTATTTTATTTTACTTTATTTTATTTTATTTAATTAAATTAATTTAATTTAAATTATTTTATTTTATTTTATGTTATTTTAGTTAATTTTATTCTATTTTATTTTATTTTTTATTAAATTTTTTATTCGGGTTTCTTTTATTTTATTTTTTTTTTTCTAAGAAAGTCCCATTCAGAGAATATTTTTAGTTAGGCAAGTTCGAGTTAGAGACATTTCACTGTAGTTATGTATATTTTTGTATAACAACAAATCCTATTTAAAATTCATTACATTGATTTGTGGCGCCAGACTGCTGCGCGCCTACAAGTATGCTGTCAAATATTTATTGGCATAGGTGCGTGTGCTTGCATATTATTTGAAATGGATGAAAAATTACTTATACGCCATGGGGGGGTTATGATCGATTCAAGCGTAGGTGCATAAATATTACCAGCAAAGGAAACAACTTCATAAAAAAATATTTGTATACTCTTTCATAAATATATTGCTTTTGTGTATTTGTTTGTTTATATCACATTTTTATTATTTATTGTATATCCTGTTTCACACTTCCTTTTATTCAAACAAAAAAAAAACATTCAAAATAGCGTTAAGCAAGTAAAAGTTTCGTTTAGCAAAGTTTTCGGGTTGAGCATGCTCGAAGGTCAGCAAGAAAAGTTTTCAAGTAATTTAGCTGATGATTAATTTATTTCTATGATATGGGATAAAAACGGGTATGCTTTTGAAAATAAACTATAACATACTTTTAGGCATTTATACACTAGCGGTCAAAACTGTATGCCGAGTTTATTTTTTTGTGAAATGTTTTTACTAATTTCGTGTACATATTCATATGGAGCATGTAAAACTAAAGTAAGCACTTTCAGCAAAACTATCAGTAGCCATAACCATAACCATAACCATTCTCATAACCATAACTATAGAAATAGCCATAACAATTTGCATGTCCATATCCATAACCATAACCAACAACCATAACCGCAACCAAAACCATAACCAATACCATAACCATAACCATAACAATAACTATAATTATAACCAATAACCATTAACAATGAACCATAACCATAACCATTACCATAAACCTAACCATAACTATAACCATAACAATAAACAGCCTTAGCCATAGCTATAACCATAACCATTGCCATAACCATTTCCATAACCATAACCATAACCATTGCCATAACCAGTACCATAACAATTACCATAACAATTACCATAACCATTACCATAACAATTACCATAACCATTTGCATAACCATTACCATAACCATTACCATAACCTTTACCATAACCATTACCATAACCATTACCATAACCATTACCATAACCATTACCATAACCATTACCATAACCATTACCATAACCATTACCATAACCATTACCATAACCATTACCATAACCATTACCATAACCATTACCATAACCATTACCATAACCATTACCATAACCATTACCATAACCATTACCATAACCATTACCATAACCATTACCATAACCATTACCACAGCAATCCCGACAGCCATAACCACAGCATGAACATTACCATAACTTGAACCGTAACTTTACCCATAACCATAATGATAACCAAACCATAAAAATGACAGTAACTTGAAGAATAATGATAATTATAACCATAACCATATCAATAACCATAAAAATTACCAGTTGCGAACTCAAGTGTACCTACACTTCACCAAAACCTCGTTTTGTTAGCTGATGCTACTTTAAACTTTCCTTTTAAAACAGATGAAAGTAATTCTGCCAATGAAAGCCTTTATTAGGCAGGTATGAGTAAGCAACCAAATCAAACCATGACTTTTGTATTTATGTAAATGAACCCTCACAAACAAAGAGAAAAATATCATTACAAAAGCTGTTTGAAGTATATAGTAATTATGTGCTTAGGCCTAGACACTTAAAATTTATGTGATATGCACACAGCAAAACCCTTCTTATTACTGAATTAAATTTTTGAAACTAAACAAATCTAATTGAAATCAACTGCCCATAGAGTATTTGCTGATTTGCTAAAGGGAAACCTTTTTTCTACTCGTCACACTCAACACTTGTTAGAAGTTTAACGCTGAATTTTCGCTTTTATACTCAATTTATATGCATTCATGCATACATTCATACATACATACGTATACCATGTTCTCTTGTTCACTTAAATACATAATAAGCTGCTAACTAAAGAACGCCCATCTTGAGCATAATTAGGAAAGTTTTCCTCAAACTTAAATACTTGAAAGTTAAATTTCATCCTAGAGTAAATATATGTTCACACACTTGCGATAACTTTGGTTGAAGCGAGAAAAGTTAAGCGCAGCAGTAAGTTGATGTAAATATTGGCGTAAAGCGAGTATACATATTAACGAAGAATTCAATGCGTGTGTTAAATGTTTCGCTTTCGACTATGAAAACAGATAAATGTTGGTTGAAACAAAAGCTGTGCTGATTTGTTGGAAGATTGATGTAGAGACTCTTACACAACGCAATTTGCTATTCACTTATACCATACGGTGAATAATTTACACTAAATTGAGCTGCAAAAGACCCGTGTGAGATTATTGTCATATTCAGGCCTTGATATATAATAAAGAACAGGTCAGAGGAAACAAGTTGTATTACTATAAATATTACCATAACCTTTACCCTAACCATAACCATAACTATAACAATCACCATAACTATAACAATCACCATAACATAACCATAAACCCAAAAACCATAACCATAACCATAACCATAACCATAACCATAACCATAACCATAACCATAACCATAACCATAACCATAACCATAACCATAACCATAACCATAACCATAACCATAACCATAACCATAACCATAACCATAACCATAACCATAACCATAACCATAACTTTAACCATAACCATAACCTTTACCATAACCATAAAGATAACCATAACCATAACCATAACCATAACTAAAACCATAACCATAACCATAACCATATCTATAACTACAACTATAACCATAACCACAACCATATCTATTACCACAACCATAGCCAAAGACTTGGCTACGTCCGTAACCAATAGAGCGTATCACCAAAAAAAGTTGAAAATGTCCCCCCCCCCCCCCCCAGTTTGAACACTTACCTTATACGGTGTTTCCACCAAAAGCAAACACCGTGTTTTCCTAGCGTGTTTAGAAGCAAACAAAACACCATTCGAAAATTTCATACAAATTTCATAATCCAACCCCATTTCAAACCCCCTTTTCAAGGCGTGTTTGCTTTCGGTTTGCATACACTTGCGGCTTTTTCGAACCCAAAACCTGCAAACACGGTGTTTGTGTTTGGTGGAAACACCGTATTATGAGGTTTTAAAAAAAAAAATTTTAATTTTTTTGTCACCCTATAAAAACAGCGAAGTTTGTTTTTTTTCTATAACTTCTATATTTCTAGTTCGATTTTCAAAAGTGATACATTTTTAGAAAGGTATTCACCAAGGCAATATTTCATCAATAGAAACTTTTAGCCCTTTTTTTCTTAGTTTTCCGGAAAAAAAAAATTATTTTTTTTTCAAATACAGGGTGTTGGTTTTAGTAAAAATAGAATCTTGCCTTGGTGAATACCTTTCTAAAAATGAATCACTTTTGAAAATCGAACGAGAAATATAGAAATTATAGAAAAAAACAAATTAGGCTGTTTTTACAGGGTGACAAAAAATTTAAAAAAATTTTTTTTAAAACCTCATAAGGTAAGTGTTCAAACTGGGGGGGGGGGGGGGGGGGGAATTTTCAACTTTTTTTTCCTCCATACACCGTGATACGCTCTAGTAACCAACCCTTCCACCACCTCCCTTTACTTCTTTTCATTTCTCACCCTTTAAGTTTTCGTGGCACTTCTCTTTAAATATAAAAAAGATTTTATCATAAAAAAGGTAAACATTTCCATTCTCGCTCACGCTTTCGTTCTTAGCTAGTTCACCCATGACAATAAAGCCACGATGTGATATCATGCGATATGTCGAAATATGATTTTTGTTATCATATGATACAATTTGTTACGATTCAATATTATTATAGACTGAAATGCCAAGTTTTTAAAAATCAAGTAACTTTTGTGCGACCCAGAAGCGCTAAACTTAAAATAACGCCGATTTTGAATTGTACCTCTTTTTGATTAAGTGTGCGATATATTCAAGTTATGAGATATGGCAAAAATGTCATGATGTGATATCATTTATGGTGGTTTTCATTGGAGGATCATGGTTAGAGGGCATTGCTTAGACTATTGGTGGGCGAAATTGTTTTTGAGGAACTCAGCTGTCAGCTTTAGCAATGTGGCATTTTATGTCTTTTAAATCAAGGTATGATATCAGCAGATTGATGAGATTTCTAAACTCATATGATGCAATGTATTGAGAAATCAAATCATGAACCATTTTTATTGTGAGAATAACAAAATCCAAAAGTTTGTCAGGCGATGTCAGAGTTAATCTTTGCCACTTTTCTCATAAATTTAATATCACACAAGGCGAGCAAATAATGAAGTCCACACTAATGACCAGTAATAGAAAAAAATTGTCTTGAATGAAATAAGTGTGGAAATAAAATTAATGATATTTGTATGTTTATGAGTGAGTGTGTGCGAAAAAAGTTAATATGTCAAAGCAAAATTAAGTAGTCACTCTAATGATTGACAATCGTATACAATAAAGGCGAGAGGCAGACTTGACCATGTCAAATTTATTTGGGTTAAGAGATACAAGGAGAAGAGAATGATATATGTATATGTACTACACACACATGCCTACACATACACATCTAACACACATTCCAAACAAAAACCACTCTCACTCAGATTCAATATCAACCAAAGCTTTGTCAATTGAAGAAGTCGAAGACAATACAAAACCTTTTGAGGTTATCGAATAGCAAACAATACCGAAATGCGAAAACAAAAAGAAAAATAGCTCAGCTCTCAGACAATGTGTGGCAAAAAAAAGTTGAGAAACACAATAGTGTACGAGTATGCGAGAGATGAACAAAGCAAGAAGACAAATAGTAGGCCGCGCGCTTGGTCTGCACTAAGTAACAGCCACCCTCACCTCAAAAAAAAACAAAAAAAAAAAATGGCAACAATAAATCATTTGGCGAAAATTTGAAGAGATTAAATAACACAGAGAAATAGCTGTGTGAAGAAAAAGAAATGTTTACGCGAGCCTAAAAGGATAGAGAGCTCAAAGGCACCGACACAATACAACAGCGAGCGAGCAGCGAAAAAGAAGAAGAAAGAGAAAGAAAGGAAAGAAAAAAGAAAACGCAAAGTTAGCAAAATATTCGAGTGATTTCTTTTTTTATTGTTTTTCGTTTTTAAGCAGCACACTTGTGGTAAATGCCATTTGTTGTTGTTGTTTTGTGTATTGCGACGCAGTGGCTATCGATGTCCCATGGCGCCAATAAATAATTTTTTTCGTTGTTGACCTCTGGTGGCACACAGCATTCAGGTTTGCGTTACTTTTGTTGAGGTAAACAAATTTCTTTTGTATGTATGCACTTGAGTTTATACAAACATACATACTTACAAACATACACACATACATCCACAGCTTAAGCATAGCCAAAATTTCCTTCTTGAACGTTTTTTTTTTTTTTCAATCCTTTTAGTGTAGCCAAAAAAAATTGTTTGGAACTTTCTTTTTCAACATTTTTTTCCTTTTGTATTTCTCTCTTTCATAAATCCTTGATTTGCAATCTTGTTTATTGTTGTTATTGTATATGCTTTATTGCATTTATCAAACGAAAAATTATTTATGTATATTGTTTGCTCAAAGAACAAAGACTCAAAAGATGCGTTTGTATGTAGGTCAGTTGTCTTGATTGACCTTGATAACATATTGGCATTGGAATGCATACAATTTATGTTGAAATATTCGCAGTCACTACATGATGACCCTTTGTTTCGAGACTTCAAAGGTAGCCCTTTTTATGTAATAAAAATAATTGTGATATCATCCGATATGTTTAACTATGTTTTTTTTTTGCTAACATATGATACAATGTGTTTCGTTGCATATTATGTATGTTGAGATATTTTGTAAGAAGTGACAAAACTGTGTCGATGTTCTATCTTTTAATGTGATAATAGTTATGATGTGATATCATAAAATATGTCGAGAGATGATTTTTGCTTTCATTTCATAAAATGTGTTGCGATGCAGGATGTTTTGTAAGGTGTGACAAAAATATCTGGGTGTGATGTCATCTAATGTGGAAATAGCCATGATGTGATATCATGCGATATGGCGAAATATATTATGTATGTTGAGATATTTTGTAAGAAGTGACTAAACTGTGTCGATGTTCTATCTTTTAATGTGATATAATGTAGTTATGATGTGATATCATAAAATATGTCGAGAGATGATTTTTGCTTTCATTTCATAAAATGTGTTTGCGATGCAGGATGTTTTGTAAGGTGTGACAAAAATATCTTGGTGTGATGTCAACTAATGTGGTAATAGCCATGATGTGATATCATGCGATATGGCGAAATATATTATGTATGTTGAGATATTTTGTAAGAAGTGACTAAACTGTGTCGATGTTCTATCTTTTAATGTGATATAATGTAGTTATGATGTGATATCATAAAATATGTCGAGAGATGATTTTTGCTTTCATTTCATAAAATGTGTTGCGATGCAGGATGTTTTGTAAGGTGTGACAAAAATATCTTGGTGTGATGTCAACTAATGTGGTAATAGCCATGATGTGATATCATGCGATATGGGGAAATATATTATGTATGTTGAGATATTTTGTAAGAAGTGAGAAAACTGTGTCGATGTTCTATCTTTTAATGTGATAATAGTTATGATGTGATATCATAAAATATGTAGAGAGACGATTTTTGCTTTCATTTCATAAAATGTGTTGCGATGCAGGATTTTTTGTAAGGCGTGACAAAAATATCTGGGTGTGATGTCATCTAATGTGGTAATAGCCATGATGTGATATCATGCGATATGGCGAAATATGATTTTTGCTATCATATTAACAATGTGTTGCATTTCAATATCACTATGCAAGATATGTGATATTATGTAAGACGTGACAAAAATTCATTGATGTGATATCATGATGTTGTGATAATAGCCATGATGTGATATCACTCGAAATGATTTTTGCTATAATATAATACAATGTTTTGCGTTTCAATATCACTATGCAAGATATGAGATAATTTGGAAGATGTGACGAAAATATCTGGATGTGATATCATTTAATATGATTAGATATATTTATGATGTAATATAATATGGCGATGCAATATTTTCACTAAATGATTTCACTAAATGATCTGAGAAAAATATAATTGTTTTTGATACCATTTAAGCCAAGATGTGATATCAGAAAATATTA
>CAXKVI010000005.1:106790465-106797965 GCA_964058755.1 Campiglossa producta
GAATAAAAAATTAGAACAATGAAATTGAATTTTTAATTGAAAAAAGATATTAAATAAATGTTTGTTTTAACTTAATTAATTATTTATTTTTTTACTTGAATCTGATATTTTTTTTTTTTTTCAATTTTATTTTTTTTTCGATTTTCCTGCAGCAAATCATCACGTCGCCTGATGGTACGCACCTGCAATGGGTTCGATTTGGGCGATCAAATACCACCGGTACCACCACCAGCGGCCTTGTCAAGGTGAGCTTTTATTTTATAAGTAAAATAATTTATTGAGTCTGTCAATTTAATTTTATAATTTTTCATATTTTATTTTATTTTTGTTTTTTTTTATTTATTTTTTTAACTTTTTTCATTTTCTTTTTTTTTTTTTTATTTTTTTTTATAAATTTTACCTTTTTATTTGTTTTGTTCTTCCTTTTTTCATTTCATTTACTTTTTTATATTTTTTATTTCCTTTTGTTTTTTATTTTTATTTTAGTTATTTTTATTTTTTTATCTTATTCACCTTTATTTTTTTCATTTAATTTTTTTTTTTCTTTTTTTGTATTTCATTTCATTTACTTTTTTATTTTTTTTTTTTTAATTTCATTTTGTTTTTTTTTTAATTATTTTTTTTTTTACTTTTTTTTTATTTTTTTTTATTCACTTTTATTAATCTTCTGTATATTTTTTTATTACTTTTTTATTTTCCATAATTTATTAATTTTTTGCTAATTTTTTTTTATATTTTTTTATTATTTTTTTTTTTCACTTCAATTATATTTTTTTTTCATTTATTTATTTTTTTTTTTCATTTTAATTTGTTTCATTTCAATATTTTTATTATTTTATATTATTTTTATTTAATTTTTTATTATTTTTTTCTTTAGTTTTATTTTATATTTTTTATTATTTTTTATTTTTCATAATTTAATAATTTTTTAAATTTTTTGTTTATTTTATTTTGTTTATTTTCTTTATTTTTTTCTTTTGTTTTATTTCAACAAATTTTTTTTTTTTTTTTCATTTTAATTTTTTTCATTCTAGTTATGTATTTTTTTTTTTTTTTTTTTTGATTAATTTTTTTTTTTTTCATTACTAATATTTTTTTAGAACTTTGATTATTATTAAATTTTTATTTAATCTTTTTTTTTAATTTTTTTTTTGTTTTTGATTTTTTTTTTAATTTAATTATTTAATTTGTTATATTTTATTTTATGTTATTAATTTTTATTTTATTTGATTTTAATTGAATTTATCTTATTTTACTTTACTTCATTTTATTTTAATTTGTTTTAATTTACCTTATTTTATTTTGTTATATTTCATCTTATTTTATTTATTTATTTTATTTCGTTTTTTCTTTGTTCTTTTTTCTATTTTTTGTAATTTTTTTTATTGAATTTTTTTTCTTCATTATTTTAATTTTTTTTAATTTTTTTTTTATTTCATTTTATTTTACTGAAGCTCTCATTTGTATTTTATATTCTCTTAAATTCTTTCTTTCTTCTCATCTTTCGGCAGAATGCATCACAGCCCCAAGACGACGTCGCGCAGTACCTCGCCACATCTGCAACATCGCGTGCATAGTCTCAATTTAATGGACGATTCACCGATCGCAGCTTTAGGTCTTACCTCGTCTGGCACCACCTCAGCAATTGGCCAGTTCTCGACACTCTACCCCTCCAATATATCGACTGTGAATCAACAGACGTCAACCACATCCTCGCTGGTGGACGCACAACATCATAGTCAATATCAACAGACTGGCGGTTCGCTGCTCGATCATCCGTTAACGCCTACGAAATTTCGCCAACAACAACAACAAAAGACTTCAACATCGGTGCAAACGAATGGTTTCGATGGACCATCCACCTCGCAATTCGGACGTTTCTATCAACAACACCAGCAACAACAACTGCCTAGCGGCGTCATATCGGCGTCCACCACCACACTGCATCACGTACACACACAACAACAACAACAACATTCGATGAGTGTGGGTGTTGGTATAGGTTTTGGTGCAGCCAGCACCTCAACACATCACCTCTACCGCCAACAATCCTCATCGTCAGCACAATTTTCGCCCGTGCCGGCGCCTCTACATCCCCATCAACAACATCAATCGACCACCACTTGTGATCTGTTGGGTCACAGTAATACGAATGTGATAAAGTCAACGACCACTGTGAACTCTGTGGCGACTGCATCAACGCTTGCGGATTCATGTTGTAGTGGCATACAAATACATCAGGGTATGGGTGCGGGTGCGGCATGTCAATCGTCATCTGAGCAGCTACTGCAACATGGTGTGGGTGGTGCGGGTGCGGGTGCCGGTTACGGTGCGGCGGGAGGTGCCCTGCCGCGTGATATACTGCCAAAGTGTCAGCGTGAAGAAGGCTCACACTGTTGTCTGACGGACGAAGGCTGTGGAGATAGTGGCGGTCTGCGGCATCATTGGCATACCTGTCCGGAACTGCTGAAAGCCATGGAGGGCGTAACTTATATAGCGGAGCAGACGCGTAAGGAGGAGGAGAGCACAAGGGTGAGTAGTTGAATACCTAAGAAAAATTAGAAAAAAACGGAAACTAGAAAATACCGACACAAAAAATTCAGTGATTCACTTTGCTATTTAGTTGACCAAAATGTGCCTTCCGGCCAATAAAACTTAAAAGGCCATTAATAAAATTGCGCGTTTCGGGTTTGGGTGGCGCTAGCCATAAATAAAAATCTTTAGATGTGCGGTTAAATGTGCTGCCCACATTTTAAGGCTGTTAAATTTATTGCGCGAAATTGGCGTAAAAGAAAGATGACCGCAGTGAATCTGGGCTAACTAACTAAATCAAGGAAAGTGCGCTCTTGGGGAATAGCTCAATAGCCGTAAAAGAGTCAAATTGTTCCAACGAGACGATAAACAACTTTCTCAAATTAGCTGATGCTTCTGAAATGGTAAAAAGACTTTAGACTCTACGGAGAGAGCGCTTGTTATGTTAAAGCATTGGAGTTTTGCTCCCAGGAAAGTAATTGCCGGCCTTTGCGGACGAAACATGGGAGAGGGAGAGGGAGAGGGAGAGGGAGAGGGAGAGGGAGAGGGAGAGGGAGAGGGAGAGGGAGAGGGAGAGGGAGAGGGAGAGGGAGAGGGAGAGGGAGAGGGAGAGGGAGAGGGAGAGGGAGAGGGAGAGGGAGAGGGAGAGGGAGAGGGAGAGGGAGAGGGAGAGGGAGAGGGAGAGGGAGAGGGAGAGGGAGAGGGAGAGGGAGAGGGAGAGGGAGAGGGAGAGGGAGAGATTAACTTAAAAACTTCTAAAAAATAGTGTTGTATTCGTTCTGAAAAAGACTTGGTTCTGCATTCTTGAATATTCGATTCAAATTACTCTGAAAAAGCCATTAATGTCCCGAAGTAGTCGAAACTTCAACCCAAAAATTCCGAAGGTATTTTCCTATCGAAGAGAGTTCCATTAAAGGCCAGAAGATTACTCCGAAAACATTCGGAGCTTGAATCCAAAAAAACATATCCAAAACCTACACCACAAAATGATTCCCGAAATCACATCTATATTATGTGAAAAAAAATCTGGAAAGAGTCCTTAGTCCCGAACTTAAGCCCCAAAAATTTATTCCGAAATCACTTCTTAATTATTCCGAAACATATTCGCTAATAAATTGCTTAAGTCGCACCGAAAATGTCTCTTAAAATCAATCTAAAAATCACTTCTGAGTTAAAAAAAAAGTGCCGGAAAAGACTCCCAGAAAAAATTCCAGAAAAACCTCCAAAAAAATGTCTGATTATAATTGCTAAGCAAATGTGGTTCTTACACAAAAAAGATAGCAAATTCCGCTGGAAAGTCGCAAGTAACTTATGCCAAAAAAAAATTGCAAAAGATATCACTCCTAAATAGCTTCGAAATGATTCCTTATCATGTAAAAATTCTAAGTTACACCCAAAAAGTTCCAGAAAAGCATCCGAAAAAGTTCTGAATATAATTCGGAACATCATCTGAAACACCCAAACTCCGAAAAAAATTTAGAAATAATACCGAGATCATCCTTTACTGATTGATTTGATTACACTTTGCTCCACTCTGATTTCCATAACTCTTTCAATTCACACAACTTTTGTATGCATTTCTGTTTTCCTTGTTGTTATTGCTGCAATATTTCATGCATTTTTCTTCAGAATTTTTTGCTGGCCTGCCAACGTTTTTGCCATCACTCAAATATTTTATCATTTATTGAATTCAATCTCGAGATGGTTGTTCTTTGGTTTGAGCATCGTATGGACGCCCTTTGTAGTAGCTTCAATATGAAATATTTTTTTTGCAATTTTCCTCATAAACCATTTTACAGCAATTTCTAGATTGAACCAACAAACCGTGCAGAAATACTTTTCTTCATTATGAGAAATATAGATAACAAACAATCCATCTACATCCCCACTGCTTAAGAAGCCACAACTCAAAAAACTTTTTCATATTTGCTTTTTTTATTAATTTTTTTTGTTGTTTGATTAAAATAGTTTTTGAAATTATTGAAGATGAATGACTGAAATATTGCATTTTAGTGAAATTGATTGGGTATTGTTGGCTTCGGCGAGGCGAGCTGTAGATACAACAAAAGGAGAGAGATGAGATCGATTGAGCGTGTGACTTGAGAAATGTTGTGTACATAACCACGTACATCTTTTAAATTTTTTACATTTATATTGGTTCGCATCTCTTCAGTGCTTTGGTAGAGCATTTTCAGCGACTTGAACATAAAACAATATCCGCTAGGTGGCGCACGTATTGAGATATTCGTGAAAGGGAAAGTAAATTAAATTAAGGTGAAAAAAGATTAAATAAAAAATTTTAATTGTAAAAACTTAAATAAAACAAAATAAAATAAAGCAAAATAAAATAAAATTAAATAAAGTTAAAATAAAATAGAATAAAGTAAAATTAAATAAAGGAAAATAAAATAAAATAAAATAAAATAAAATAAAATAAAATAAATTAAAATAAAATAAAATGAAATAAAATAAAATAAAATAAAATAAAATAAAATAAAATAAAAAATAAAATAAAATAAAATAAAATAAAATAAAATAAAATAAAATAAAATAAAATAAAATAAAATAAAGTAAAATAAAATCAAATAAAGTAAAATAAAATAAAATAAAATAAAATAATAAACAAAAATAAAATAAAATAAAAAAATATAAAAAAATAAAATAAAGTTAAAATAAAATATAAAAAAAAAAATTAAAAAAAATGAAAAAAAATAAAATAAAATAAAATAAAATAAAATAAAATAAAATAAAATAAAATAAAATAAAATAAAATAAAATAAAATAAAATAAAATAAAATGAAATAGAATAAAATAAAATAAAATAAAATAAAATAAAATAAAATAAAATAAAATAAAATAAAATAAAATAAAATAAAATAAAATAAATTAAAATAAAATAATAAACAAAAATAAAAAAAAATATAAAAAAATAAAATAGAGTTAAAATAAAATATAAAAAAAAATAAAATAAAATAAAATAAAAAAAAATAAAATAAAATAAAAAAAAATAAAATAAAATGAAAGAAAATAAAATAAAATAAAATAAAAAAAAAATAAAATAAAATAAAAGAAAATAAAATAAAATAAAATAAAATTAAAAAAATAAAATAAAATAAATTAAAATAAAATAAAATAAAATAATAAACAAAAAAAAATAAAAAAAAAATAAAGTTAAAATAAAATAAAATATAAAAAAATAAAATAAAATAAAATAAAATAAAATAAAATAAAATAAAATAAAATAAAATAAAATAAAATAAAATAAAATAAATTTAAAAAAATAAAATAAAATGAAATAAAACAAAATAAATAATAAATGACCCCATAATGATCCCAAATACACCCCGAAATAGTCCCAAAATGACCAAAACATTATGCCAATATGATCCCGAACTGACCAAAATAATCCCAAAACTACCCCAAATTGACTTCAAAACGATCCAAAATTACCTCAAAATGATCCCAATATGATTCCAAGATGATCCACAAAACGATCACAAATTGACCCTAATATGACCCCAAAATGATCCCAAAATAACCCCCAAAATTATCCCATAATTTTCCCGAAATTACCCAAAAATTACCACACGACCCAAATTGATCCCAATACGACCCCAAAATGATTCCAATTTTGCCCAAAAATGACCCCAAAATTATCCCAAATTGGACCCAAAATAATCCCAAAGTAACTCCAATAAAACCTAAAAATGATCCCAAAATTACCCCAAAATGATCCCAAAAATACCCCAAATTGAGAACAAAGTACATAAGATGTAACTTTTTGTGGATGGGGTCTATCCTACGCCTTGTAAAATTTTATTTAATTTTTTTATTCTTCCCGCTTTCTTTCTGTTCCCCCTAAATCTGAAACCAACAACAGATTGAAGGATGCGAATATTTTTTTGTTTGATTTTTTTTTTTTTTTTTTTGTTGGCTATTTTGTCGCATTGTATTGATGATAACGATGATGACAGTCATGGTGATGTGCTTCACCAGTGAGTGAGTGAGTGAGTGAGTGGCTGATAGTAGAAATAGCTAGAACTCATTTTATATTTGTCAACTTGTTAGTGTCCCTACTTGTTAACTTTTCCTGGTGTTGTTGGTTGATTTTAATGGTGATTGTATTGGTTTTTGCAGTTGTCAATATGCTGCAATGACATTGATGGTGTTGAAGCTTCATTTTGTGACAATGATGAATGACGATTAGTAGTTTAGTGCGATGGCAATGTGGCAAAAGAGCATTCAAAAAGTGCAACACAAAATATATTTTGCTTTTTAAATTAAAAACGACATAGCACATGGAAGAGGGAAGACATATTTTAAAAGCTTAAAAATACTTGTACAAAATCATATACACCCTCTCTCACGCGCGCGCTTAACCTTGACCGTAAAAAGCAAAAAGTTGTAACCTCATATCAAATAAGTACTTAGCATATGGATTTTTTTTTGTTTATCTCTCTATACTCAAGCTTATCCAACAAACAAGAAGTATCAACACACCAAATGCTTTGCTAGTACTAAAAAGTGCTGATAAAGTCGTCTTAACACACACATACATATTCACTTTTGTATGTGTTTATTCACATATGTTTCTCATCTTTTTTTTTTGAGCTTAGCATTTACAAGTCACAAAGTAGCTTTAACAGCATAGCTCAGTATTACTCAAGAGGGTAGCGCTCATCGCAAATGATACGAGTATAGCGTAATCCGAAAAGTTGGAATATTTGCATGTTGTCGTGGTTGTTGCGAATAAACAAGGAAGTATGTAAATCGCAAATAAAAAATAAAATAAATGTAAATAAAATACAACGTTTGATGCAAATTTGTTACTATGATAGAAGGGATGATGATGAATGGTACGACAGGGCGTATACGTAACATTTTTACCGATTTTTGACACTATTATCATAAGTGGGCGGGGTTATCAATCGATTTGGCTTACATACTTTGCTAAAAGTGGTATGGGTA
>CAXKVI010000005.1:106800465-106807965 GCA_964058755.1 Campiglossa producta
CGGAATAATATTACAAGCGCCGACGTTATACGATACGCGCGTACCAATCGATATTAAATTGTCGGAAATTGCCTCGACAACAGCGAAACCGAGCATTGCCAAACCTGTGTTATAAAAACAAACAAAAAACAAAACAAAAACATTAAACAGTAACAAAAAGTAATAAAATAAGGAAAAAGGAAACAAGGAAAATAAAATATGAAAAATAAAAAAGGGGATGATTAAAATAGGGTTAAACAACAACAACATAGATGTAGTAAAAATAAAAATTCAACAAAGCACAAAAAAGATTTATAAAAAGAGAAGAGGCACACAAGCAAGGCTCACAATGAGTCACAAAATAATGATGGCAACAACAACAACAACTTATAATAATACTGTAAAAATTAAAGGTGCAAATAAGAGTACATCAGCGTACAACAACAACAAACACTTTTGAAATGTAAGTTATTACTATTTATACTACTATTAAGTAATAATATAGCTACTATATTAATTAAGTATTAAAACTAATGACTTACTATTAATTATTAACTACGTAATAATATTTGTAATGTAATTCATAAATAATGATTATTAAAACGATTAATATAAAAATAGTGTTAACTAACAATAAAAATAAGTATAACAGTAAATGAAAGCAAGGCAGTTGTTCAGAGCAAATTAACATAGAAAAGTAAGTAAGAAAATTGTACAGAATAGTTAATGCCATGCCAAATGATGAACTCAGTTTTTATGCTAAGCAAAAAACGTCAAAAATTGTATCACAAATAACACTGTGCAACAAAATTTTTGGAATGGATGAAAAAATAAAAAAAAATTTTAAAAAAATCAAAGGAAAAAATTATATGAAATGAAATTAAAAAAATTAAAATCAAAAGAAAAAATGAAAAAAAATATAAAATCAAAAAATAAAATAAAATGAAATAAAAAATCAAAAAATAAAATAAAATGAAATTAAATAAAATAGAATAAAATAAAATAAAATAAAATAAAATAAAATAAAATAAAATAAAATAAAATAAAATAAAATAAAATAAAATAAAATAAAATATAATAAAATAAAATAAAATAAAATAAAATAAAATAAAATAAAATAAAATAAAATAAAATAAAATAAAATAAAATAAAATAAAATAAAATAAAATAAAATAAAATAAAATAAAATAAAATAAAATAAAATAAAATAAAATAAAATAAAATAAAATAAAATAAAATAAAATAAAATAAAATAAAATAAAATAAAATAAAATAAAATAAAATAAAATAAAATAAAATAAAATAAAATAAAATAAAATAAAATAAAATAAAATAAAATAAAATAAAATAAAATAAAATAAAATAAAATAAAATAAAATAAAATAAAATAAAATAAAATAAAATATAATAAAATAAAATAAAATATAATAAAATAAAATAAAATAAAATAAAATAAAATAAAATAAAATAAAATAAAATAAAATAAAATAAAATATAGTAAAATAAAATAAAATATAATAAAATAAAATAAAATAAAATAAAATAAAATAAAATAAAATAAAATAAAATAAAATATAATAAAATAAAATAAAATATAATAAAATAAAATAAAATAAAATAAAATAAAATAAAATAAAATAAAATAAAATAAAATAAAATAAAATAAAATAAAATAAAATATAATAAAATAAAATAAAATATAATAAAATAAAGTAAAATAAAATAAAATGAAATAAAATAAAATAAAATAAAATAAAATGAAAAGAAAGTAAAAAAAAATAAAATAAAATAAAATATCTAAATTAAAATAAACTTAAGTTAAATACAAAAAGAAATTAAATTATACAAATAAAATTATATTAAATGAAATAAAGATAAAAATAGAAAAAACAAGAAAAAAAAAATAAAATTATATGGAATAAAAAATGAAATGAAAAAAGTTAAATTAAACAAAACCAAAAAATTACTAAACAAGCTAAATAAAGTAAAATAAAACAAACCTATTTTCAAAAAAGTTATATCACAATAAAATATAAGAAAAAAATTAAAAAATATATTAAAATAAAATAAAATACATAAAATTAATGAAAATTAAAAAAAATAAATAAAAAATTTATTTATTATTTCTTTTTTCTTTTATTTTTTGATACATTTTTATTTCATTTTACTATATTTTATTTTATTATTTTTTTCTTTAGTTTTATTTGATTTTTTTTTTTTGTTTTATTTGATTTTGTTTTATTTCAATTGATTTTTTATTTAATTTCACTTTTTCATCCCATTTTGTTTTTTTTATTTTATTTCATTACATTTCATTTTATTTTATTTTATTTTATTTTAGTTTATTGATAGTTCGCAGCATTTTTCAACTTGTTTTCGACAAAAACTCAAAAGAATAATTTGATAAAAATTATTCGACTGATCTTTTGACCACAAAATTTTCAATTTTGTTTTTTTATTTTATATTTTTTTTTCATAAATAAATAAATAATTTTCATTTCTTTATTTTATTCAATTTTTCAAATTTTTTTCCATATTATTTTATTTAAATTTTTTTTTAATTTAATTTTATTATTATGTTAATTTAATTTATTTTTTTTATTTTTTTTTTGTTTATTTCAGTTTATGTTATTTTATTTGAATATAATAATTACTTGGCGACCTTAATTTAATAACTCAGAGATGTTTTTATTTCATTTTAATTTTTTTTTTTTTTTTTTTTTTCAATTAATTTTTTGTTTATTTTGTTTTTTTTCAAACTTTATTTTATTTAATTTTATTTTGCTTATTTTAATTTTTTTTCTATTTTTTTTAATTAATTTTTCTTTTTTTTTTTCTTTTTTTAGTTTTTTTCAAACTTTATTTTATTTAATTTTATTTTGCTTATTTTAATTTTTTTCTATTTTTTTTTTTTAATTTATTTGTAATTTTTTTATTTTTTTTTTCTTTTTTTAGTTTTTTTTTTCAAACTTTATTTTATTTAGTTTTATTTTGCTTGTGTTATTTTTTTTTTCTATTTTTTTTTATTTTTTTATTTTATTTTTTTTATTTATTTTTTTTTTTCTTTATGTTTTATTTTAATTTTATTCTATTTTATCTAAGATTTTGTATTTAATTTATTTTAATTTTATTTTATTTTATAGTGTTTTCTTTATTTATTTATTTTTAACTAAGAATTATTCCACCCCCAAAAAATTACTCCATAAATGTTGCACAGTGTTATTACCAGACATTACAAGGAAGTATACATATATAATAAAAATACAACAAAAAACGGACTACTATTATTAGTCAGTAACAATGTATTGTAATTAACAAAAGCATATAAGCAATGATGAATAGGTTGAGAATTATAGTAAGACAATGTGGAATAATTCTCAAGCACTGCCCAAGGTGACCACTTCATTTATGTAGGTATCCATGTAGTACAGTCCTCGTATTATTATTGTACATAATTTAGAAATTTCATATATTCTCTTACCATAAAATACATTAGTTATTCCAGAATGTATGCAAGCGTGTGAGTGTGGCTGTAATCACATCATTTATAAAGGTACAAACATACATATGTCCTTTTAACCATTTCTTGTTATATTTGAGTTCCAATCAAATTTCGTATTCCGTCAGCTCTTCGGCAATAAATCAATGCATATTTAATTCTTCTAATAATCTCATTAGACTCATGGCCATGTTTAATATTGTATGATAGTTTGCCTACTTAATAAAGGGAATTTATTTATGAATTTATTTATTTCTGTAATAAATGCTAATTTATGCCTTATAAAAATAGGCCACTGTTAGTTAAGCAGTGATGCCAATATGCAGACTCCAATACTCATATGTTGGCTGGTCAGCAACTGAGCGATAACTGTTTGCAAGTGGATGACCCTTATGCGTTAAATCTCCTTCTGTGTTCTCGGAACAAAACGCCCAACATAGCTATAAATGGCAGAAAGAGTGCACTCGACAGAAATTGTTTACATAAAAAAATTTTTACATAAATGTTTGCTAACAAATAAGCGTATAACTCAATGTAAACTTTTGTAAGAGTACATATTTATTGTAGTTGTAGTACGAGCCCTCTTAAATAGTACCAAGTCGTTGTGCTGGCGGTATAAATGTTCTTTACACATTTTATTTCTTACACATACTCAAATTTATTACGATTAAAGAAAGCACACTTGAGAAATTGTTGCATAAACAACAACAAGAAGACATACTCGTACTTTGGAGCAGTTGGGAATTCAGGGTTTTGGGAAGTGGGAGGCTCAATTTCTTTTTTTTTTCGAGGACATTTTTGTTTCACAGTTTCTCAAAACTCGCTTTTTAGGGTTATTTTTTCAAAAAAAATATATACATTTATTGGTATGTCAAGGTAATTTTTTACTATATTTTTGTGTATTTTTTACTAAATTTTTTATGTAATTTTACTATCTTTTTTGTGTAATTTTTTTTTTTTTTTTTGTGGAATTTTTACTATATTTTTTGTCATTTTTACTATATTTTTATTCAGTTTTTACTATATTTTTTGTAATTTTTACTATATTTTTTGTGTAGTTTTACTATTTTTTTGTTTAGTTTTTACTATATTTTTTGTGTAGTTTTTACAATATTTTTTGTGTAATTTTTACAATATTTTTACTATATTTTTATTCAGTTTTTACTATATTGTGTAGTTTTTACTATATTTTTTGTGTAATTTTGTTTAATTTTTACTATATTTTTTGCCATTTTTACTATATTTTTATTCAGTTTTTACTATATTTTTGTGTAATTTTTACTATATTTTTGTCATTTTTACTTTGTTTTTTTTTTTCAGTTTTTACTATATTTTTGTGTAACTTTTACTATATTTTTTGTCATTTTTACTCTGTTGTTATTCATTTTTTACTATATTTTTTGTGTAATTTGCTGTATTTTTGTGTAATTTTTACTATATTTTTTGCCATTTTTACTATATTTTTATTCAGTTTTTACTATACTTTTTGTGTAATTTTTACTATATTTTTTGCCATTTTTTGCTATTTTTTGTGTAACTTTTACTACATTTTTTGAATAATTTTTACTATATTTTTTGCTGTATTACTGTGAAAAATATGACTTTTTGGATTCCGAAGTGGAGGGCTCGAACCTAAAAACCACCCTCGTGGCTCCGCTCCTGCTTTTGAGTGAGCAAAGCGAGAGAAGACATAACAAGAACAAAACAACTTTCAGGAAATTGTTAAAAGCACAGCTCAGGAGCAGTAAACAAAACCGGAACTAATAAAAGCAAAACAAACCAGTAAGGCAAATTAAATTCGAGTATAGATGAGCAAATATAATCATAAGATATAGTCAGATGTATGTATCTACTTAATAACAGTATCAGAAACGCGTCAACCCATTTAAATAAAATGACATAGAAAACTTTAAGCCTAAGCTGGCCGAATGGGTTATGAAAAAAAATTTTTTTTTGTTTTTTTTTCATACAAAATAAAAAAGCGCCATCTAAAGGTTAATGACCACATTATGTACATATTATGAACGAAAGCTCAGACGAACGATTCGTCTGCTCATAATATCGCCTAGCCATCGCATTATCTATCATTTTCCTTCTCTCCATAGATTTTTTTAAATATTTTCGATTATTCTTCACTAGCTTCATCCCTTCACTTTTAGATCTTGCTAACCTAGTCAAATTCCTTGAATCATGTCTTGGTGGTTTAAAGTTTTTGAATTTTCAAATTTCACAGCTGATTATATAATGTGTAGCCATCGTGCTGTACACTTTTAAGGTACTTGTTTTTATTTATGCTCTCATATTTTACGCATCACTATCATTTCCGTAGGCGTTTTCGATATTTGTTTCCCTTTGAATAAACTGTTATTTCAATATGGTGACTTTTTTACTATTTAGAACAAGTTTTTACTTTTAGCAAAGATATTTGAAATGAAAACTGTGTTAAATTATATAGATATTTTCTTCTAGGGGGCCAATTCCCGTTTTGTGAAACGATAAAGTGAAAAAAATGTGTATGCATTTCAAGTTTTTTTTTTTCATTTTATCACCTCATATAACCCGAATTGGGCCCCAGAAAGCCGAAAAAAGTAGAACTTTCAGGCCTTGAGATAAATTCGTAGGTGCTAGTGAACATTTTGAGTGCAGGTGTAGAAAATAATTGTTAAATATCATTAGATGGTGCTGTATTTTAGCTCTTCCAGAGACTTTTTTTAAATCATTCTGCAATAAGAAGTTCTTCAACCAAATAAATAAAAAAATCAACTTTTTCGACAGATGGCGCTGTAGGCATAGGTTCCTTTTTATGCAATAAGTTGGAATGTTCGGCCTCAAAACCCAATATGAGCCAGGATAGGTTTTTGGGAGTGGTAAAAGGGGCAACTGAAAGGAAAGACGGAGTTTGCCAAAAACGCGGGGGTCTGTTTACTCCGTCAAATATTTAAAAAGTGTCACCTTAAATTTCTGTTGAATGTTTTGAGTTAAAAATTCGCTCTGACAACGGATCCATATTATAGGTCGGTCTTCAGGGCAAAAATCTGTGACTGATCCCTCTTAAAAATTTTGCTAGGATAGGTAGTTCTAGGAATGGTAGTCAAGTTTGCCTAATGTTCCACTCATTCCACTTTTTTATCTTTTCTTGCAACTGTCGATACTTATAGAGCCACCCTCGTAATTTTACTCGCGAGCCCTCAAGTAGATATGTACATAAGTGTAAAAGCTAGTGTTTGGCTATTAAAAAAAAAAAAAAAACACAGCGTGTCAGTGGACTCATAAAATAAACAAAACGTAACTTTATTGTTTTTCCATCTTTCGACCTCACTTGACTTGTGACACGAGTCGCGGTTACATCTTACATTCATAACTACATGCGTATAAATGTATTTGCGCAAATTCTAAAGTTAGATGTTTGGATTACGAATTCAAGTGAACAATAAAAACTTTTATAGCACACTGGTCAGTGAGGTTCATATGTATATGTTTTTATGAATGTGGGAGTATATTTACACTTGCAGTAAGTTCGAGAGTCACATATGACTCGTTTTTTAGCTCAATTTCTAACACTTTTTTTTGTGAACTTTAGTTCTATAAAACAGAAAGAGATAATCCTAACAAGTTACCTAACCTATGAGCCAAATCTGACTCATGCGCTTACTACAATTCGACCGCATGAGTCTCATATGACTCATTGCACAATGAATTTATGAATTCTCAACTACTCACTTTATTGTTCTCTTTTAAGACTTGCTAAATTATATTGTACTCGAAAATTTAGAAATTAAAAAAAAAAATGTAACAGCTTCCCTGTCCAATAAGTCATATGTGACTCATGCGATCGTATTACTATAGAATGTTAATCTTGGAAAGGATAAATACTGTCAGGAAAGAATGAAAAATTCGGGAAACTGGCCAATGAGTCACATGTGACTCACTAACTTACTGCAATACCAACGTCTGAGTCAAATATGACTCATTGGGCAGGGAAGTTGGGATTTTTTTGTTCTAATTTATGATTTTTTCTTGAC
>CAXKVI010000005.1:106812965-106870465 GCA_964058755.1 Campiglossa producta
GTTATGGTAATAGATTTCTTGATAGGGCTACCACACATTTATAATACGATTATCTACCTAAGTACATAATTGAGTTGCCAACACTTGTCGGCTTAAATGAAATGTCACTGCAGGCCAAAAATAATAAAAATATTTAAAAAAAAAAATATTTAAATTTAAGTAGTAAAATGCACAAATTTAATGAAATTAGACAAATTCATCTATAAAACGATAAGTATGTAACATAAAAAATAAGCAAGAAAACTAACTCCTGGCTGCATATAAAGCTAAATAAATAAAAAAAAAAATTACTAACAAAGATGTTGTTAAAACTTAAACTAAAAATTGTTTGTAAATAAATTTAAAAACAAAAAAAAAATAATTATTAAGTAATAAAAATAAATAAAATAATATTGAATTATTATTAACTAATTTTATACACAAAATGAATTCACTCATGCATTATTAGTAAAATTTTACAAATAAGTACCTAAAAAAAAAATAAATAAAATACTACGAAAAATTTAAAAAAAATATTATAAAAATGTCTTTTTTTAACTATAAATTTTTTTTTTAACTGAAAACCAATTTAACTAGACGAATAACGAAAAAAAATTATTATAAAATAAACAGGAAAAAATTCCTTGCAAAATGTTAACACAAATTATTGATATAAGTAATAGAAAAAGTAATTAAATTTAAAAAAAAAATAAAAAAAATTATATAAAAAAGTAGCAAAGTATAGATTGTAGCAAAAAGTGAAAAAATAAATTATTTAAATAAAAGTTAAAAAGAAAAAAACACGAAAACCAATAAAATCTAATAACTTTGCATAAGCAAATACTTAAGTTTACACTTAGCGCATTTAAGTTTTAAATAAGGTTTATACTAAGTTTACACCGGTTATTATGAAAAATGTTTCAGTAAATACAAAAAATTAAAAACAAAAACTACTATGTAATTAAATTGAATGAAAACTAGTGTAAAAAAAATGGCGGTGAAGAATCTGAATAGCATTTGTCTAACAATTAATTAGTTTGTGTGGGAACAAAAGTAAGAGGGGTTAACAGCATGTTTTTGAAGGTTAGATAGAAGATATGTGCTTAGTTTGTTGACTATGAAAGGTAGTTGAAAAGTAAAAAAAAAAAACACTAACAGTTTGAACAGTAAGCTATGGAACATTTAAAGTTTTGATGATGGACATAAATGATGAAACGAAATAAACAATGAATTTTAAAAACAAAAAAAAAATGTATATTTATTTGACTTGCATTGAAAGCTGTAGTGTGGTAAGTAATAGACTGATTATAGGCTTTGCCTAAAGAGTGGCCATTCCTAAGCAATTAATTTGCCTTTTCTTTGCTGTAATTTGGATTAAATCTTGACGTCCGCCGATCCACTAAAGGGCCAAATACATAAAGCTTTGTTAACCTCACCTGACATTTGCTACCTCGAAACTTTGCGCCCAACTTCAGATGTATGCTACAATGAACGCCTTGACGCTTCTCTTTTATACATTTGTTTTCGTTATTTATTTCTTTGCATTCAGAGTGTTTTGGTTAATTTATTAATTTAATAGAGAAAAAAATGAATTAATTATTATTTCCTCCAACTTTTTATTCTTTAATTAAAGCAAAGTCATCAACGTCTGATTGTCAAAGCAAGCTAAATTTGAGAGTTTGTAAAATTTTAACCTTGCTTCAACTTTGAGGTCTCCAATTGCCATGCTTCGTTTAAATACGTATACAGAACTTTTCTGTCAAAGTCAAAGTTTGAGGTAAAGCCAAAATAAAGCTTTATGTAACTGACCCATAAGGAATTGTTTAATCCTCATTATACCATGTTTCTTATAGCTGACATAAACAATAGTTTCGGTCTATAGATTACAACTTATTAATGGCCTCTTTTTCTATTGCGAAACTATAACCCATATGAACGACTCGTCTCTTGACGTTTCGTCTAGCAGTCACATTCTAATTAGAATTCGAAACTATTTGTCAAATTAAAACGCCCTGCTAGACAGTGTTTTGACATTCATTTAGCTTTGTAATGTTGCCTTTGAAAACGTGATAGAAAATCGTGATGTAAATATAAAACAGCTGATATTTACATCACGATTTTCTATCACGTTTCCAAAAGCAACATTACAAAGCTGACTGAATGTCAAAAGACTGTCTAGCAGGGCGCTGTTATATGTAATTTATGCAAGAATCAGTCCAGTTTTTTAAGTTTTTATTTTATTTTGCGAAATTTCAAAATTCTGGAAACATTTTTTTGGTTGGTCATTAGAATATGACTGCTAAACAAAGGGCCACGCATCGTGCGTGTGGGTTAACGAATTTAAAGAAAGGGTCTTGCGAAACCTCTTAAACCTCAATCTTATAGCAAAATAAGATGTAATAAACAACCGCACATATCGTATAAGGCAACAGATGCTCATATTCCACTTCTGAATTTTATAAATAAATTGAAAAAAAGAAATTAGACCTTTTAAATATTGAAAAGAACGCAATCCATTTCATGAATTTTCATCAATTTATTCTTACGAAGAGCGGCACAAAAAGTATAAGTCAACTTTTCGACTCTCGTATTGATCTTATTCCACTTCTGAATTTGAAAAATGTATTGAAAAAAGAATCTTACCTCAGCGATGGCGGAGAAGAACCCAAAGTTCATTATATTCGAAGTGTTACAGAACTGTTGCTGTTGTAGCAGTACTTCTGTCTGGAAGTCCTGGGAAAGAAGCCGGCTTCAGTGGGGCTTGAACATGATGGGGTCTATCAGCAATTCCGACGGAGCTATCGATTTTATCGAAATTTGATAGAGGACTTCGATTAAGTCGATAAAATATCCATCGACTTTCACCACTTATTCCCAACAGGAAGCTCCACAGAATTGCTGATAGACTCCGATGAGTTTGCTTTTGGAAGGGTCTGCTTCTGCAACTCTTACAAAATTTACTGTACAAATCGTGACTGTCATCCATTTCCTAGACATTTTTTCGGTTACAATAAAAACGCGTCTTAGATATATTCAACATTCAAACATTTTTTTAATCGCTTTTCTTTATGTTAATATAATGTTATGTGTTTATGTTTATAAGTAATTATTACAGATTTAACGGCGTTTTTTTTATAGTATAATAATCGCAAAAATTTTAATAAATATAACTATAGCGATAAAATTTACGCTTCGCAGTTGTTCAACCATTTCTTACATAAAAATGTCTTTTCAATATTTAAAAAAAAAGATACAGGAAACGGATTTAGCTATAAAGTGCTTTCGAGTTGCAAACGTTTATGTGTAAAAACAAATGACTAAGCCTAATTGTGAACTGGTGTTAGAAAGGTTTTGGCGAAATAAATATAGAGAGCTTAATTATAATATAAAGTGGTGTTAAAACAAATATACATAACATACTACGAAAAAGATTTGTACAAAATCATAAATATGTAAAGTCTTCTGGGGTTGGGCACAATTGGCCTTCAAAGTCTGAAATGTTAAACATATAAAATATATGTACTATTTTTATGTAGTTCGCACAACAAAAACTATGTCAGAAAAGTATCTATGTCGTATCGTTTTCTATTCGTTAGCCATATCTTCGGCATCATTTTCAATTTCCGAGCCACGTCCTTCGCGTATGCGTTTCAGTTTGCGTTTCAAAGTCATTATGCCTACAAGAATACAAAATTAAAGATGTTTTAAATTTCTTTTCACTATAAAATACTCACATTTAATAGCTTGAAAAGCTTTGGCCGATGTGAAGGAACTTTCCGTACCAGTTGGACTGGTTAATGTGATAACTTTTAATTTTTCTTGTGCTAATTTCACTTCCATGTAGGCCTTTTTAAGTGTTTTAAAATGACGATGTTCGCTCGAATCTTTTAGTAGAATACATCTGTAGGGAGATTAAGAAATGTTTTTAAGTGTTACAAAAATTGCATAGATTAAATTTTTGTTGATAATGATATTTCGATGGCTGCTGGTCAGAGTTTTTTTAAAAACGCTCTATCTGAGCGAACATTTATCAAATGCAGAGATAGGTCGTTTTTGAAAAAAAATCTGAGATATCTCGGTTTTAAATTAAATTTGAAAATAAATAAGTATTGAAAGAAACCCTATAGTACGTTTTTGAAATTATTTTGAAACAGAGTGATCTTTTACTCAGCCGTCGAGATGATTTGTATTATCAGTAATCAGTAATATTGTAATAAGAATTTAAAAAATGCTCAACTCACTTTGCCGCTGATCCCTCACCAGAGCAATCAATAGGCGATGAGTGATAGATTTGATGATAAAAATACTGCAGTACTGGTGAATTCCATATGGAGAGTCCGTACCACAACCATATTATGACATTTAATGTTAATTTAAAATTTTTGGCAAATAGCGTAGGAACTAAATATTTAAATGGGAGCAAACTGATGAATACGTGGGACCTAAAACGAGAACGGAGAAGAGAAATTAATTAGAAAAGGTGAACAAATACTAAAAAAAAAAAAAAAACTAATGGCGGCGATATACCTACAGGTTATCATAACCTCTAACGAGATTTTTAGTCGAGCTTCTCTTTCCAACTTGTGGTGTGTTGCTTTTGAGTTTTCCTACAAGTTGGCGGGACCTACAGTTTTTTGCCGACTCCGAACGGCACTTGCAAAGCAAATGAATTTTTTGCTGAGAAGCTTCTCATGGCAGAAATACACCCGGAGAGTTTGTCAAACTACTGCCGAGGGGCGACCCCGTTTAGAAAAATTGTTTTTCTAAATAATTTTTGATGTTACTTTTGCCGGGCATCGAACCGCCACGACTTGGTGTAGGAGGCCGAACACTTAACCGCTACACCACGGTGGCCGCTACACTAGTACTTCATAAAATCTATGTAGCTAAGTCGAGAGAGTGAAGGCCTGATGGAGGCTATAAAAGTATATTCAACATGATTTTGAAAGGAAAGATTGACGTTTGTAAACGCCATAGTTCAGCGTGATCGAATGTTGATAATTCTACTTCCTTCTTGCTGTTGTCGTTGGCTAGGAGACGTCTAGGACCTTGGTCGGAGATATCCTGCTACGTATATCTGATTGGGCTACATGATTCCTTTGGAAAGTTTTTTTTCGCAGTAGTTTGGCAAACTCTCCGGGTGTATTTCTGCCATGAGAAGCTTCTCAGCAAAAAATTCATTTGGTTTGCAAGTGCCGTTCGGAGTCGGCAAAAAACTGTAGGTCCCGCCAACTTGTAGGAAAACTCAAAAAGCAACACACCACAAGTTGGAAAGAGAAGCTCGGCTAAAAATCTCGTTAGGGGTTATGATAACTTGTTGGTATTTCGCCGCCATTAGTTTTTTTTTTTTTTTTACATACCATGAAGCAATGCGCAGTCCCAAAAACACTTGAAATAACAAACGACTGCCATTCGAATTGATTAAAGCTAGTAGAAAAAGTGATTCCGTAAGTATATTGTATATGCCTAAGCTGAGATTCAAGCCAACGAAATAGTTTTCGTATCTGAAAGAAAATAAATTTTAGTATTTTCATCTAAAATTTAAATACATATGTTAAGGGGAAAGGTAGAATTTCGCCTGCAGAGTGAAATATCGCTGTTTCTCAGAAAGTTTTTCAAAAAAGTCCCATTTCAAACTTTGGCTCAAGAAATCCTATGAAAGGGCGTTTTAAAAAAAAAATTGTAAACAGGATGATCTACGACGCAGTAGTTGATTTGTGTCCATTTTCAAATTATTACACTCTACAATTCTAACTCTTCCCTTTAACAATTTTAAAACTTGTCCACATACTTGAAGAAATCCAGCGCAACTAAAGATAGTAGATATAGCGTCTTGGCACCAGCCTCTAAATAATCAGATTCCTTAAAATCCAATATAGCACTATGCAGATAAAATGTTATTATAAATAATGAATAAAACTGAAATTTTTCACATTGCTGCGATCTGTAAAATATCATATTTTCCGATGAATAAAATAATGAATAACGTCCTTGATTCTTCGATAGTTGTGGTAGCAACATGAATTCATTGTAGAAGTACAGGAAGAGGGTACAAGCGGCATAAAACGAGACATTCCATAAGGTGCGTGCAAATTGTTTGCGTTTGTAAAACTTTATGTTGGATAATTTTAGAAAAACCTGCAAAGAGAGTAAAGAAATTAATTAGTATTTGGGTGTAAGAGTAGTCGCCTCCCCGCTGGTGCTAAATGACCTACTCGGCCAGTTTCTTGTATTGCCGGTTCTACGAGAACGGTGCCAGTGCTTGTGCTGTAACCATCGTGCCGAAACTACCCGGCCAAGAGCAATACACTTGGGGTGACCCTGTGTGACATTTAGGCAGGGCTACACCTCGTTTCAAGAACAACACTATTTGGGTTGGATGTAGAAAAAGTAGTGATTAAAAGGTATAATTGTAGTAGAACTTCGCCCTGACTAATCAAGACATCTGGGTCAGAATTATCATCAAGCTCTTCTAACGAACCATAGGCAACAAGCTGTTTCTCCAGGGTTGCCGTATTGCAAATTCAACCACCCCTTCTTGCTGAGGGGGAACGTCATCTCCCACTAGAAACAAGAGTCACTCTGGCTCAATTAAGTTCTGGATATTGTAGCAAGTTAACCTCATACCTATAGAGACTCAACCCCGACGTGGCGAATGAATGTCCGGCATGCTGCTCGTCCAACACGACTCTAATCATTTATTCACCTGCTCTTCAGCCTACTCTTTTAACACCAATTCCACTACTTATCCTGTAGACGCAGCGTATTCAGTCCCAACTGCCGTGTTGTTGACACCTCTTTCGACAGACCAAGAAGCGGGGGCACTCTCGTCTACTTCCATATTTCAGCATCGGCGATAGAGGTCATGAACCAGTTAAAAACAGCTGTTGTTGTTGTTGTTGTTGTTGGTGTTGTTGTTAACAATGCATTGCCCTGCCTACAGTGTATGATCATTCCGAAGATCTTCATCAAGCTCTTCTAACGGGAGTCCAAGGAAACGTGCAGTTTCAAATACTATTGAGGTTATGTACGTCGGTTTCGTTGTTGTTGTTGTTGTTGTTAACAGCAAAACACTCCCCGAAGGTTTTGGGGAGTCATGCCGAAGTTGACAGTCCTTGGCCGGATATGAACCCGGTACGCTGCGGTACTCCCTTGCGGTACTGCCCGACTGTCGTGGTAGCGATTTGGTATGACCAGTGGAACCTTCTAGGTCATGTCATCCCTCCATCCGTGAGGAAGGAGAAAATGGGTAATGAGAGGTGAGAGGCATCATATCCGTAGATCAACCATCGAGTCAGCACGTCATTACCTATGTGCATATTAGTCGCCTCTTACGACCGGTATGCCTACCTCGGGCATATTCTGAACCCCTAACCCGCAGGGGCATCGTCGGTTTCGTCGTATTGGACAGTAAGGAGCCATGCTAGCTACCTGCTACCTGATAGCGTTCTTGTAGGTTTTTCACATTTCGTATTAGACCTTTTTAAATTAAACCTTTTTAAATTGCTCTGTATCATTTTTGAACCGTTCGATCTGGCAACCGCATGAGTAGGTTGAAAATCAGCTGCGCTCTGCCGACTGCGCTGCAGCAGCGAACAGCCAAGCAAAACAAAAATGAAAAACAGCTGATTGTATTGTAGTTGCATTTCTCCCTTGACCGCTTGCAAATCAAACAAAAAAATTGGAAATAACAAAGCAAACGAAAACTTGGATTTTTTTCTATTTTTAGTGCAACCAGCTAGAAAACAAAAACCGAAATAAACCACAACTGCTTCTAGGACAATACTACAAACATACACAAGCGCATACGTGCACATTCATGTTGGCACATAAAAAGCTAAGCATTCTTTTTTTAGCTTACCTCGGATATCTTATAGAATAGCATAAATCCTCCAGCGAAGAATAAAAAGATCCAAAACATTGCATTTATCAAATAATTCAAGTCCACTTGCTCCATTAACGCATCCAAACGATCATTTGTAATTAGGTACTTCAGCGGCAGAAAGAAGTTGTAGATGTCCGCCCAATAATCGGGCGGCCCAGGCTTCATATCCAAAATCGACGTCATGGTGGCAAACAGACGTGATTAGTAGCAGCAAGTCACTTTCAAATTGTTGAGTATACCACGATTTATGTCGGTTTGCGTTCACATTTTTTTTTTTTGCAAAATTTTCTAAGCTAATTTTCTTGCCCACAAAATCCCAAAATTTTTCCTTTCACTTTGATATTTGCATGTGGTAACGAGTAGAGAGTAGGAGTGCTGCCAGACATAGCGAAGCAGTATTAAGGTGAACACACAATATGCGAGCGGATTGTGAAAAAAACTATAAAGCTACATTTACACTGCACCAAATGCGTTGCTTTTGGCCAAGTTTTTTCGAGACCGTTCATCCGCAGATTGAATTTGATCACCAAATTAGGTTAAATTAAAATAAATTCGTCTAATTTGGCAAACAAATTCATTCTGCGGAAAAACATTCTAGAAATAGCTTCGCCAAAAGCGACGTAAGTGTATCATAAGCAATAAAGCGATCAACAAATTCTACTAAAATAAAATAAAAATAAATTAAAATAAAATCAAATCAAATAAAATAAAATGAAATAAAAATAAATTCAAATCAAATAAAGCAAGTTAAAATAAAAAAAATAAAATAAAATAAAAAAAATAAAAATAAAATAAAATTTCCCATAAAATGGTCATAAAAGGTAAAAAAAACAGCTAAAACTAAAAAAAGGATCTAAAAAATCAAATTTCTTGTCTAGATCCGTTCAAATACTTTTAGTTCAGTTAAAACCATTTATATTTTTATACACCAAACATCGTTTAATATTTCGCAGAGTTGCTTGATATTGATTTGGTCGAATCACGGCCCCAATATATTAAGTTCTCAATATCACTCCAGTTGCCAAAACAGATGATTTCTAATATTTGAAATTTGTATTCTGCCTAGAGTAAAATAATTGAAGAAGTTTTTACGAGGAACGAAAAAATATTCCGAAAGAAAAATTTCCGTATAACATTTAGAATTAGGGTAAACATTTTTTTTTTACGATTTGAAAACATCTTTTAATCAAATGTACTTTTTATTTGTAATTTGAGTCTTGAACCAAATCAAAGAATCATAATTTTAATTATCGATAAAATCGAATCACAAAGAAAAAGTACCTATCTTTGATTTGAATCATAATTCACATCGTGATGAATCAAATCATAAGTAAAAAGTAATTTCGGTTTGGAACTCGAAGAAAATCCTAAATCAAATTGATTCATTATTTGAAAGCAGGACTGCGGACCCGGCAGATGCTATGATAACTCTGAAACCGATCGAGTCGTTCAAATAAGTGATATCTTAATCCATTTATTCCCATTCTCTGGAGTTGATTTTTCTCTTAAGAACTTTAAAAAAAAACATAGCCATTTCACTGATTTTTTAATGAAAAGTGCCAAAAATGGTCATTTTTTTAAATGTTTCTATGGAGAACCCCCGAGGTGGGATTTCAGGGGGTGTGCCACTTCAAATTTAGTGGGGGTCGGTCATACATTTGGACACGATTGGGGCACTCTAACTGGGTCAACTTACGATTTTTCAAACTTTGGCACTCATATCTTGCTGCATATCTTGAAAACTTGAAGTTTTTTCCAAAATTGAAGTTGGTATAATTAAGTAGTAGTTTCCTCTCGATGATATATAACCAAAAAATATTATTCATTTTTAATTAGTGCCAAAAAAATGACGTCAAAACCAGAAAATCGGATGAAATTTCCAAAAATTTTAACTTCTGGCTTAAAAAAAATTGATTTAACTTTATACGGGTTTAAAATTTGGGTTCATTTTTTTTAGCCGTGTGAGAGATTAGTTCTTGGGAAGATTTAATAATTTAATTTATTTTTATACTATTTTATTTTATTTTATTTTATTTTATTTTATTTTTTTTTATTTTATTTTATTTTATTTTATTTTATTTTATTTTATTTTATTTTATTTTATTTTATTTTATTTTATTTTATTTTATTTTATTTTATTTTATTTTACTTTTTTTAATTTTTTTTATTTTATTTTACTTGAATTTTTTGGTTTTTATTTTATTTTATTTTTATTCGTTTTTTTATCTTATTTTATCTTATTTTTTTATTTTTATTTTTTTTTAATTCTATCTTATTTTATTTTATTTAACATTATATTATTTAAATAATAAAAAATTTGATAAAATTAATAAATAATATATCTAATAAAAAAATAAATAAAATAGAAGATGTTTAACTGGACATAGAGGGCCATATTTGTTAGGTAAACACTGGAGGAAATAAGTATAGGTACAGGAGGGAAAAATAACGAAAATACCTAAGTGCAGGATTTGAGCCCGTTAATAATGACTATCTTATTATTCTATTGAAATAAAAACGTAAACAAAGTTGTTTTTATTCCACATTCAAGGTCAAGGTCAAATATTGTATTCAAACAATAGCTAAAGAGTTTGTTTTGACGAAAAACCACATAAGTGAAAAACAAGTTTATTGTTTACATGTTTGCATGTATGTATGTATGTTTTCTTATCCTTATCATCCTTTTATGAATGAGTCAAAACATGTAAACACATGTTCACCAAACATAGGTACTTAATTAAGTAGCTATCTATTGTTATTGTTAGTATACAAATGTGTATGCATGTAAGAACGTGTGTGTATATCCTGCCACACACACCCTCTTCACGCACTACCTACGCCAAAACCTGTTTGTATCAATAGACCGTACTTTCACTATAAAAGAAACTAGTTTTTTTGGTTGAGCGGCATTACAAAGCGAACACTTGAACCAAGCACACGATTGAAAGCATTTAGTAGCAGACTAAAGAAATAATTAAAATAATTAGAATTAATATTCATTTGGAAAAAAGTATTAAAGCTAAAATGTCACAGCACGGTTATTTGAAGATCTCATATCATGGAAAACGGAGCTTAGTAGACTATAAACTAGGCGGCACTTATGATGAAATTCTTGAAAGAAGTGAGTATTTTTTATAAAAATAAATTATTTTTAAATACAATAAAAATTATTTTCTAACTTCATTTACTAATTATAATCTCTTCATTTTTAATTATCTTCCTCAGCTATTCAACATTTCAAAATACCATATCAACGCAAATCATCCCTGGTCTTTACAAATACGTTCGGCAAAATATTTGGTAAACGTCAATTCGGGAATTATCTTATATTGCAACCGAGTCCTAAGATCACGTTCCATCTCCGTAACAACAAAAAAGTCACCGGAAATAAATTGAAGACGACGAGAAAAACAAAGGAAGTCATACGCAGCAGCAGCAACACTGGCGCTCTAACACAAACACCGAAAAGACAAAAACGTCAACGTGATTATGATGCCGATGATGATGATACTGAATACGATCCATCCTATCCAACCACACCTGTATTTCGTATGAATTGCTTTATAGGCGTTTATCCTAGCAAATGTACACCGCCGCCAGAGAAACGCGTGCGCTTCAGCGAGGAGTTGAACAGTATACGCATTATACCAGCAAGATCGCAGGTGGCTGCTGCCAGAAAAGGGGTACTACCACGCACACACGCCTTTTATGATGGTTACAACACCGGGAAATCGAATGCTGACCTAACTTTGGATGAGTATACCAAACAAAGAATCAGCGAGTCTACGACTACATTCCAAGTTGAGGGTAGTCCTATGACTCAGTTGGCTTGCTGTTCGCCATTGCAACGTACGAAATCTTTCATCCACACTTTGCCTGCACCACAGCCGCTAATCAAGGATTTATTCAAGAAGTTGACTAGGCGTATGTTATTCGCTAATGCACAGGGCTTAACTGAGTAAGCGGGAACGATTTAAAAAGCAGTGATTGGAAACTATATATACATGCTTTTGGAATACGACGATCAACTCATACTGGCGTGGACAGTTTTCATATACAAAAGATTAAGAATGTTTTTTGCTTTGAACTTATCAACCATCCCTCGTATATATTAACGAATTTAATTAGTGATATATTTTTTTTAGAATTTAAGAGATTTTTTCACACTTTCTAAGACCGAGAACTTATGTAAATAATTTAAAAAAAACTACAAACATATATTCCTATTTTTTACCAAAGATAAAAATGTAAAAAAAATCACTTTATGCCTAATAAAACTTATTTAAAAAAAAAAATGATACTTGATTTTACTAGGAAAATCATAATTTTAGGTCGTCGAAAAAGTTTGAGGTTATGGAAAAAAATTTCAATTGTCACTTGTCTCCTATCTTTCAAAATCTTCCTATAACGTTTGGAGGAATACAATAACATAATCAGCTAATCCCATAACCTTATTGAAATCTATGTAATCCGGTATGGTAGGCCCCATTAACCGAATGCATTGGTTTCCATAAGGTTGGTCGGTGTAAATTAACAATTTAGTAGTCGTCTTCAAAAAAACAGCATTACTTTGTTTCGATAAATTAAAAAAAGGTGTCAAATGTACCCCACTTTCCACTACATACATAAATCATATGCGCCTAAAACTAGACTTTCTAAAGAAAAATGGTTACTTAATTATTAGATGCGGGAAAAATAGGTAAAATCAAGCGCCTAAAAATATGCTTCATTTTGTATATTTGTTTAAAAAACAATTGGGTAAACTGGGGGAGATTCGTCTTTAAGGCACATTGAAGTAATATTAGGAAACTCACCTGAAGTGAATTTTTACAAAATACGGTCATAAAAATTGAACCAAGAACCTAACCGTTTTTATTATGAAATGTAGAAGAACTTCATTCCTTACCATCAGCAGAAATATATATTTTTTTTTCGCTTGAAAAATAATAAAGTTCTTCTAAGGAAAAAAATGTATTTATTTTTATTTTTAAAATTAGTTTTTTTTTTTTATTTATTTTATTGAGTAGAAAGTTAGAAAAACTATAAAATCAAAGTGATGTTCAAACCTATATAACTTTTTTATAGTATATAAAAATCGTTAAACAAATTGTTTCAGTTATTTTCTATTAGTATTTTTACTTAGAAAATCAAAAAAAAAATCTATTAAAAATCAGATCTACTAACAAAAAATTAATTTAAAAATATAACATCTATGAATAATTGAGAAAGTTAATCTCTTATATGTATTAAAAATTAAAACAAATTTAATATTATAATAATTTAAATGCATCTACATATTCACAAATATAAAAATTATTTATCATACATACAAATTTACATTCATAGCCAAAATAAATGATGATGGTGATAAAGACTATGGAAGTAAGACATTTTCTAGTTCAAAAAACGGAGAAACGACATCAAAGAAAGAAAAGTATATTCTATAGTTTTCCACTTGTCAGATGTTAAAATCGAAAAAAAAATTTGCAATTTTGCCAACCGGGTATAATATTTAAAAATTAATTTTGAAGAATAAATTTCAACACAATCTTCAATAACAAACTACATATGTATCAATCGCACAAACTTAGCTTAATTAATTTGTTATAATTACAAATATTACTTAATTACTAAAGTCAATACGTATAAATTATTAATAATAAAAATGTAACAAAAAAATAAAATTAAAAACTCTTTAATAAGAAATTTTTTTTTTTTTTTTCAAGATTCTGTTGTTTGTCTTTGAAAATGTTAATTTTCATGTTACGTAACTACTATACAAACATACATTTTTTTCTCGCTTAATTTTAATTTCTTTCATTAAGTTTTCAATATTCTTGGTTTACTTTTTCAACGCTTTTTTGCACAGGTACCACCAAAACACTTTACGCGTCTACGCCGCACTCAAAATTTCTCGTATCCACGCCGCATTCGAAGTGATTTTGTCGTACATTCTTGGCCGCTCGACACCACTTGGTCCGCAGGCGATACGCCATGAAGAGATGCCTAGTAAGGCCCATTGGTTTGTGCCCGGAATAAGACATTGCACTGGTGCTCCAGAGAATTCTTCTTGCTGTGAGGAGAGAAAACAGAATTTTAAAATATCTTTCGAGTTTTTCAAAATATCACATGAAAATAATTAGATAAAAGCTAAGTTGGTAAATGACGGACACCCTAATGTGTATAGATTTAATAAATAAAATATGTACAATCCAACGTCAAATCGAATAGGACATCGACTCATGTAAAGCAGTCTTAACCTAAATTTTTACTAAAAGTTCCTTGAAAGGTTTTCAGATCATAAATATTATCGGAAAAAGTGTGCCAAAGGGATAGTATTACCATTTTACTAACCAAATTTAACCAGTTCCAATAAATTTACCTCCAACTCTTTCATGCACACTTGGCTGATGATTAAGAATGAAAATAACATACTCTAATCACAGAAGAAAAATCTTTAAAGTCAGTTATTAACGATAAATTCATCAATTTTCCAAAAGCCAACCTCTACTATTTTTCTAACTACTACTATTTTAAACGAATTTTCTAACTACCTACTGTTTTTACATGATTTTGCTAAAAGGCTACCCTGAATGTGAATGACAATTTTTCAGGGAGCAAGATGGCCGCAACTGACAGAATCTGTCATCGAGAAGCTAACCTGGTATAATTGAACCATGTCTTTAGATATCGAACTCTCGATTTTTAATTCGTTCAACGAATTAAAGCCCAAATTTTCTGTTTTTTTTTTGCTTTGATATTGGTTTATTTTCAGTGTGGCTTTAGACCTGGTAAGTCTACCATCGACCAGATTTTCACGATACGCCAAATCCTGGAGAAGACCCATGATAAAAGAATCGACACACACCATCTCTTTGTCGATTTCAAAGCCGCTTTTGACAGCGCAAAAAAGAGTTGCCTGTATGCCGCCATGTCTGAATTTGACTTCCCTGCAAAGCTTATACGGCTTTGCCAAATGACGTTGAGCAATACTAACAGCTCCGTCAGAGTCGGGAAGGACCTCTCTGAGCCATTTGAAACCAAACGAGGCTTCAGACAGGGCGACTCCCTTTCGTGCGATTTCTTCAACCTGATGCTGGAGAAGATAATTCGAGCAGCAGAGCTAAACCGCAATGGTACAATCTTTTACAAGAGCGTGCAATTGCTGGCGTATGCCGATGATATTGATATCATTGGCCTTAACAACCGCGCCGTAAGCGCTGCCTTCTCTGGACTGGATAAAGAAGCGAAAAAAGTGGGTCTTGCGGTCAACGAGGATAAGACGAAGTATTTGCTGTCATCAAAGAAAGAATCGGCGCACCTGCGCCTTGGCAGCCACGTCACTGTTGATAGTTACAAATTTGAAACTGTGAGGGACTTCGTCTATTTGGGAACCAGCATTAACACCGAAAATAATATCAGTCTAGAAATCCAACGGAGAATCACTCTTGCGAACAAGTGCTACTTTGGACTGAGTAGGCAATTGAGAAGTAAAGTCCTCTCTCGAAGAACAAAGATCACGCTCTATAAGTCTCTCATCATACCTGTCCTGATGTATGGCTCAGATTCATGGACAATGTCAAGAGAAGATGAGATGGCCCTTGGAGTATTTGAGAGAAAAGTTCTCCGGAAGATTTATGGTCCTTCCCGTGATGCCGACGGCGAGTATCGAAGGAGATTTAACGATGAGCTGTACGAGCTTTACGCAGATCTGACCATAGTCCAGCGAATTAAAGCCCAAAGGCTCCGCTGGCTGGGTCACGTCATGCGAATGGACAAAGAAGCTCCAGCCCAGAAGGTTTTCCAATCGTCACCCGAATTCGGCAGCAGAGGAAGGGGGAGGCCTCGACTGAGATGGAAACAACAGGTGGAGGATGACTTGAACTCCCTTGGGGTTTCCAATTGGCGTCAGTTATCGCTAAAAAGGAATGACTGGCGTGCTTTGATAGGCGACGGCCAAAATCGCTTAGGCGGTTAAGCGCCAATAAATGATGATGATTGGTTTATTTTATTTCATTTTATTTTTTTGTTTTTTTTTTATTATATTATATTTTAATTTTTTTTTTATTTTGTTTTATTTTATTTAACTTTATTTTCTTTTTTCATTTTTTATTTTATTTTTTTATTATTTTTATTTTTTATTATTTTTTATATTATTTTATTTTACTTTTTTTTGAATTTTTTATTATTTTTGTTTCCTTAAATTTTTTTTTTAATTTTTTGTAATTTTTTTTATTTTATTTTTGTTCTTTTATTATATTTAATTTTTATATTTTATTTTTATTATTATTTTTTTGTCTATATTTTTTATTTTTTTATTTAATCTTTTTTTTTTATTTTTTTTTTATTTTTTTTTTTAATTTTATTTTTTTTATTTTTATTTTTTATTATTTTTTATATTATTTTATTTTACTTTTTTTGTATTTTTTTTTTTTTTTTCTTTTAAATTTTTTTTTAATTTTTTGTAATTTTTTTTATTTTTTTTTTGTTCTTTTATTATATTTAATTTTTATATTTTATTTTTATTTTTTTTCTATATTTTTTATTTAATCTTTTTTATATTTTTTTATTTTTATTTTTTTATTTTAATTTTATTTTATTTTTTCTTTTTTTTATTATATTATATTTTTTTATTTTGGATTTTTCTTTTTTATTTTATTTTTATTTTATTTTATTTCATTTTATTTATTTTTTATTATGATTTATTTTATTTTTTTATTATATTTGATTTTATTTTTTTATTTTATTTTATTTTTTTATTTTTTTATTTTTTTTTTATTTTTTTTTATTTCATTTGACTATATTTCTTATTATATTTTATTTTATTTTTTATTATATTTCATTTTGTTCTTTTTTTTTGTATATTTTATTTTTTATTTTATTCTATTTTGTTATTTTATTTTATTTTTTTTTATTTTGTTTTTGTTCTTTTTTATTTCATTTGACTATATTTTTTATTATATTTTATTTATTTTTTTTTATTTTATTTTTGTATTTTTTATTTTTTATATATTTTATTTTATTTTATTTTTTATGTTATTCTATTTAATTATATTTTATTTGCTTTTATTTTAAGTATTATATTTTATTTTACTTTTTTATTTTTTTATTTTATTTTATTTTTATTATTTTTTTATTTGATAATTTCCTTCTTTCAGCACTCAACCCGCTACTATCAGAAGAACTGGACATAGAGGGCCATATTTTTTAGGTAAACACTTGAGGAAATAAGTATAGGTACAGGAGGGAATAATCCGAAATTTAAGGATGGGGGTACGGGGCTAGCGACACCACGACCCTCTAAAGTTTTTATTGGTCGAATTTTCGATCACAAGCGATACTAGTTCATATAAATCGATGTCATAAATGCATCAGTAACGAGTTTCACACAGTCGAATTAGTTTTCAAAAATGCACCGCCATATTGGTTCCGCCATTTTGAATTAAAAAAAAAAACGATATCGGATTCGTAATCAGACAACGCATAAACCCCCGAGTACCAAGTTTCAATAAAATCCAACTAGTTTTCAAAAAAATCACCGGCATATTGGACCCGCCATTTTGAATTTAAAGAAAATGACATCGGATTCATAATCAGCGATGTCATAAACCTTCTAGATGCGAAATATATCCAAAAAACCAATGCGCAATGGGGTCATCGTAGGCGTTTTAGTTACACCGTGTTCAATTTCGAAACATACTTTCAGGAGTTAAACCATTTCTACTCATACAAGAAGGCTATTGAATTGCACGAATATTCGTCAATGAAAACAGAATAACAACACACAAAAACCCACATTTTTACTGCACTTAAACATGTTAAAATAAAATTAAATTTGCAAGCATCCCATTTTTTTTTATAAAAACGAGTAGCGCGACCTCTAAAGCACCTTTAAAAAAAAAAAAAATAGCAGCCTATTTTTTTGTCACAAGCAACCATATTTCGGGGTAGCGTTTTAGATTTTCCAAAAAAAAAAATTTTTGAACCACTCTATTACACATTCAAGGTCAAGGTCAAATATTGTATTCAAACAATAGTTTGTTTTGACGAAAAACCACATAACGGACAAACAAGTTTTTTGTTTATACATACACACATATGTATGTTTGTTATCCTTGTGAATGAGTCAAAGCATGACAAAACATGTAAACACATGTTGACCAAACTTAGATACTTAATTAAGTACCTAGCTACCTATTGTTATGAAATACATAGTTTTTGGTATACAAATGTGTATGCATGTAAGAACGTGTGTGTGTATATCCTGCCACACACACCCTCTTCACGCACTACCTACACCAAAACATGTTTGTACCAATGGACCGTACTTTCACTATAAAAGAAACTAGTTTTTTTGGTTGAGCGGCATTACAAAGCGAACACTTGAACCAAGCACACGATTGAAAGCATTTAGTAGCAGACTAAAGAAATAATTAAAATAAATAGAATTAATATTCATTTGGAAAAAAGTATTAAAGCTGAAATGTCACAGCACGCTTATTTGAAGATCTCATATCATGGAAAACGGAGCTTAGTAGACTATAAACTAGGCGGCACTTATGATGAAATTCTTGAAAAAAGTGAGTATTTTTCATAAAAAAATTATTTTTAAATATAATAAAAATTATTTTCTAAATTCATTTACTAATTATAATCTCTTCATTTTTAATTATCTTCCTCAGTTATTCAGCATTTCAAAATACCATATCAACGCAAATCATCCCTGGTCTTTACAAATACGTTCGGCAAAATATTTGGTAAACGTCAATTCGTGAATTATCTTGCATTGCAACCGAGTCCTAAGATCACGTTCCATCTCCGTAACAACAAAAAAGTCACCGGAAATAAATTGAAGACGACGACAAAAACAAAGGAAGTCATACGCAGCAGCAGCAACACTGGCGCTCTAACACAAACACCGAAAAGACAAAAACGTCAACGTGATTACGATGCCGATGATGATGATACTGAATACGATCCATCCTATCCAACCACACCTGTATTTCGTATGAATTGCTTTATAGGCGTTTATCCTAGCAAATGTACACCGCCGCCAGAGAAACGCGTGCGCTTCAGCGAGGAGTTGAACAGCATACGCATTATACCAGCAAGATCGCAGGTGAATGCGGCCAGAGAAGGAGTACTACCACGCACACACGCCTTTTATGATGGTTACAACACCGGGAAATCGAATGCTGACCTAACTTTGGATGAGTATACCAAACAAAGAATCAGCGAGTCTACGACTACATTCCAAGTTGAGGGTAGTCCTATGACTCAATTGGCTTGCTGTTCGCCTTTGCAACGTACGAAATCCTTCATCCACACTTTGCCTTCACAGCAGCCACTAATCATGGATTTATTCAAGAAGAAGACTAGGCGCATGTTATTCGCTAATGCACAGGGCTTAACTGAGTAAGCGGAAGCGAGCTGCATAAATGACGGCGATGTGAGCTTATGATTTAAAAAGCAGAGATTGGCAACTATATATACATGCTTTTGGAATACGAGGATCAACGCATACTGACGTGGACAATTTTCATATACAAAAGATTAAGAATGTTTTTTGCTTTGAACTTATCAGCCATCCCTCATATATATGAATTTAATTAGTGATATAATTTATCTAAAATTTAAGAGATTTTCTCACACTTTCTAAGTACGAGAACTTATGCAAATAATTTACAAAAACTACACACATATATATTCCTATTTTTTTACCAAAGATAAAAATGTAAATAAAATTTTCACTTTATGCCTAATAAAACTTATTTAAAAAAAAAAAAAACTTTACTAGGAAAATTAATTTTACTAGGAAAATCATAATTTTAGGTCGTCGAAAAAGTGTGAGCTTATGAAAAAATATTTCAACATTCACTTGTCTCCTATCTTTTATAATCTACCTATAACTTTGTGTAGGAAACAAAGCCTTTAGAAACAAACTATAGTTTGCGATAAGTTGGCTTTTGTGATCTTTTACCAGGAATGTTTTAAAACGCTTACATGTAAATTATTTTAACTTTTACGTCCCTATTTAAAGCTGCCCTCTATTGTCTGCTGGCAGGTTTGAATGCCACATGTCGTGGTGCGCATTGATGTCGCCCAGGAACACGCGGTTATCCCCCCGTTGTAGCAAGCTAATGTCGGGGTGATAACCGGTCGGGCAACTTGAGACAGGGGGTATGTTGATGTTAATGATTTGCAGGTCGACATCTCCTGTACGGATGGTTATACCTTGGCTTTCTAAGAGATCATCCGTTCGTTCGATGTCGGTATCAAATAGATCATACTGTACAGAGTTGTGTGTTATGAACGCTAGACCACCGCCTAGACCTCCTGTTACTCTATGACGGTCTTTCTGATGGATAAATCAGCTGATCCCATAACCTTATTGAAATCAATGTAATCGGTATGGCGGTCCCATTAACCGAATGCATTGGTTTCTATAAGTTTGGTCGGTGTAAATTAAAAATGTTGTAGTCGTCTTCAAAAAACCAGCATTACTTTTTTTTCGATAAATAAAAAAAGGTGTCAAATGTACGCCACTTTCCCCTGCATACATAAATCATATGCGGCTTTGTAACGGTTTCGGTTTCGGTTCCGTCTTCGTTCCTCAGCATTTCAGCAGGTTTCGGTTACGGGTCTGGTTTCGTTCCTCAACATTTAATTCGGCTTCGGTTACGGTTCCGTATCGGTTTCGGTTTCCAAATAAAAACACGAACACTAACAAATTTTACTACAAAAAACTTAAGTATGTAGCTTTAAAATATGTCTGAATTTTCATAACTTTTTTCGGATCTCGTAAATTTTTTCCATAACTTCATTTGACTATAGTAAAATTTCCTTTTTCAGAATTTTGATACTGATGTCAAAACGTGTCCTTTTCAACCTTGCTCGACAATCTTCCATGGAAATTTTTCAGGGTAGGTACCTTTTTATAAATAATTCGTTAAGGGAAATGGCTAAAATGATATAATTTGGTAGGATGAACAGCATTGCCGCAAGCTCAATTTTTTTTGTATCCAAAAGTGTATCCATCCTGACAAAAATGTATCCACATTTTTTACTAGCAAAGAAACATGTACACTAGGGTGATTCAAAAAATGTCGACTTGTTCTTAGGCTCTAAAAAGTTAGGTATCGATGAGAAAATAAGCCAAGCAAAAAAAACGCTGTAACTTAACCCTTATTATTTTTTTCACCCTTTTTTAGTTAAAATGTATGGGAAAGAATAGGTTTTTTTTAAAGTGATTTTTCTCAGGTGATTCAAAAAAGGTCGACTTGTTCTTAGGCCTTAAAAAGTTAGGTATCGATGAGAAAATAAGCCAAGCAAAAAGTTAGCGCTGTAACTTAATCCATAGGGGTGGCTATTTTTTCGCCCTTTTTTATGGAAAATGTATGGGAAAAAATAGGATTTTTTTCAAAGTGATTTATCTCATAATATTTGAAATGTTTTTCAAAAAAGGAGAGATAAAAATGAAAGATTTTTGTACTTTGGCACACACATACACAGTAACACACACAAAAATTTAAAAAATTATGAGAAAAAAACACTTTGAAAAAAATCTCACTTTTTCCCATACATTTCCCATACAAAAGGGCGGAAAAATAGCCACCCCTAAGGGTTAAGTTAAAGGGCTAATTTTTTGCAAAGCTTATTTTCTTATCAATACCTAACTTTTCAGAGGGTATGACCGAAAAAAAACAAATTCTTTTTATTTGAATCACCCTAATGTATAGCTTCTTGGATTTTGTTCGTTTCTTTGAAAATACAAAACGATTGTTGGAGCTGTTAAAAATGTATCCATTTAAAACTTTTTGTATCTTTGTATCCATTGACTTAAAATATATCCAAATGGATACAATTGTATCCAAACGGCAACCCTGAGGATGAACCCCCTAGTCATTCTATTATGATTTTTTTACCCATTTTTGGAATTGGGCGTGACACCGCCCACTCATAAGTCAGGCATTTTTTGAAAATATGACTGATCATAACTTTTAAACTTATTACGGTAGAATCATGAAATTTGGCACAAGGTATACTAGCATTATAGGGATTATACCTGATGAAATTGGACGAAATCGCTTTTCGACTATCACATAAATTGAAATTCGAAAATCACATAAATTGACATAATTCGGTAAGGCAAATAGCTAAAATAGTATAATTTGGTAGGTGAATCCTCCTGGTCATTCTATTGCGATTTTCGGTTAAACTTTAAAAGTGGGCTTGGCATCGTGAATTTTTAAAGTAGGCACTTTTTAAAAATTCTACTGGTCATAACTTCAAAACTGATTATAGTAAAATGTTGAAATTTAGCAGGTTTCATGGTGGTATAGGAAATTTTCCTGTAGAAAGTCATAGAAATCGCTTGGTATTTAATGTTCTGCTTACCCGAACTTAGACTTCCTTACTTGTTTTAAATAAATTTACAAAGTTTTTTCAGTCGCTTAATTTGACATATTTGTCCGATCTCTAATCATTATTATTATTGGTTCATTAATCTTTACTTATAAACGAAAACATTTCAACAAGTGAATTCCGGTCCCAAATACCATGCATACATACACACATACATAGATACATACCTTTGTTGCTTCATCAAGTGACTGTTTGCCTGCATATGATATGGAGTTGATAGTGACACACCACTTTGCGGCTTAATGGCTGGTATGAGCTCAAAATAAAACTACATTTTTTTTTTTTTTGAATAAACATGCTACAACATGTCTCATAAAATAAAGAGCGCGTGAGCAATATTTCAAAAGTGAGAATGAGAACAAAAGGAGACGTGAGCAAAGATTATTCCAGCTGGCTGATGTGTATCCGATTTTCAATGGCACTCGCCAAGCGAGCATTTGAATGTAGTTCGCGGGATGTACGGAAGTAAGAATGTAAGTACATATGTACGTATATATGCAAGTAGCTATACACTAAAAAAAATGGCATTAGGTACCTAGTTTTGTCAATGTTTTTATAAAAACATTAGTTGATAGAAATTTCATAGTTTAATTTGAATTTTCACGATTTTTCATGGATTTTTAAAACATGAATTAAACTGTTTTTTTTTAGAAAATTTGTTAAAATAATTTAGTTAAAGGCAAAATTGATGAAAATAGCAAAAAATTCCTGCAGGCATGACCGCTAACTTTTCTTCATAGGCTGTGTTCCAAATGGTTGAAAATCGCAAATTTTGACAGAGCGATGGTAAATTCTGACAGTTATCGTGGTGAATATAGCCTCAAAATTTATCCTAGCCCGGGGGCTAAATTAGGGGCTACATCAAACCAATAATGTGAGCAAAACGACGGGCTACTGTCGTGGTGTGGCGGCAGTGTGCTCGGCCTACTACACCAAGTGACCTGGTATCGACTCCCGGTCAAACCAACATCAAAAATGATTTAGAAAAAGCATTTCCTAAACGGGGTCGCCCCTCGGCAGTATTTTGGCAAACTCTCCGAGTGTGTTTCTGCTATGAAAATCATTCCCACCAATTTGTAGGAAAAAATTTAAAGCATCACAGAGAGAAGAGAAGCTCGGCACCAAAATCTCGTTAGAGGTTATATCATAAGCTGTTGGTATATCGCCGTCATACGTTTTTTTTAGGGATGCACTTGCTGTTGACATTCATATTATTTCACATAAATTTATGTAAACGCATGAAAAGCACGTAAATTTAAAATTTATTCACAAAACCTCTGCTCTCGCACGTGCTTTCTGCAAATGTCAAAATTGACTACTGTCAAAATTTACCAAACGAAATTTGTTCACCTAATTTTACTCTGACGAAAAAAGATCTGAATTCACACACAGTCCTAGTGTACATTTTTTATAGAGTACCTAGCTGGCTCATTTCATTGCAAATTGTCGAATGGTTGAAAAGGACCCGTTTCTGGTTTTCATGCCAATCTCTACATCTCTACATATAATAAAATTGTAACAGGTCGATGCCTGTAAATGGCAGATATCAAAAAAAAAATTGATTTGGGGAAGCTTTATTAAGCGAGTAGAATCCAAATCAACCATTTTAAAAATTTGTGTGTGTCTGTCTGTCTGTCCGTATGTTTGTGGCCGTATCACTCTGAAAGTAATGAATGGAATTGAATGAAACTTTTTTCGTTGGATTGCTCGACGCTCAACTTAAAATTTAAGATATTACGTTTTTCGATATCTCAAGCATGTCTGTCTGAATGTTTGTGGTCTTAACACTCTAAAAGCACTGAATGGAATTGAATCGTTTGATTGCTAGACGCTCAATTTAAAGTGTAAGAAATTATTTTTTGCGATATCTCAACGGGTTTTGGGGTTATCGCCCAATATGTGGACCAGGGGTGACCAAAAATGTCTTAGTAAAATATGGGTGTCAAACGAAATGTGTCAATGAGTGCTATAATATGCGATGTGATTCATTGAAATATCTGAAATGGTTTGGGAGAAATCTTTTAATTTCGATAGCTGGACCGGTTTCGGAGGTATCGACGAATATTTCCACAAAAATGTGTTAGTACATTATGGTACACATAAGTGCTGAACTCCAGTCTTTTTGTTGGATTTTATTCTTCGCTGACCCAGCTAGTAATTAAATAAAAGAAAAAAAATTATTTTTTGATAAAAAATACAACTCCCCAAAAAAAAAATGCACTCAAATCGGAAGCAGTCGATTCCAACCATTTGACGATTTGACATGGAATGTCCCTGCTACATACAAAAATTTCAATTGTTGCACAGATGTACAAAAATAAAGAATATCAATTGAATACTTTTCCCGATGCTATCTTTTCATTCTCAAAACAAGCGCCAGCCAAAGAGCACGTACCAAACAAAAAGACACCACTTTGTCTATACAATTCATCATTGCAATTCCGGAGGGTGGAACCGTAGTTTACTTCACACAAAAGAATATCTCACAATTCTACAGTTGAAAAGTACCCAAGCAGTACATTGCGAGAGCATTTATAAAGTGAATGCATTATTTTTGTTTGTACCTTCGTTCGTACGTGCAAGATTGTGCAGGCAAACATTGCTCACCTGGTGTAGGTAAATACATACATACGTGCAAAGGGAGAGCTCTACTTCTTGCCTGTCTGGCATAGCTAAACGAGTTGTTGAAGTGAACGCACGCGCTGCTGAGTTGCATTAATGGAATAGCGGACAAACAATTTTTGAATAAAAAAATAAATATTATTAACTGCCTTTAGAAAAACAACAAATATGTACGAGGGAGGTTGCTTGAAAATTTCATATCGCAAGCAGCTGGGATCTATTAATTATGAGTCGAGCAATCGCTATGAAGAAATCATTAAACTAAGTAAGTTAATTTGAAATAATTAAATTGTTTTTTTTTTTTTTAAATAAATTTTTTTCACACCCCTACAGTCATACAACACTTCAAAATACCAGCCTCGCATGAACGTGCGCTACTCATTTCAACGGAAAATGGCAGAATTTTCGATAAACAACTTTTCGATTATTTTCTTACGCTTTTTCCAAATCCCAGCATAATTTTTTATATACGTTATGATTATAATCGCGCCATCTGTCTGCTACAACCAATACAACAACAAGAAGAGGCGGAAATACGTGAAGCAACAACAACTGCAAGTATTGATATTGGTATGGAAGAGAGCAAGAAGAAGCAACGTACTAATGACGCTGTTAATGAAGATGATAATGATAATGATGCTGAAGTTGATGATGAATGTTCAAATAAATTTACACCAGTGTTTCGCATGAATTGTTTCATCTATGAATATCCAACAACAACAAATCGTTTAAAAAGATCAAGTGATAGTGCTAATAAAACGAAAAAGTCAGGAATTGAGAAACAATCGCCACGCAGTGAATTTGTAAAACGTGTGAAAAGGCATTTGCAACTCGGCGAATTGAAAAAGCACACAAGAAAACCGTTGGCGCAGGTGAAACGAATTATGAGGCTTTAGGGGGGCAGCCGGGAGACGCTCTCCGTAAAGTGTTAATAAGGTAGAGTTAAGAATTTTTCATCTTTTTTACAAAGATAATTAAGTTATTGTTAGTGATGGGTAGTATCGGGCTAAAAGTACCTACATAGGTACTCAGTACTCGGTTAGCAAAGGTATTGATTCTTTGAATGTTAGTTTACACGGTTAAAAAACGAGCCTAAATTTTAAACCTAAACCCTGTTAAAGCGATTTTTTTTTACTTTTTTTTTTTGGAATATTTTAAACCTAATTTAAAAACTTTTGATTTAAAATTAAAACTTTTCGGTTTAAAATTCAAAACTTTTGGTTTCAAATTAAAACTTTTCGATTTAAAATTAAAACCTTTCAGTTTAGAATTGCAACTTTTCTGCTTAAAATTTATATACATCAAAAATGTTAACAAGTTAACTTTAAAGGGTAGTTCTTTTCATTATAAAGGGTCATTCCATGTCCAATTGTCAAATAGCTGGAATCGGCGCCTTCCGATTTGAATGAAATTTGTTTAGTTTTTTGATCATAAAACAAAGTTAATGTTTTTTTTTTAATTAAATTTTTCCTGTTTTTAAAGAATATATCTTCAATATTTCGGAAAACAGTTTAGGTATTTAAAAAAAAAAACCTCAAGTACCTTCAAAAGTGGTACCTATTTCATCATCATCATCAGCTTCCTTAACTCCTATTGCACCATAAGACCCCTACTTAGATTATGTAACTTTTAAGGGTAGCTCTTTTCATTATAAAGGGTCATTCCATGTCAAATTGTCAAATGGCTGGAATCGGCGCCTTCGGATTTGAATAAATTTTGTTTAGTTTTTTTTTTGTCATAAAACAAAGTTCTAAAACTAGAAAAAACAATTTTTGTAATCAAATTTTTCCTGTTTTTAAAGAATATTTCGGAAAACGTGGCACCTACTTCATAATCATCATCAGCTTCCTTAACCCCTTTTGTAGTATAGGACCCTTACTTAGATTAGGTTAGGTCGTAGCTGCCCAACTCACTCGGCCCCACTTAACAAAAAAGAAAAATGAGAAAATTTGAACTTTTAAAAGAAAAAATTTCATTTTTTTCCTCTCGCTAAACTTTGCTTTATGATAAAAGGAAATTCCCCACGACCGTCAATTCAAATAGAAAAGGATCGACTCCAACCATTTGACATGAAACGACCTTCATGTAATTTTTAAGGTTTTTTTACAGAATGATAGATAACGGACACCCTAATACAACTAACCGCATGAAATATAAGGATAAAACGTTTAAATATAATTTCTCGAGGTATTTTGTTGGATTAATTCTTGCTCGATACATAAATATGCTCGATACTCCCCAACACTACACTGAGAAAAATTAGCTGGTAATGGATAAGAATTGACGGTGATTTTGGTTGATTCAACCCATATTTTGGTGGATATGACCAAAATCACTGTCTATTCTTTTCCATTACCACCTCAATTTTATTTGTGTGTAGTTAAAAATTAAGCAGTTCAAATCGAAGGATGGGGGAAGATCATGCGATTTCAAAATATTTTTCAAAAAAGCCATATATCAAAATTTGTTTGAAGTACGGTATATTTGAGAACTGTTACTTCCAATACATGAGTCTCTTTTTAAAAATTTGATTCAATAACTGCCTATCTCAGAAGGATATTGAAAAAGAGCGTTAATGAAAAAAGTTCTGAGTTTTAAAAAAATATTTTGAAATATGATTATCTTTTTAAACAATATCCGTTTAGTACTTAACAAAAAAAAAATGTTGGGTTTACTGTCAAATAAACCGGTGTATGTGAAATGGAGATTGTAAAAACGGCCCTTAAATTTATTTCTAGCTGTTTTAAGTTATTACCGACGAGGTAAAGTCAACACCTAATCAATTTCGAATATGAGTTACCAATAGACTAATCTAAATGTATACGACTATGATAGCATTTTAAGACATGTGTACATTAGGGTGATCAATTTCCACAAAGTGTTTTTTTTTTTTTGGCGCTAAAACGAAATTTAAATCTATATATGAAAAAATAACCACTAGTTTTTAGCTTAAGCGTATTTCCTTCGTTTAGTTAAGCATTTTCCTCATGCTCGCTTAGAATAGAACGCGTCAATTGAATTTTTTGTAAGTATCGAATGCTTAGCCGACTTTTTTTGATCACAAAAAATAAACAACTTTGGGAAAATGTATCTCCTTAATACACATATCAAAATTATTTATTATCTAGATAAGCGGTTTCTGTGAAAGTTTTTTTTTAATATTTCTATTCTTGTATTATATTTTTCGTTGGAGAATAAAAAAATAATTTATTTTTAATAAAAACTTATTTTTTGCTTTTATTGATGGCAAAAGGCACACTTTTCACTTGAGGATGGATCAGCGTATATGACTTTTCCAACAGATACAGCGGGCTTTTTATAATAAAAGTTCTAAGTAGCGACCAGAAGGCCTTGTCCTGCCCAAAACTCAGCTCCTACATCTAAAAAATATACTGTTTCCCTGCTAATCTTTCCTCTCCTATTTTATTCCCCACCTTCCTCTTTATCCTTCTTTTCATATTTCATATTGTTTTTTCCCTTTTCTCCCAATCCTATCAATATTTTTACTTTTTGTTTTTATCCCTATCCCTATCCCTATCCCTATCCCTATCCCTATCCCTATCCCTATCCCTATCCCTATCCCTATCCCTATCCCTATCCCTATCCCTATCCCTATCCCTATCCCTATCCCTATCCCTATCCCTATCCCTATCCCTATCCCTATCCCTATCCCTATCCCTATCCCTATCCCTATCCCTATCCCTATCCCTATCCCTATCCCTATCCCTATCCCTATCCCTATCCCTATCCCTATCCCTATCCCTATCCCTATCCCTATCCCTATCCCTATCCCTATCCCTATCCCTATCCCTATCCCTATCCCTATCCCTATCCCTATCCCTATCCCTATCCCTATCCCTATCCCTATCCCTATCCCTATCCCTATCCCTATCCCTATCCCTATCCCTATCCCTATCCCTATCCCTATCCCTATCCCTATCCCTATCCCTATCCCTATCCCTATCCCTATCCCTATCCCTATCCCTATCCCTATCCCTATCCCTATCCCTATCCCTATCCCTATCCCTATCCCTATCCCTATCCCTATCCCTATCCCTATCCCTATCTCTATCCCTATCCCTATCCCTATCCCTATCCCTAAATAAGATGAGACAAGGACCTCATGGGTCAGGGCCGGACCACAACTACAATGAGCAGCGATTCCCTACAACTCACCCGGGTCCCATCCCGGTTTAGGATAGAAATACTCAAACAATTTCTATGAATATAGATTACATCCACAGGTTCTTTGTTGATCCTTCTGAAATTTAAACAATTAAAATCTCTTTCCGACTTACCGTACAATCATGCTTCTGATATGTCGCCTCCGTACACATACTATTCACCGTCGCTATCGAGATATTCTCACACGGTGCCATATCACCAATTTTCAATTGCACACGCTGCAAATGATCGCGCTGCCTCGACCAGCCCAAGGTATTACAATTCGTCCATACCTCTTCAACTTTCGGTTGTACCGCCAGAGCCTTACCACCCATGCCCGGCATGCGACCACCAGCAGCGACACCACCAACAGCCACCGATATAGGGGCATAACGACTCGCTGATGTCGCCGCCAGCCCACTGTAATAATCGAGTTGTGGTGCACTCTTCGGCAAAGGATATTCGTTGAATGTGTGTCCTATGGCTTGCGTTAGCGCCTCGGCGTGTGGCATTTGTGAAGCGGCTGCCTCGGATTGTTCAAAGTCGTTTGTGAGGTGGGCATATTCGGCACTGCTCTCCGCACTGCTGCTGCTACTGCTGTCATAACCATCTGTGGAGGCCCGCTCAAACGCCGGTGAGACAAAAAATTGTTGTGATTCTTGAGCGAGACGACGTTGCGTCGCGCTTGGTGTGGGCGATACTCTCAGTGCTGGGCGTTTACCTTCTAGTCGCTCTGCTTTCGGCACAAAAGTGCGACGTTTGACTTGTTGCTCTTGCTTGCGTTGTATTTCGTCGGGTAAACAAATGGGACGCACATGATCGGAGAGATTGACTGGCGTCTCGAGACGTATCAGTGCAGCGGTCGAGCCCTCTACAGGACTCTTGATCAAACCAATAATGCGACGACGTTGAGTCCATGGTGCATTCGATGAAAGACGCACTGTGCCAAATATGGCGAGCCAAGTGGCTCGTGGTTGACCTTGAAAGCAGGACTCGGTGGTGAGTACCCAATCGCGCGATATCTGTAACGAAAGTTGTGTTAAAAATTATTTACACTAGGTACCTAAGTCTCAAAAACCCACCAATGTGCCATCACAGACATGTATATCCTCACGATAGAGCGCCACCAACCACGGCCAATCGCCAGGTGAGGACATTTTAGGCAGCGATAGATGCTGTTTGGGTGATAGCACAGATTGCACGCCACACTGCAGCTCACCACAGCCCACATAGAGTACTTGTTGCTTTGGGCAATGTGTGCGTATAAAAGAGATTTCAGGTGCATGTGGATCCAGTACGCGCACATAGTCCTCCACGTGCTCGGTATCATTGCGCACATCAAAGACCTCGACGGATCTGAAAAGAAGAGGAAACCGGGTTTTTAGTTTGGAAAAGTCAGCTGAATGGATCATCTACTTACTCATAACCAAGCGACTTGCACAGCGACTCCGCTACCGTTTGACGCACTATCAGTTTGTTATCGTCCTCCAAACCTTCTGCGCATAACTTGCCAACCACACCCTTTTCGGAGAAGACCGCATAACCTTCCGAGTGAAAACGTGGTAAATAGGGTGACATGGGCTCCGGTTTCAGTAGATCACTTGCCAAAGGGGCTATAGCCACTGTAAAGATAAAGAGGAATTAAACTTTAAATAGAGGCACACGTTGTGTCCCCAAAATTTTACTTCCCTGCTATGAAAAGATGTGTGTCATCTCTCCTACACTATGCTCCATCTTCCTCTTTTCCTAACTTTTCTCTTATATACTTTCTATCCCTATCCCTGATTCCATGCCCCTTCTTCCTTACTCCCCTTTAACCCCTCATACCTCTATAAATACTTACAACAATCCTTCTCATCCGATCCATCCGGACAATCCGCTTTGCCATCGCAGCGCATTTTCCTTGCCACGCACGCCCGTCCTCTTCCACAATACAGAGCATTTCCCGTGCAAAAACTGCACGAGCGCTCATCTGAAAAATCCGGACAATCAACAAAACCATCACATAGCCGCGGACTCAGCGCATTATTCTGCAGATCTTGCGCACAACGTGGCTTATGGTGACAACTCTGTATACCCGTAGACTCGGCGAAAGTTTCACAATCGAAGTATCGTTTAAAGCGCGCTGGCAAACGTCCACCACAGCCCTTCATGAAGAGCTGACAATATTCACGACACATAACACCCGCTGTGGGTTCGAAAGAACCATGCGTTTCACAGGGAGGCTGCAGCAGACGACAAACAAAATCAAAAGCTTCACGAAAACATTCGCCATCGACAAGTTCACGAAAGGCTATCACATCTGCCTGCACTTCCTCGAACGTCTGATGTCCAAGAAGGTTTGGATATGTTGTAACGTTATAGCCGATCGCACGACAATAGTTGAGCTTCAAGGGTTCACAGCGTCGAGGTGGTTTTGGTGTTGTTGTTATAATTTCTGTAGTCTCATCTTCACCACCAAGCGGTGATGAAGACATAATGGGTTCTTCGATCAGACCAGTTACTTCTTTGATGATCAGGCTCTGCGGATCGATTGTCATATTCTCAAAGTATTTGCGATAGGGTGAGTTAATTTCCTCGGCAAAGAGCGCTAGGAGATCTGCAGTTGTTACCAGGCCAGCATAGGGGTCGAAGATGAGATTGAAGTGTACAACTACTTCGTTGGCGTCTTCAGTGCTGAAATTGAATGAAGAGTAATCGAATCATGTAATTGGATTGAAATGCGATGGAAAAAGTTTAATTGAAATAAATATGTTTTTTTATTTTATTTTTATTTTTTACTTTTATTTAATTTTATTTAATGTTTTCATTATATTTTGCTTTATTTAATTTCGTTTTATTTTATTTCATTTTATTGTTTTTATTTTAATTTATTTTTTTTTTTTTTTTTTTTTTATTGTTTTTATTTTTTATTGTTTTTATTTTCATTTTTTTTTATTTATTTTGTTTTATTTTATTTTATTTTATTTTTTTTTTATTTGATTTTTTTTTTATTTTATTTTTTTTTTATTTTATTTTTTTTTTATTTTATTTTATTTTATTTTATTTTATTTTATTTTATTTTATTTTATTTTATTTTATTTTATTTTATTTTATTTTATTTTATTTTATTTTATTTTATTTTATTTTATTTTATCTTATTTTATTTTATCTTATTTTATTTTATTTTATTTTATTTTTTTATTTTTTTTTATTTTATGAAGTTTTATTTGTGGATTGAATCCAATGTATATATTTTTATACGCTAATTTTGTCAGTGAATTACCATTCCGCTGTATAAAATTTTGCATTCAATTCTTTCTAATACCTATAATTACAAAATTAGCGTATAAAAATATATACATTGGATTCAATCCACAAATAAAACTTCATATACATACAAACATTTCCGCTCCCCATGTACAAGAACCAAAAAAACCGGAAATATACACCCTGTGGTTCACATGGAAGGAAGGAAATAGCTTCAAAAAGCTCGCCATATACAAATTTACTTGCTTCCTGTTATCACCTTGGATCAAAGGTGTACAAGAAGTCTATAAAGTAAGGAAAACACATGGCAAATATTAGTAAGAATATAAATGCAAAATTGCATGCAGGGCACATGGCTCAAAGCGTTAAGAGAACGCAATGCCAATGCAGTCTTGTAGGTTCGATGCCAGCCAGACCGGATAAAACACTACGTCTAAATGCTTGGTCGCATGGAAACTAGTCAGTGAATTACCATTCCGCTGTATAAAATTTTGCATTCAATTCTTTCTAATACCTATAATTTTTTTATTTTATTTAATTTTTTTATTATATTTAATTTTTTTATTTTGTTTTATTTCTTTTAATTTTTTTTTTTTATTTCTTTTTATTATATTTTTTTAGTTAATTTTTTTAATTTTTTTTTTTCTTTTATTATATTTTTCTAGTTTAATTTTTTTTTATATTTTATTATATTTTTTAGTCCATTTTTTTATTTCTTTATTTTATTATTTTCTTTCATGTTTTTTCTATATTTTTTATTTTTTTATTTTTTTTTATTCAACTTTATTTTATTTTAATTTTATTTTATTTTGTTTTAATTTTTATTTTTTTTATTTTTAATTATTTTAATTTATTTTAATTACTTTTATTTTGTTTTATTTTTTTTATTTTTTATTTTATTTTATTTTTTTATTTTATTTTATTTTATTTTATTTCACTTTTTATATTCTTTTATTCATATTTTTATTTTTTTCTCTTTTTTATTTATTTTTTTTTATTTCTTTATTTTTTATTTTATTTAATTTAATTTTATTTTTTATTTTATTTTTTTTTTTCATTTTTGTATTTTATTTTACATATTTTATTTTATTTTTTATAATTTTCTTTTTCTTTTTAATCTTATTTTTTATAATTTTTTTCTTTTTATTTTATCTTATTTTTTATTTTATTTTAATAATATTTTATTTTTTTTTTTTAATTTATATTATTTTACTTTTTTATTTTATTTTTATTTTTTTATTATTTTTTTATTTTTTATTTAATTTTTTCAGTTTAATTTTTTTTTTATTTGTTATATTATTTTATTTTATTATATTTAATTTTTTATTTTTTTTATTTAATTTTTCATTAATTATATTTTTATTTATTTTTTATTTCATTTTTTTTTATTTTTTTTTTTGTATTTTATTATTTTTTTTTTTTTTTTTGTTAAATTTTTTTAGTTATTTTTTTTTATTTCTTTTGTTTATTAATTTTTTTATTTTTTTTTTATTTCTTTATTTTAATACTTTTTTATTTTATGATATTTTTTTAGTTAATTTTTTTTATTTTATTTTTTCATGTTTTTCAATTTTTTAATTTTTAATTTTTTTTTAATTTAATTTTATTTTATAATTTGGTTATATTATTTTAGTTTTTATTTAATATATTTTTTATTTTTTTATTGTTTTTCTTTTTATTTTTAAATTTTTTAATTTTATTTTTTTTTAATCTCATTTTTTTATTTATTTTATTTTAATTTATTTTTTTTTTTTCTTTCCATTTTTATCTTTTTTATTTGTTTTGTTTTTTTATGCAAACTCACCCATCGAGCGCCAATATCTCGCTACCCTCGTAAGCTTCGCGCAAATCTGAACGTCTAACAACCAAATTGATTCGCTCTCGGAAGTCACGCGCTTTATGATTAAATCTCAGCGAGTTCTGATCCGCCAGCTCCATGGACCATTTATCGTTCATAACCAAAAACTTGCCGCGGAATGTTCGATCTGGCAGAGGCTCCGGACGGAAATATGTATCTAAGAAAGAGAATATTTAAGAGAGATCGGCAAATGTTTAAACTCAGATCCCACTTACATCCCACATACACGAAAGCCCCCGCCACTAGCAGTGCAACTAGGAAACCTGCTATCACAGCACAACCACATTTCTGACTGTCGCCCAATTTGCGGCGCGTAAAACGTATATCCGAGTCGGTGGATAAGACGGATTCTGATTTCCGCCTATGTCCCCCACCACCACCGTTCGCATGTGTCGCATGACTGTGCCCATGTCCGTGTGCGGGTGCATTGGCCAACTGATGATGACACAAATCGGTAAAACCATTCGATAAGGCACCATTCGTGAGGCTACCATTGCTGGCGCTTTTCATATTGCCGTTGCTACTGTTGCTGTTGTTGTTACTACTATTGATGCCACCGTTATGACTGTGATTGTGATGTGGTTTGTGATGACGCGCACAACGCGCATTGTGAAAGATTTTCTGTGGTTGTGCGGGTATATTCAAGCCATTGCCATTTGAGTCGCGATGGCCATTTGGATTGCTCTGTATGACCTGGAGGAATAAAAAAAATTCAATCATTTCAATCAGATTGATTTTCCAATGTGTTTGAATTTAAAATCATCAATCGAGAATTTGCAGGAAATTTAATATATTATAGACCTGAGCAACAAATGTTATTTAAAAAGTTGGAAAGAAAAGTTTGTTACTCACTTTAATTTTATTTATATCATTTTATTTTTTTTTTTTTTATTTTTTTTTTTTTTTTATTTTAGTAGGAAATTATATTATCTTATTTTATTTTATTTTATTTTATTTTATTTTATTTTATTTTATATTTTATACACTTTTCTTGTTATTTTAATAATTTTTTTTAATATCACCTATTTAATTTTTTTCTGTTTTATTAATTTTTTTTTCCTTTATCTTATTTTTTTTTGTTCTATGTTTTATATTTTATTTTATGTTTTTGTTTTTTTTTTTATTACCTTTTATTTAACTTTTTATTATTTTAATTTTTTATTTTTGTTTTTTTTTTTATTTTTTTTTTTTTTGTTTATTTCATTTTATTTTTTCATTTCTTTTTATTATTTTTATATTAATTTATGTAATTATGTAAGGACTTTTAAGCGGTGCTTTTATTTTTTTTTTTTTGTTTTTTTTTATAATATATTTATAGTTTATTAAATTTTTTTTTCCTTTATCTTATTTTTTTTTTTTTTTGTTCTATGTTTTATATTTTCTTTCTTTTTTTGGTTTTTTTTATTACCTTTTATTTAATTTTTTATTATTTTCTTTATTTTACTTTTTTATTTATTTTTTTGTTTGTTTTAATTAATTTTTTTATTTTTTTTTTTTTTTTTGTTTTTTTGTTTATTTCATTTTATTTTTTCATTTCTTTTTATTATTTTTATATTAATTTATGTAATTATGTAAGGAGTTTTAAGCGGTGCTTTTATTTTTTTTTTATTTTTTTTTTTGTTTTTTTTTGTTTATAATTTTTTTATATAGCTTCTTTCATTTCTTATTTGCATTTTTTTTTTTTTTTCTTTTTAATATATATTATTTTTTTCTTATTTATTTTCAACTGTTTTATTTATTTTATTTTATTTTCTTATTCTTAATTTTTTTTTGTTCATTTTTTTATATTTAAATTAATTTTTTATATTTTTTATTTTATTGTATTTTATTTTTTATTTCTTTATTCAACTTTTTGTTATTTTTTAAGGTTTTTTATTTTATTTGTTTTAATGCATTTTTTTACTTTGTTTATTCTTTTGTTTAATTTTTTTTTTTTTTTTTTGTTTTTTTTTTTAATGTCTTATTTATTTTACTGTTTGTTATTTTTTTAGGTTATTTTAGTATCATTTTTTTTGTTAAATTTTGTTTTTTTTTTTTTAATTTTTGCTTTTGGTATATTTCTATTTTTTTTATTTTTAAATTTTTTTATTGTTTTTTTTTATTTTTTTAATTTTATTTTTATTTTTTTTTATTTTTTATTTAATATAAATTATATTATATTATTTCATTTTATGTATTTTACATTTTCAATTTGATTTGATTTTATTTTTTTATACATTTTTCTTATTTACCTTTTTTACTTGTTGTTTTAATAATTTTTTTTATTTTTTGTTTTGTTTTTAATTTTTTTAATATCTCTTATTTAATTTTTTTCTGTTTTACTCAATTTTTTTCTTATTATCTTTTTTATTTTTTTTAAATTTTTTTATTGTTTTTTATTTTTTTTTTTATTTTTTATTTTTTTTTTTTATCCTTTATCTTATTTCTTTGTTCTTTGTTCTATTTTTTATTTTTTTTTTTATTTTTTTTTTTTATTTTTTTATTTTATTTTTTATCCTTTATCTTATTTCTTTGTTCTATTTTTTATTTTTTTTTTGTTTTTTATTACATACCTTTTATTATACTTTTCATTCTTTTTTTAATTTTTTTTTACTTTTTTTTATTTTGTTTTTTCGTTTTAATAAATTTTTTTTATTTTTTTTCTTGTTTGTTTCATTTTGTTTTTTCATTTTTTTATTATTTTTATATTCATTTGTTTTATTTTACTTATTTAATTAATTTTTTTTTTATTTTTCTTGTTTTTTTTTATAATTTATTTATATAGCTTTTTTATTTCTTATTCCAATTTTTTTTATTTGTTTGCTTTTTATATTTTATTTTATTTTTTTTTATTTATTTTATTTTTTTTCCTTTATTTATTTTTTGTTCAATTTTTTTATATTTTAATAAATTTTTTTATATTTTTTTTTATTTATTTTTTTTTTTATTTATTATCTTGTATTTTTTTTATTAAACTTTTTGTCCTTTTCTTAAGTTTTTTTTATGGTATTTGGTTTAATTTATCTTTTTTATTTTGTTTTATTTTATTTTTTGTTTTATTTTTTTTTAATTTTTTATTTTTTTTTCGGTTTATTGAAATTTTTTTATTTTTCCATTTTTATTGTTTTTTTCTAATTTTTTTTCTTTATTTTATTTATTTTTTTTTTTTATTTAATTGCAGACTACTCTGCTCTGTTCTATCTCTGAGTCCGCGATACGATCACACAAAATTTATTTCCCATACAAAAGCTTTCTTACGCAATCTCACATAACTGGTGCCTATACTCGCCAATTCCCATTCACTTTCAGTGACAAGTGACAACTACACCTGTCATGTGTGGAATGTTGCTGCGGCGGTATACCAAGTCATGCAAGAGAGACAAGTGGCACAAATGTCAGCCCTCGCAATCCCATCAACATTTGAAGAATTCTAATAAATCTTCGGCTCTTCATTCAAGGTGGACCGGCTTGCAGCTTCAATAGTTTAATAAAATGGATTGCACTAAATGGAACGAGTTTTGTGGTGGCTAGTTGTTTTAAGACGAACGAGATAAATCAAGTTTTGTATAACTGTAGTAATTTAATGAATTTAAATGCAAATCAAAAGCGAAACTCATAATTACGAAATGTAAGTTCAATTGACTTTTTTGATCCTAAGTAATTGGAGCGGAGCTTTCAAAGTGTTGCGTATTAAGAAGTCTTACATGTTTATGAGAGTTCACATATGTATGTATGTGTGGATTAAAAACACCTCAATTCAGATCTAAAATTGCCTTTATGAATGTTCATCATTTCCTCTGAAAGTTCTTATTAATATTTTCTTCTTCTTCCACTAAACAAAAATTAAAAATTCTCTTAAGCTCCGTAACCAAGTCGGTCAAAAAAGCTGCTGACAGTTCACTTATTGCATGATCACAGCATTAATGTAGCGCTTTGTAACTGTGAACATGTGAGTAGCTACGATGGAAATTTAAAACCCAAAATGTTTAATTGAAATGATAGTCAATTATGTTGCCACGATTGAAAGCTTTTTTATGTCCAAAATCCTCAAACGGCCGGTAACAACATGCGATATCGTTACACGTATGTAGGTACTTATGTATGATATACATATATTTGAATACTCACATGGTACCTATGTATGGACTTGTGAATATGCAAAGTAACAGTAAAAAACCAGAAATGCATTCAGCCAATTAGCGCCTTTTTTTGAGACATGCAAAGCTTTGTGTACTACATACATGTGCGCATGTTTTTGAAATAATTATGCTTTTTTAGTTTGAGCTGAATTCTTTTGTTAATCGAGGTGCAAAAACATCAGCTCGCATTCCGACTGAAAGGATCATCCCATTTCAAAATATTTTTCAAACACACACTATTTCCGTTTTTTTCAACGACTCTTTTTCAGAATTTGATTCGAAAACGCTCCATCGAGCATTCCATTCAAAAACGTACTATATCAGCTGAAAATGTATAGAGATTTCATAAATAAGTGGCTTTTTTGAAACTCAATCTGATAAAGAGCGTTCCTTCAGTAAATGCTAAAAGGGGGTGGTATTGAAACAAAGTTTGAGATAGGGCATTTTAGAAAAATATTTTGAAATTGAGTTATCTTCCCCTGCAGCGACACCTCAAACTAGTCAGAAAAATACAAAATTCATTCGTTTCGTTTGCTTTTTTCTTCTCTTATAATTCATAGATGCTTTTTCGTGAAAGGGTTAATACAAATAGTCGCTGCTTTCTTAAGAATAAACATAAAAATAAAGGCAAATGATAAAATAAAGTGTAAGTCAAGAAAATTCTGGTTGAAATCAATGCTTTTTGGACTAGTATAGAACTAGTAAGTTTCACACTAGTCCTTTTTGGACTAGTATGGGGACTAGTTTGTTTTATGAAAATCACACTAGTCCAAGTTGAACTAGTATGGAACTGGTATTTTACAACTAGTATAATTCTAGTATATCATGACTAGTGAATGACTGGTATGTGCTGGTCGAAATCTGATAATTGACATTTCGAAGGACATCAACACGTAAAAAATACCAGTTGCTTATATGGAAAAAAGACATAACACTGACTAGTTGGGCCCGATGCACCAAATAGAACATCAGAAGAACACTGTTTACACGATTTAGTTCCGGAGCGGTAGAGCAGTCGGCTGTGACTCTTGAGCGGTTTCGTTCGAATCCTACCAGCTGCCACATTTTTTTAGTTTTATTTTATTCTTAAAACTTTTTCGGTTTAAAATTAAAACTTTTTGGTTTGAAAAGTACAAATTTTTGGTCTATAATTTAAACTTTTGGCTTTGAAAACTCAAATTTATTTTTGAAAGCTTATTCAAGATTGAATTTTGCCAACAACATTTATGTGTGCGATGTAGCTCAGTAGAGCAGACGTGCATGACGCGGGGAGTCTTGGTTCGAATTCCAGCCAACAGACAAAAAATGTATTTTATCTTTAAAAAATTGTTAAAACATTTCTGGTTTATAATTGAAACCCGATTTATTTAGCCAAATTTCATGAAAACTGGTCTAGATTGAATTTGAATCCAAATTTGGTTTGGTCATATATATAGTCCAAAAAAGTTTAAAATTTACGTTCAAATTTTTAACCGTGTAATGAAAACGTAATTCCACTAAAGTAAAATCTTAAGGGAGGATGAAAACAAAAAAACAGTGAAATTTCCTTTGATTTAGAACTAAAATTTTTATTTTATGGATATTTACAGATGATGGGAGGTGCCCTTCTGTGACTTAAACTACCTCTCGTGCAATTTGGGGAAATTCATCAGTCCAATTTAAAATACGATTTTGAATGAAATTGGTCCATTGCGAGTCAGATAAATTTCAGCTGAAATGTTTTGCCAACTTGTGAACAAAAGGTTAGGCGGTTCTGTTGTTGTATTGTTAAGTGTTTTATTAAATTTTTGTTAGCTCTTTGATTTAATTAGTTTGATGCTCATAAATTTAAAAAAAAAAAGTTAAGAATGACGACTGCTGAGACTTGAATTCAACGGAGGCTATTTATTAGACCATTATGAAAACAATCATACATACGTATATATTTACTTGGAAGTACAAACATAAGTACAAGTACAAAATTATAATTTAGCAAAAATAAGATCAAAATAAACAAAAAAAATTTAAATAAATTGCTTGAAAGAAGTCGATTTCAAAGCTCAATCCCAATTTGAAGTGGCACCGCAAAGTCATTTCGTTCAACTCATACCATCCAGCCCAAAACGAAGACAAAAAATTAAGGTGTTTTTTAGAGATGAAAATATTCATTTTAAATACACTATGATTTGATAGTCTCGTCGGTGATCGTTAAAGATTTGACAAATTGAACATAAAATTTATTTTGGCTATCTATACCCACTACACGACCTAGAGAATAATTACTATTATCATCTTCATAAACTTCATCGTTTATCACAGTTAACTCGTTAACTTTGGTAAGCAGCGCTTTCGGAGTTGCACTAAATATTTCAACAAAAAAAAAATAATGATTAAAACGATGTCTATTTTAAATCTTATAACTTTAAACGAGCTAAACTTATATATAGCATTTTCAGGTCGAATGAAACGTTTATCGTATGAAATGAAAACTTTTTCAAGTCAAATGAAGCGTTTTTCAAATGAAATGAAACCTTTTTCAAGTCAAATGAAGCGTTTTTCAAATGAAATGAAACCTTTTTCAAGTCAATTGAAACCTTTTTCAAGTCAAATGAAACCTTTTTCAAGTCAAATGAAACCCTTTTCAAGTGAAATGAAACCCTTTTCAAGTCAAAAGAAACCTTTTTCAAGTCAAATGAAACCTTTTTCAAGTCAAATGAAACCTTTTTCAAGTCAAATGAAACCTTTTTCAATTCAAATGAAACCTTTTCAAGTCAAATGAAACCTTTTTCATGTCAAATGAAACCCTTTTCAAGTCAAATGAAACCTTTTTCAAGTCAAATGAAAAAGGTTTCAATCGACCTGATAATGTTATATTGCTGCCATTTTGGGATTATTTTGGACTGCTTGACCGATTTCGATGAAATTTGGCGAAATGACTTAGTATGCTTGATTTTAAGACTGTCCAATTGGGTGTTGCCACTTAGGTCGGTTAGAATACTAGAAAACGGCTAGTCTGAGAAAATTTTGGTCTATGCAGCTTTTTGTAGGAAATTCGTTTTCCTTCAAAAATATGTTCAGGTACATAAATGGTGTTTTACACCAATTGTTTGTCATTTTTATACCAAATATGAGGTTAAGTTTGTAAAATCTAAACTAGCGATGATAGGCCTCTAGACTGAGAAAATTACAGAAATTTTTTTCACCTTTCTTAAAAGGAAAATCAAAATAATTTTTCATAAAAAAACTATTTTTTTTAGGCACAGCCTAATAAACATATGTATATAAATTTATTTTTAGTTGAACTCTATTTATATATAAATACTAGTATACTACAACCAGCCACAAACCAAAGATACGCAAACAGTTGCGGTCAATAATTTGTATTGGCAATTAAAATGCTTATCTACTCGAGCGATAAAGAAAAAAAGAAAATATTCAAGCGATTAAAGAAATAACAAATTTACAATGCACCACAAAAATTAGAAAAATATATATGGCGCGTAGATTCAACACCAACGCTTATGAAGAAAAAAAACAAAAATATTTCAAAAATTAAATTAAACCACATAAAAATAATGCGCATGCAATGCATAAAAAAACTAATCAAATTACAATCCACACGAAACTACACAAAAATGTTTCTATAAAATAATAAAAAAAAAAAAAAAACAAAAAAAAAAATGTATCTCAAAAACTATTAGCAAAATATTAACGCTGCTCCAGGTGAGGCTCGAACTCACAACCCCGGCATTGCTCACAACATCAACACACAAGTCACTGATTATAAGTACCGTGCGCTAACCAATTGCGCCACTGGAGCGCTGCGAGGGGGTCTGTCCAATGTCGCACAACAGCCGTCGTCGCACAACGTCAAAGCTGAATCATCGCGATAGCAGAACAAAACTAGATAAGGGGAATCGAGAGTGTGGTGTGTTGTGTTTATGCGAGCAACAATTTTATACGAATACTTAAGTACGTGTGCGATATGACAAAGCGAGTCAGTCAAGCCACGAGCACAAGAACAAAATAAGAAAGTGGACCAACAATTCGCTGACTAACAACACTGTGCTTTTCTCTGAAAGCTAGTAACCTACCCAAAGCACGCACTCAACTGGTCTACATGGTATATATGTAAATATGTATGGTTGTGTGTAGACTAGTGACGTCATGGTTGTACCTGGTCGTCACTGCTAGAAATGAATTAAGCACATAAAAAGTTCAAGAATAATACTACGAAACAAGTAGGGAAAGAATAAAAAAAACGAGCAAAGAATTTAGCTGCGACACATACATACATACATACATACATAAATACACTCATACTAGGGATGTCAGTCCCGTGGCTCGCGCTTTTCAAGTCCCGAAAATCGCGGGATGGCAAGCGAAAATAATTTTCGCTTTTTTGTAATTCCTTAGCGATATATCATTTGAACATAATGAGAAAACCCAACTATAGTATATCAGACTAATAAGAACTGTTTGATGCCAAAGAATTCGCCGAATCCACAACGTAACAAAAAAAAACTGTTACACAAAGTGCGATATTTCTTCTTATAGGTGAGTCACAGATATAAACCTTAAACCTTATAGGAATTTTTATAAAGAGATTCAATTAAAGTCTCCAATATGACTCTAAATGAGATCCAAAAATCATCAAAAATCATCGAAGTAGATGAAAAGTTTGGTGAAAAACAAATGTATGACCGACCCCCACCAACTTTGAAGGATCGTGACACAGCCCCTAAAATCCCCATACAAACATTTAAAAAATAACCATTTTTGACACTTTTCATGAACAAATCAGTGAAATGGCTAAGTTTTTGAAAGTTCTTAAGAGAAAAATGCACTCCAAAAAGAAAAAAAATATAGTTATTTAGCTAATTTTTTCATGTAAAGTTCAAAAATGGTGATTTTTCGAAATTTTTGTATAGAGAATCCCACAGTTGGGTTCTTAGGGGGTGTGCCACTGGCAGGGTTGGATTGGCCCTACGAAGTTAGTGGGGGTCGGTCATACATTTAAAGACGATTGGGGCCCTCTAAATGGGTGAACTTAGGATTTTTCAAACTTTGGCGCTCAAAGTCAAAAGTACAAAGTCGGGACATCAGAATTGGTTTTAGAGGTATGCTTCCTTTGGCAAATTATCTTATTTTGATCCCTAAAATACGATTTTCCTGGTCACTTGGGTGATTTTCAAATCGACCCGCCTTCTTGCACATAGTACCCCCGTGCGCTTGAGACACAAAATTAGATTTTGGATTAAGCTGCATATCCTGAAAACTTGAAGTTCTTTCCAAAAAAAAAAAAAAAAAAAAATTGGTATACATAAGTAGTGAATACCTCTCGATGACACATGCCCAAAAAGGTTCATTCCTTGTCAATAAATGGCAAAAAAAAAATACGTCGAGACCGGAAAAGCCGGAAAAATTTTCAGAAAATTCAACTTGTCGCGTGAAAAACATGTCATATCCTTTTCCTTTTCAAATGAACAAAATACTAAATATATTTCAAGAGTGTCAACAATTCTGTACCCAAAACCGTTGAGAATTTCCAAATCGGTAGACAATTAGAAATTTTCAACGAAAAATCTGAAAAAATGGGTTTTTGGCCTTAAAACTAGATTTTGGGGGCGTTACAAATCTCTTGTAGGGTGTTTCGGGTATAACTCGAAAACATTTGTGGTTTAAAATTGAAACCCGTTTCATTTACCAATTTTCTGCAAAACTGGTCTAGTTTAAATTTAAAACCAAATTTGGTTTGGTCAAAAATTTAAGTATCAAAAAATGTAAGTATCAAGTGCATTTTTTTATTCTGCGACAAGGCGACCTATAACGATAACTCGCACTTTTATTTGTGAAAATTGTATTAGTATAATATATTTCTATACAAATTTCCAATTCAAACTCAGCCTTAAAAATAAAATATGTATTGAAGGTGCCACGCTCCTTTCCCATAACTCTCATTTATTTTGTGGTATATCTCGATATCAACTCTCAGTTTCTTAATTTTTCAGAGGCAATTAGCCTAACAAATTATGTTTTCATGGATTGGTATTTAAGGCTGAAAAAATTCAATCCTGAAAATTATACCAATATTTCGGAATTAAAATACTCGAAAAAATGCAAATCCCTAGTTCAAACATAAATGCATAGGGTGGTCCATATATACATTTTTATCATCAGATTTCCAAAGGCTCAACCCCTAAATCGATAGTAGGTAATATAGCCGAAACACAAATTTTAGTCACGATTGAAAACGATTAAGGCGTGTCGCACGGGGGGTCAAAGTTTAAATTACCCTATGGAGACTCAAAAAATTAAAACGATTTTTCTTTTTATCTAATACTCATAATCGAGAGCACTATGGTCGTAAGTTTTACATACCCAATTTTGTTCGTATTGAAAACGCCTAAGGCGTGTCGCAGGGGCGTTAAAGTTCAGACTAGTCCCCGCAACGTCCCTTAGGTGTTTCCAATCGGAATCAAATTTTGTATGTGCTATCTTCTACCATAGTGCTATCCATTTCAAGTATTAGATAAAAATCTGAAATTTAAAAAAAAAAAAAGGGTAAACTGTGACAATTATGTTAGCATAATTTTATGCGTTTGATTTTGATATATTTTCCGAACTCTATACATGAGAGTAGCTACACAGTAAAAATAAAAGTCTAACTTTAATACCTTTTTGGTGTTTATATATAACAACGCCGAAAAAGTATTAAATTAATACCATGTTCGGTCTGATTTCTCGTGAGAGAGGAATTCAGTCGAAGATTCTCTCAGGCAAAAAAAAAAAAATTAAAGTTTTATTATATTGCCTTCACCGAGAGTCGAACTCACAATTTATTGAATGCTCAACGGAGATGTCTACTATCAAGCCATCGAGTACTTATGTTTGTCAGCGTCTAATTGCACTGTTGTTCTTAATGTAGTATCGCAATATCGACGAACCGCGTGCTCTGAGCAAACAAACCACCGGACTTAGTTTAATGCTAAAAAGTAATTAATTTAATACTTTTCCGGCTTTGTTTTAAATGAGAGAAAGCGCTAGGGAGAGAGCGCTTTAGTATTATTTTGGTTTAATTTAAAACTATATGGAATTAAAAAAAAATCAGAGTCTTAAATTAATACTATTTAGTATTAAAACTCAAATTTAATTCCAAAAAGGCTTAATTTCAATACCGACTGGTATTAAAAGTAAACTTTCATTTTTTACTGTGTATGTGTAGCAAAAGCTCAATATTGTATTTCCTGAGCTTTTGTCTATTTTAAAAAATCACAAAATATTTAGATTCGCTGCTCCAGGTGAGGCTCGAACTCACAACCCCGGCATTGCTCACAACATCAACACACAAGTCACTGATTATAAGTACCGTGCGCTAACCAATTGCGCCACTGGAGCGCTCTGCTATCAGTTGAAGTGACGTGTGGTCACTTGGCTGAGTAGCTCGAGTTGATTGGAAGGGTTAATCACGAGTGCTTTAAAAACTTTTAAATTTTTTATCAATTTCGTATAATCGCTCTGATTACAGCGTTCTTGTATGCGTTAAGTGTGAATAAATGAAGAATAGGTAAATTTAAGTTGATAACTACGCAACCCAGCAGTCAAAAAATCGAAATAAAAACTAGCGCTAAACTTTTTCATGGTATACTACACTGTAAAAAATTTCGAACTTTTCAGTTTACTCCAACTCTATTCCATGGCACACCCTAATGTAAAGTTATTAAAAGAAGAGAATCTCGTTCATATTGAGCAAATTGGTTTCATAATTAAGCAACACATTAATTATCTTTCTTTGACGAGTTTAGGGTCAGTAAACTGCATTAAAAATAATTATTTAACTAGCATACACGCTCCACAAGTGTGAGTATGTGTATGTTTTTATCTCTCGTGTCAATATAATAATTTCAAAATTATGCATTAAAATAAATCTTTTGATTATCTTAATTTAACCTAGTTTCGTAACGACGCTTGTAATTTCTTAATAAGAACTCTGAATAAAAAATTTTTGACAATCAGTAAGCAAGCACTGAAGCAAACATTAACAGCATAAAAGCATAATTTTATGTCTCATATAGAAGTATATAGATTTATTCATACATAGCATGCAACCGCAACCAGCAACTCACGAACCACACCACAAACACAGCTTCCGCATTCAATCTATTGTGACTTGCACAAGAAACCTTTCACGTCAACAATTGTTAGTATAATTCTTTCTTTTTTATTACTTCTATGTAGACTTATTTTCTCAATGAAATGGAGTACAGTAGAACCTACTTAAAGTGAACAAGCAGTTAGTGGTCTTCCTGAAAGAAAAAACTAATTAAATCAAATAACAAACAATATAAAAATAAAATCAAGGAAAAAATAAAATAAATGAAAATAAAATTTAAAAAATACAAATTAAATAAAAAATTAGATAAAATTAAAAAAAAAATAAATAAAAATAAATAAAATTAAATGTTATTAAACAACAAACAAATTAAATTAAAATTTAAAATAAAATAAACTAAATAAAAAATTATATTAAAAAAATAAAATAAAATACAATAAAAGTCAATTAAGTGAAATTAAATTAAAAATAACAAGATAAAGTGAAATAAAACAAAAGAAAAAAAAATAAAAAAAAAATAGTAAATTTAATAAATAATTAAATAGAATAAAAAATATTTAATAAAAAATTAAAAAAAAAATAATTTAATTTAAAAAATAACAAAAAAATTTAAAAAAATAATTAAAATTAAAAAAAATTAAGTATATTATAAAAATATTTGAAACTTTGGTGGACTTTTGACCGTTTGTGAATAATTTTTCTTAAATTATTCTATGTTTTTATTATTAGTGAACAAGATGGAAAAGTAACAACAATTACAAGCTACCATGATTACGTAATTTCGGCCTTGCTCAAGGGCACTTATCAAATGGCTTTGTGTTTAGAAATTTTTCATCACCTTTTGTTGGTCATCGAACCAAGAACCAAGGGGATTAGGAATTTCTAAGCCCGCAGTGTGTACCTCTTACACCAAGCTGCGTTGAGATTATTGCTAGCTTATATCCATTATGTTCACTTAGTATGTATTCATTTTATTTTGTTTGTTTGTTTTTATACTACCTTATCGACAACTAGAGCGACATCAATCGATCGCCATTTATACTAGCCATTTATACTAGCAGTGTCAAGGAAAAATATTTAAAAAATTTAATAAAAAATAAATAAAAAAAAAATTAAATTAAATAAAATAAAATAAAATAAAAAAAATAAATTAAATTAAATAAAAAAATGTAGTTAATAAAAAAATATATATATAACAAAAAAAAAATTAATTAAAAAATAATAAAGAAAATTTAGATATAATTTAAAAAATAAATAAAATAAAAAAACTTAAAAAAAAATAAAGTAAAAAAAAACTTAAAAAAAAATTAAGTAAAAATTTTATTTTTTACTTAATTTTTTTTAAGCTCTTTGTTGCTTTTGACTTATAGTCTATTGCTGTAAATATCGACGGCATTTACAAGCAATTTTCGGGATTGTAAGAAAATGTGTTTTTTGAGCAGCGTAGGTAAATTTTTCTCAAAAAACACATTTTTTTAAGTTAAAATTAAATTAATTAAATTAAAAGTAATAAAAAAATAAAATTAAAAAAAAATAATAAAACGAATAAAAAAATAAAAATAAAAGATAAAATAAAATAAAATAAAAAAATAAATAAAAATAAGGTTAAAAAAATTAAAAAAATTAAAAAAAAAAAATAATTAAAAAAAATAAAAAATAAAATAAAATAAGAAAAAAGTAAAAAAATAAAAATAAAATAAAGTAAAGTAAATAAAAAATAGAATGAAACAATATTAAATAAAATAAAGTAAAAAAAAAAATAAGTTAAATTAAACTAAAACAAAGTAAAATAAATTTAAATTAAATAAAATATTGTTTCTATCATTAGACTATCTCTATTTCACATAGTAGTTCAAGTTATAGTTTATTTACTGTACATCATACTTCTTTAATGTTTTTTTCTAGTACTTGTTATGTTCTAATTTGCTTTGAACAACAGCTTTTTTATGTTACAGCAGTTTTCCGGCTAAATTTTCTTTTTGCTGTCTCATTGGTCTTTGATGGTTGCGCCGCAGCATTCATGGCTCACAATGAATGACTATGGCCTACTAAGAGCTGACTACTCATTGATGACACTGACTTTAGTCTGAACTTCCTAGGTGTGTTGCAGATTTGGTAGCACAAAGATCTGTCTCTCTTCCCACAGCCAGGTAAGGGGTTCACTTCAGCCCAATTGTCCCGGGCCACTCTCTTTTTAAAGAATTGTCGCGCAATATGAAATGCCTGTTATTCACTTGCAATCTACAAGGCATCACTTTAAAGGTCTAACGTCGCTACATGACAACTTCTAAATAATTTTGCAACATCAAAACACACCTTTCTTGTTGCAAAAAAAAAGCTTGCAGAAGCCTACTTTCCCTCCATAATAATATGTTTTGCGATGTGCGGACGGTTAATTAAATTCTTACTATAAGCGCATATAGACATAACATACTTATGAACATTAGTATGTGCCCTGGAGGGAATTCAGTCAATTGTTTTTTTCTTTTTATTTTACTTTTTTTTATTTTATTTTTTTTTTTTTTTTTTATTTCCTTTTATTTTTTTATTTTTTAAGACTTTATTTAATTTTTTATTTTATTTTGCTTTATTTTATTTTTATTATTATTATATTTTAGGTTTTTTGTTCTATTATTTTATTGGTTTTTTTTTTATTTGGTTTTCTTTGATTTTTTTTAATGTTTTTTTTTTGTTTTTTTTTATTTTATTTTATTTTATTTTTTTTTGATTTTTTCAGGATTTTTTTATTTGACTTATTTACTATTTTTTCATATTTATTTTTATTTTATTTTATATTGTTTTATTTAATTTATTTTACCTAACGGGCCATCCTTGGTACCAACAAACAACTTAAAGAAAATAGCTGTCTGCCTGCATGTTGCATGCAACATTTTAATGTGCAACGTGACTTATGGTCATTCGATGTATACGTACAAGTTACTAGTACTTGCTTTGACCAACAAAAAACGGTGCTTAAGCAAAAAAAAAATTAAAACTTCAAGTGTCTGTTGATGCGTAAGACGGTCTAGCCCCATCTTTGCTGCTATTTTCTTTTCCCTCTTTGGCTTCCTCATTGCGCAAGCGCAACGGTCAATCGGGCATTTCTTTTCATGCCATTGCTGCTACATTTTTCATAACCATTCAACCGACTTTCTTCGCTCAATTCTTCAATTTTAGTTTAGCTCATATTTCTGCGTTGTCTGCATTTCTACTAATGTTCGTAATCACATTCATATTCATAACTTCATTTATATGCGGCACGTGTGGCACAATAATACAATTCAAATTTTATTGACCATATCATTTTTGCATGGTTCATAGATCGGCAAATCGAACGAACGAATACAACACAAAAGAAATGTGGCTATTTTTTTCCAATATCAATGCGTGCCATATGAATTTCATGGTAAAAAAGTACATAAGAGGGGCTCGATTTAAATTATTATTTTATTTTATTTTATTTCGTTTTATTTTATTTTTTTTTTTTTTCATTTTATTTTTTTTTTTGTCTTTTTTTATTTTTTTTTTTTTTTTTTCATTTTTTTTTTTTTTTTAATATTTTTTAATTCGTTTTGTTATATTTATTTTTTGCTATTTTCATTTTTATCCATTTTATTTAATTTTTTATTTTATCTTATTTTTTTATATTATTTTATTTTATTTTATTTTATTTTATTTTATTTTATTTTATTTTATTTTATTTTATTTTATTTTATTTTATTTTATTTTATTTTATTTTATTTTATTTTATTTTATTTTATTTTATTTTATTTTATTTTATTTTATTTTATTTTATTTTATTTTATTTTATTTTATTTTATTTTATTTTATTTTATTTTATTTTATTTTATTTTATTTTATTTTATTTTATTTTATTTTATTTTATTTTATTTCATTTTATTTTATTTTAATTTATTTTATTTATTTTTTATTTTTTTTTTTATTATTTTCTATTTTTTTATTTTATATTATTTTTTATTTTTTTTTTTCATTTAATTTTCTTATTTTATTTTATTTTTTTTTTATTTTTTTTTTTTCTTTTTTTGTTTTTTTTTTGTTTTTTATTTTTTTTTTTTTCTTTTTTTGTTTTTTTTTTGTTTTTTATTTTAATATATTTTATTTATTTTATTTTATATTATTTTTTAATTAATTTTTTCTTTTTTTTCATTTTATTTTTATTATTATTTTTCAATTTTTTTTTTATTTTTTTTTGTTTTTTTTTTTAAGTTTTTTTTTATTTTTTTTTTATTTATTTTAGTTTGTTTTAAGTAATTTTTTCAGTTTTTTTTTATTGGTCCGTCCTAGTTTTAAGTCTTCAAAATCCATCCTCAATGCTCCAAAAACTCTATGCAATAAAAACATTGATCTACTTAAATTACGTGATCGCAAGACCAGGAAATTTTCTTGTTATTTTTTTTCTCTCTTTGCTTTGATTAAAATTTTTTAATTATGTCGAACAACAGAAAACTAAATTGAATGTATAGGAAACTAGGTAATATGAGAATATTAACTATGTTAATGTCATTGAAGTCAGTGTGCTAGAGACGTGAAGTATAATTGAATATCACTTGAAGCATCATAAAAATAACAACAATAAAAACAAACCTTTGATTTTCCATTCGGTATATGTTTGCCGCAAATATTATTATTATCTCGACTACTGTTGTTGTTGTTATTATTGTTGCTTATGCCATTAGCGCTGCTAGACTTTGAAGACTTTTCCACCGAGCTGCTTTTACCATCTGAATTTGATTTTTGTTTACTCTGAAATAAAATGAAATAAAATGTGAAATTTTTTTTGAAGAAACTTGTGGAACTATGCCTCAAAACAAGATATGAGATCTGCTTGTAAGCCAATATAATAAGATACCGGGCAAATAATTTGTCTATCATCTAACCCATAAATGCTCTCAAGCTTTAAGCATAAAAGTAAAAGTGAATGTATTAATTAATATTATTTAATTGTTAGGTGCAAAGATAACAAAATAATTAAGCGTTGCACAAATTATGCCATACAAGTGCCCTGCAGGAGTTGAAAAAGAGTAAACCAAGAAAATCGTAGAAATACAAAAGCGCAAAAGCAGTAAACACTAAAAGCAATTATATTAGCAATAATTAATTCAAATGCTGATGATGAGTGGGGCCACGCATGCGCCTTCGCAACAAAACAAAACAAGACATATAACAAGTAGGACAGTCATTTAATGTGGCTCCAGCAGAGCGCTGCTCAAGTGGCAAATAAGGAAATTTTATAGGAATGAAAATAAAGTAAAATGAAAAAAAGTAAAACAAGATAAAAAATAAAATAATACGAAATAAAATTAAAAAAAGTTAAATTAAAAAAAGTTAAATTAAAATTAAATAAAATGAAACAAAACAAAATAAAAAAAAACCTAAATTGCTATAATATCAAACAAAATCAAAAAAATTTAAAATAATAAAGTAAAATAAAATAAAATATATTAAAATAAAATAAAATAAAATAAAATAAAATAAAATAAAATAAAATAAACCAAAATAAAATGAAATAAAATAAACCAAAATAAAATAAAATAAAATAAACCAAAATAAAATAAAATAAAATAAAATAAAATAAAATAAAATAAAATAAAATAAAATAAAATAAAATAAAATAAAATAAAATAAAATAAAATAAAATAAAATAAAATAAAATAAAATAAAATAAAATAAAATAAAATAAAATAAAATAAAATAAAATAAAATAAAATAAAATAAAATAAAATAAAATAAAGCAAAATAAAATGAAATAAAATAAACCAAAATAAAATAAAATAAAATAAAATAAAATAAATTAAAATAAAATAAATTAAATAAACCAAAATAAAATAAAATTAAATTTAAAAAAATTTAAAAACAATAAAATAAAATAAAATAAAGTAAAATAAAATTAAATTAAACTAAATTAAATAAAATAAAATAAAATAAAATAAAAAAATAAAATAAAATAAATAAAATAAAATAAAATAAAATAAAATAAAATAAAATAAAATAAAATAAAATAAAATAAAATAAACCAAAATAAAAATAAATAAAAAAACTATAAAGTCAAATAAAAAAGAAAAAATAAATTAAATTAAAAAAAATTAAATAAAACAAAGTAAAATAAAATAAAATAAAATAAAATGAAATAAAATAAAATAAAATAAAATAAAATAAAATAAAATAAAATAAAATAAAATAAAATAAAATAAAATAAAATAAAATAAAATAAAATAAAATAAAATAAAATAAAATAAAACAAAACAAAATAAAATAAAATAAAATAAAATAAACCAAAATAAAAATAAATAAAAAAAATATAAAATCAAATAAAAAAGAAAAAATAAATTAAATTTAAAAAAAATTAATAAAATAAAATAAAATGAAATAAAATAAAATAAAATAAAATAAAATAAAATAAAATAAAATAAAATAAAATAAAATAAAATAAAATAAAAGAAAAAAATATAATAAAACAAATTAAAATAAAATAAAATAAAATAAAATAAAATAAAATAAAATAAAATAAAATAAAATAAAATAAAATAAAATAAAATAAAATAAAATAAAATAAAATAAAATAAAATAAAATAAAATAAAATAAAATAAAACAAAATAAAATTAAATTAAATTAAATTAAATTAAAAAAAAATTGAATAAAACAAAATATAATAAAATAAAATAAAATAAAATAAAATAAAATAAAATAAAATAAAATAAAATAAAATAAAATAAAATAAAATAAAAAAATAAAATAAAATAAATAAAATAAAATAAAATAAAATAAAATAAAATAAAATAAAATAAAATAAACCAAAATAAAAATAAATAAAAAAACTATAAAGTCAAATAAAAAAGAAAAAATAAATTAAATTAAAAAAAAATTAAATAAAACAAAGTAAAATAAAATAAAATAAAATAAAATGAAATAAAATAAAATAAAATAAAATAAAATAAAATAAAATAAAATAAAATAAAATAAAATAAAATAAAATAAAATAAAATAAAATAAAATAAAATAAAATAAAATAAAACAAAACAAAATAAAATAAAATAAAATAAAATAAGCCAAAATAAAAATAAATAAAAAAAATATAAAATCAAATAAAAAAGAAAAAATAAATTAAATTTAAAAAAAATTAATAAAATAAAATAAAATGAAATAAAATAAAATAAAATAAAATAAAATAAAATAAAATAAAATAAAATAAAATAAAATAAAATAAAATAAAATAAAATAAAATAAAATAAAATAAAATAAAATAAAATAAAATAAAATAAAATAAAATAAAATAAAATAAAATAAAATAAAATAAAATAAAATGAAATTAAATTAAATAAAACAAAATAAAATAAAATAAAATAAATAAAATAAAATAAAATAAAATAAAATAAAATAAAATAAAATAAAATAAAATGAAATTAAATTAAATAAAACAAAATAAAATAAAATAAAATAAATAAAATAAAATAAAATAAAATAAAATAAAATAAAATAAAATAAAATAAAATGAAATTAAATTAAATAAAACAAAATAAAATAAAAAATGAAAAATAAATAAAATAAAATAATTGATCACTGATTTCACTGGTGAAATGCATGTCAATTTAAACAAATCGAAATAATAAACGTGCTCATAATTTACGTATGAAAAGTTCTAAAAACTAGTTTAAACAGAATATTAATATAATATGCACACATATGTAATTAGGAATATACATAAGTACAAATTCATATAGACATTTAATTAACGCAATTAGAATTCGCTGCTTCTGCGCAACATTTGTCAAAGAAATCGTGTCAACGTAACAAAACATTAACATGAAAAAGGCACAAGTGGAGTGTGTCAACCTTTTTCTTTTCATATTTGACACAAATTATGAGTGAGTGACCAAGTGAATGTTAACTAGCCATAAATAGAATGTTAATTGTCGCAAGTGTAAGCAACAAAGACACGTACAAGTAAAAATGAAATATTATAAAAAAAGAACTTGTTAAAGAAAGCTTTGTAAATATGAAAAAAATCGTACTTTTAACATATTTCAGGGCATGCGTGTTTTGAGCGCATGCGCATGCATTTTTTAAGCACTCTTTCATTCATTTTTTTTTTTTTTTTTCAAAAGTTACATACTTTTCTAATTCACACTTTGGTGTTAAGTGGAAAGCTGTGCTAAGTTACTTTGATAAGAGATTAGTTGGCGTCTAGTTCGTTCAAACCTTTGAACTAGTTCTTTTTGATCTTGGTTCGGTCACCTTATTGAACTATATTTCGACCAATTGAACTAGTCCATTAATTTGTAATAGCAACCTAACTTGAGAAAAGCAACTAAAGTTATTTTTTAATAACAGCCAAAGTTAAATTTAGTTTTAAAAAATTGGTTACGCGGTTTTGATATATAATAATGTGGTGAGTTTCTAAGATAGCTTGGTGAATTCTCATCTGAAAAGTTGTCGCAGTAAAGTTTAGTTCACTCTACTGAACGAACTAATGAACTAGTTCATTTTTTAATAACAGCCAAAGTTAAATTTAGTTTTAAAAAATTGTTAGCGCGGTTTTGATATATAATAATGTGGTGAGTTTCTAAGATAACTTGGTAGAATTCTCAACTGAAAAGTTGCCGCAGTAAAATTTAGTCCACTTTACTAAACGAACTATTGAACTAGTTCATTTTAAAGATTTTGTTCTCTAGTTTTTTAGTTCAAAAAATATTTAAGCCTAATCGAAAGTGGTGTTCTCCTTATAAAGAAGTTACCTGTTGAGATTTTTTGGAAAATTGTATCAAAATTTCAGCATTTTTTTGCAATTCACCAACAAAAGATTGCGAATATAGGAGCCTAATTGATATAAAATACGTTCGATCGTTAAAGTACTGCGTAAAAATTGCCGGTTGCAGTGACACCAAGAAACAACAACAAAAATAGAGACATATCTAACCAGTTGATCTAGTTTTGCAAAAAAATTTAAAAGTAATATACAATGAAGTACAAAAAAAAATAAATGAACAGAAGCCGGCTAGTTTCGCTGTGCGTCTCGGTAAACCTTCAACTTTCAATTGTAATTGCATGTATGCTTGTTTGTAGACAAATATTTAGCTGAATTTAGGTGATTTGCGCATGCCACCACATTGCTGCTTTTTTGCCAAAAAATGGTAGCGTAAATCACGTCGAATATAGCAACGTCACGACTCTTTGAATCAAAACAAACATTCACTTTACTTTCATGTAGACTTTTTCTTTTCTTCATACACAAATGAGTCGACCTTTCCAAAATTTTCAATGCCTGTATTGGTGTTAGAAATGGTTATTTATATGTATTTATGTGAAAACGAGCTGTTAATATTGGGATGATTTGCGTGGGACGCCTTTTGTTTGCACTTGAGCACGTGTGGTAAAAGGTATAAATAAAAGCGTGTAATTAGGATCAATAACAACACTTGGTTATTTTTTGAACTTGGTTATTTTTTGAACTTGGTTATTTTGAGAACTTGCTTATTTTTTGAACTTGGTTATTTTTTGAACTTGGTTATTTTTTGAACTTGGTTTTTTTTGAACTTGCTCATTTTTTGAACTTGGTTATTTTTTGAACTTGGTTATTTTTTGAACTTGGTTATTTTTTGAACTTGCTCATTTTTTGAACTTGGTTATTTTGAGAACTTGGTTATTTTTTGAACTTGGTTATTTCTTGAACTTGCTCATTTTTTTAACTTGGTTATTTTTTGAACTTGGTTATTTTTTGAACTTGGTTATTTTTTGAACTTGGTTATTTTGAGAACTTGGTTATTTTGAGAACTTGGTTATTTTTTTAACTTGGTTATTTTTTGAAGTTGGATATTTTTTGAAATTCGTTATTTTATGAACTAGGTTATTTTTTGAAGTTCGTTATTTTATGAACTAGGTTATTTTTTTAACTTGGTTATTTTTTAACCTTGGTTATTTTTTGAACTTGGTTATTTTTTGAACTTGGTTATTTTTTGAACTTGGTTATTTTTTGAACTTGGTTATTTTTTGAACTTGGTTATTTTTTGAACTTGGTTATTTTTTGAACTTGGTTATTTTTTGAACTTGGTTATTTTTTGAACTTGGTTATTTTTTGAAATTGGTTATTTTTGTAAATTAGTTATTTTTTTAACTTAGTTATTTTTATACTGGTAATGGTTCGGGATAATTTTGGGTCTGTCTCCGGAAAAGTTCGAAAATGTTTTGGGATCACTTCTGGACCTTCTGCGGGAGCATTTCGGAGCTATTTTTGGGATCATTTTGGTAACATGTTATTTTGGAATCATCACTCAAACTTTTTATTTTTTATTTGAATAATTTTTTATTCGAAGTGGCCCAACCATGGTGTTATTTTTTAATTTTATTCATTGCGATTTAACGATGGTCACTTATTAACTAAATTTTTTAATTTCTTAATTGTGCCCAAACGTTTAGAGTTATTTTGAGTACCAAGATCATAAACAATTAGTCACCTGAAAACATTATACAAAATACATAATTTTTTTTTTTTTTTGAAAAGTTACAACTGAAGAACAATTAAATAACGATTTTAAATTTTTATATTTTTAGCGTTGCAGCTATGTTAAAGGTCAATTGACATTTAAGGTTTAAAAAACAATTAAAAAAGATTTAAATATTTAATAGACATAAATGTAGCAACAAAATTGTTACACCGATAGAGATCATGCCATTGAAAATGTTCACAATAACAACTGCTTGCTGAAATAGTTGCCCACACAGGGTGAGTAGTAAGAAAATAATTTTGAACTAAAGGTCATAGAAACATGCTAGTATGACACAATTATGCATAGCAAAGAAATCCTATGCAATTAATATCTAAAAAATGTCCTATCTCGAGATAAGTTGTTTTGTCAAATCTACACAGAAATATAAAAAAAAACAAAAAAACTTTTTTTACAAAGTTCTTATATTGCCTTAAACGAGACTCGAATTCACAATATTTGGAATGCTAAACTTATGTGTCTACCATCTACCATCGCATACTTACACGGTTAAAAAAATTAGCTAAATTTTAAACCCATCTAAAGTTTAAGCGATTTTTTAAACTTTTTTTGGAATATTTTAAACCTTCCAAAAGTTTAAAAAGAATT
>CAXKVI010000005.1:106875465-106880465 GCA_964058755.1 Campiglossa producta
CATTAAAGTTTTGGCAACACCAACAACAACAACTACAACACGGAACATCTGCAACAGCAATCATTGCTTATCGCGCCAATAAAGTTTTGCAACGTTATCCAGCCAAAGGCCGTTCAATGAAATCTTCTTCAATAGTGTTGTTTTTCTTTTTCTTTATATCTGCATTTCGTGCTTTCTTTCATTGGTGCAGACTGCTTGCTTTCGGTTGATTTTATTCATTTTTGTTACCACTGCAGCTGTTGGTGGCAACAACGTCGTGAACCACACAAAAAACAAGGAGTGAGTAAGTTCGCCTAACAGTGGGTTTGAATATATACCTAGTTGTGGGTGTTTGCAGCTTTTTCATTTTTCACAGTTTTATATACTTACAAAAATTTTTAAATAATAATTCTTAAAGTAAACTACAACACAAAGGAAAAAAATTCAAAAATTATAATTATTTCAAAATTATTTTATGTTATTTTACTTTATTTTATTTTTTTTAATTTTATTTAATTTTGTCTCATTTTATTTTCTAATTTTTTTTTTGTTTCATATTATTTTGTTTTACTTTATTTCATTTTATTTTATTTTTTTTTTTTATTTTTTTTATTTTATTTCATTTTTTTTTTTTTTTTTCATATTTTTTATATTTTTATTATTTTATTTTATTTCATATTTTTATTATTTTATTTTATTTTATATTTTAAATATTTTATTTTATTTTATTTTATATTTTTTATTATTTTATTTAATTTTTTTTATAGCTTTTTTTTTATTTTTTATTTTTTTACATTTTTTATTTTTTTTTATTTCACATTTTTATTATTTTATTTTATTTTATTTTTTTATTTCATTTCGTATTTTTATTATTTTATTTTATTTTAATTTATTTTAATTTATTTTATTTTATTTTTTTATTTTATTTTATTTTATTTTATTTTATTTTATTTTATTTTAGTTTATTTTAATTTATTTTATTTTCTTTTATTTTATTTTATTTTTTTTAAATTTATTTTATTTTCTTTTATTTTATTTTATTTTATTTTATTTTATTTTATTTTGTTTTATTTTATTTTATTTTATTTTATTTTATTTTATTTTATTTTATTTTATTTTATTTTATTTTATTTTATTTTATTTTATTTTATTTTATTTTATTTTATTTTATTTTATTTTATTTTATTTTATTTTATTTTATTTTATTTTATTTTATTTTATTTTATTTTATTTTATTTTATTTTATTTTATTTTATTTTATTTTATTTTATTTTATTTTATTTTATTTTATTTTATTTTAGTTTATTTTAACTTATTTTATTTTCTTTTATTTTATTTTATTTTTTTTTAATTTATTTTATTTTATTTTATTTTATTTTATTTTATTTTATTTTATTTTGTTTTATTTTATTTTATTTTATTTTATTTTATTTTATTTTATTTTATTTTATTTTATTTTATTTTATTTTATTTTATTTTATTTTTTTTTTTTATTTTTTTTTATTTTATTTTATTTTATATTTTTTTATTTATTTTTTGTTAATTTTATTTTTTTATTTTTTTTTGTTTATTTTTTTTTTATTTTTTTTTATTTTGTTTTATTTTATTTTATTTTATTTTATTTTATTTTATTTTATTTTATTTTATTTTATTTTATTTTATTTTATATTATTTTATTTTATTTTATTTTATTTTATTTTATTTTATTTTATTTTACTTTTTTTTATTTTATTTTGGATGAAATGGACTCTTTCGGGGTAATTTACGGATCATTTTGGAGTCATTTTGGGATAACTTTGGGATCATTTTTGGATCATTTTGGGAACGTTTGAGGATATTTTTGGGGTCGTTTGGGATTATTTTAGGATTATTTTGGGAACATTTTTGAATAATTTTAGGTAGTAATTTTTGGATCATTTTGGGATAATTTTAGGGTCAATTTGGGGTCATTTTGGTATCATTTTGGGATCATTTTCGAATCATTTTCGCGCCATTTTTGGGTCGTTTTGGTTCGTTTTGGTTTCAATTTCGTATCATTTTGTGAACATTTAAGGGTCTTTATGGGATCATTTAAGGATTATTTTGGGATTATTTTACTCTTATTTAAAATCATTTAATTTAGTTGAAATCATTCAACTTTTTCTCGCAGTACACTCACTTACTTATTTACGTATGTATAAATGATACAAGTTTCACACACGTCGCCCATTAGGCAATTAGGCTTGAGCTCAGCTAATCCCCAACAAAGCAACTAGGTCTTTTAGTAACCCAAAACAGCCACTTAGCTTGGTGTGTGTTGATCTTTAGTATACAAATTGCTTGTCATTTTAGGTTGCTTGTGATTTCGAGATTTAATTAATTCCGAGCAATGACTCTGAGGCGACGTGGGTTAATATCACATACACATTGAAATGCATGAAAAGTTCACAGATAGGTGGGCGCGTGTGTAGATTGATAAACAAATACGTGTTTGAGTTCATTTGTTTGTACTTGTAAAAATGTGCCACCGTTAAGGTCAAATAACTTTCTCCTTTTCTGTTGATTTTTAAAATTCAAACAAGCCTTTTATTTCAACAGAATTCTGAGTCGGTCAGGCAGTCGAGCTAATGAACGCGCCACATTTTTTATTTTTTTTATTTTTTTTATTTCATAAATATTTGCTTATAATAGAAATGAACAAAAATATTTAAAGTCCCATTTGTCCGATGCCCTAAATTTTTCTTTGTGTTGTATTGAATATGAATTTTTGTATTAGCTTGTTGTTGGGTGCTTAATTCTTCTCAATAGCTAATGGTTTTTAAAATTTAATTTTTTTTTTTTTTACGATAAATGGCTTTAAGCAGCAATAAATTCTTTTAACTTAAGATTTTTAATTTAAAATTAGTTTTTTGTTTTGTGAGAAAATTGGCAGTTGACGTCTGCTTAACAGTTTATTTTTTGTATATTGGTCCTAACAAACTATATATATAATTCGTATGTTAAACACGTACATTTTATAGGCTACAAGTCACCTAAGACAATTTATGATGCGGGTGAGGCACTGTCAATGTGTCTATTAAAAAAAATGATGACGGTGTAGATAGTTTAGATTTTTGACAAACATTCCAAGCTGCTTCGATTACCGTTTATATCTTTATTTGACAGAAATTTAAGTGGTTGCCTATAGACAGACTGTGGTGGAAATATTTTCAAGGTATTTTGTAACTCTACAACAATTTTTTTTTTTTATATTTTTTCAAAAGTGTGTGAAAGTGTACAGGTTTTTTTAAGCTATTGTATAGATTTTATCGCAGGCTTTGGTGGTGGGAGTGAAATGAAAAACATTTTAATGTTAAAAAAGTTCGTAACGGACTGTTTTCAATGTTAAAAGGTTCGGCGTTAGCAACATAACTTGACAAAAATAAACATAAGCGTTGCCTACATTTAGGCGTATGACCTTGTACTGATGTTAGCAGCAGGCCGATTACATTAAATTGGAGCTGTGCACTACATAAAGTAGGTTGTTGACTATTTTTAGGCTATACTGTTAACAGGTTAAGGCTGTACTGCTCTAAAGTCATAAATATGCTCATTGAGTTTTCATAAATATTATAATTGCATAAGTTGATATAAAGTGATATGCAATAGCTTTACCGCGGCAGTCCGCGAGTGTCACACGTCCTTTTTTCATTAAATTTTACCTGATTTGATTTTTATTTTGTTTATTTTTTATTTTATTTCATTTTTTTTTATTTTATTTCATTTTATTTATTTTATTTTATTTTATTTTATTTTATTTTATTTTATTTTATTTTATTTTATTTTATTTTATTTTATTTTATTTTATTTTATTTTATTTTATTTTATTTTATTTTATTTTATTTTATTTTATTTTATTTTATTTTATATTATTTTATGTTATTTTAATATTAATTAATTAATTTATTTTTTTTATTTTATTTTTTTTTTTATTTTTTTTTTTTTTAATATTAATTAATTTATTTTTTTTTTTTTATTTATTTTATTTTATTTTAATATTAATTTATTTATTTATTTTTTTATTTTATTTTATTTTATTTTATTTTATTTTATTTTACTTGGTTTTATTTTATTTTATTTTATTTTATTTTATTTTATTTTATTTTATTTTATTTTATTTTATTTTATTTTATTTTATTTTATTTTATTTTATTTTATTTTATTTTATTTTATTTTATTTTATTTTATTTTATTTTATTTTATTTTATTTTATTTTATTTTATTTTATTTTTATTTTATTTTATTTTATTTTAATATTAATTAATTAATTTATTTTTTTATTTTATTTTGTTTTATTTTATTTTATTTTATTTTATTTTATTTTATTTTATTTTATTTTATTTTATTTTATTTTATTTTATTTTATTTTATTTTATTTCATTTTATTTTATTTTATTTTATTTTATTTTATTTTATTTTATTTTATTTTATTTTATTTTATTTTATTTTATTTTATTTTATTTTATTTTATTTCATTTTATTTTATTTTATTTTATTTTATTTTATTTTATTTTATTTTATTTTATTTTATTTTATTTTATTTTATTTTATTTTATTTTATTTTATTTTACTTGGTTTTATATTATTTTTATTTATTTAATTTTATTTTATTTTACTTGGTTTTATATTATTTTTATTTATTTAATTTTATTTTATTTTATTTTATTGTATTTTTTTTATTTTATTATTTTTACTTTTTTTATTTACCTTGTTTTACTCTTTTGCTTTTTATGTTTTTTACTTTGCTTTATTTTACTTTTTTTCTTTTTTGTGTTTGTTTTTTTTTTTAATTTTTACCTGAATTTTTTTATTACTTTACTTTGCTTTATTTTATTATACTTTTTTATTTACCTCAGTTTACTTTGCTTTATTTATTTAATTCAATTTTTTTATTGTTTTATTATTTTTATATCATTTAATTTTTCTATCTGTCTTATTTTATTATTATTTTTACTTTGTTTTATTTTATTAAATTTTTTTATTTTACTTTGTTTTATTTTTAA
>CAXKVI010000005.1:106882965-107105465 GCA_964058755.1 Campiglossa producta
GTAATTTTCTAAATTATATACTGCTGTCAGCTATTGGTGACTGCCTGAGGTTGTGACGCTAGTAACACTAACAACTTCAAAAACAACTTGTTGCATGCAACATATAAATTATTGTGGAACTCTTTGTGTATGTTTTAAGTAACGCTGTGATTTAGTCGAACATACTTATATATTTACGTTTTTTTCGCATTACTTTACTGCATTTGTTATTTCTTAGTCTCTTTTTGAAGGCAGATAAATTATGCGCGCGCCTTCTATTCGTGATATTGACTACAATTCGCAGACAGCGTAACAATGCAGCGAATTATGTGTACATTGTGCAATCACAAATTCATCAATAATGCTCAATAAAATGTCGAAGTTAGTTTTTTTTATCATTTTTCAAACCTTTTAAGTTTAAGTTTCCGTATAAAAGTGCAATTTTTTTTTCTACAAATGAAACTTTTGTTAAAGTGACAAGCAAGCGATAAAACGCAATGCGTGTAATACAAGAAATTTACAACAACAAAAAAATCAGCAGAAAATTGTGGTCTCATAAATATATAGCAATTTAATGTTCAATGCATATAGCTAATAATTCCCGTATTTTTCCTCTAACAGCTCGTTAAAGTTTCTCAAATCACCCATTACTATTTTTAGAGCTTAACTTTTTTTTGGTGGGTGGTGTTCGTGTGGCGGCAATTTCGCGTTGTTCATGTTAATGCTGTAATTACATAGCACATTTAATGCCTTTTATTGACAATGTAAACATACCAGGAAATCTGTGATTAAACAACAAACTTTAGTTTAGGTACTAAAAATTTCGAATGCAACGAAAGACTTAAGCGACAAACTTGCTTTGTAAAATTTTGTTACTAAAAATAGACAGCGCTTAAATGACTCACACCAAACAGCTGTCATTGCAAGTTTTTATTGTTTTCGCGGGGTTTTTCGCATCTTTTTGCTAGTAGGCGTGCACATATCCGCACATATGTGCTCAACTCAATGTAGGTATGTATCTTCACAGCTCATCTTTCGGCCCACAACACTCAACACTGCATGTGGCTTTGTATTTGCATTAAAATGCATTTGCAAGCAAATTTAAAAATGGTTTATTCAAAAAAACGCAAGCTGAAGCACAATTTAAAATTATTCAATTCATTTGAATTTGTGCCTCCACTTTGTCATTGCTCTTTCCGCTGCATTAATGTGACCGCCATTGTACTTGTTTTGGTTTTTTAATTTGAATGCTGTGCTCGTTTGCGTGTTTGTTCATATTTAAGGTTATTGAAGGTCTTCCCAAACCAATTTAATTATAAGTTAATTTTTTTATTTTAAATTTTCTTTGTCTCTTTTGTGAAACGCTGCCTGCCATTGGAATTGTATTTAAAAATATTTTTAAATCATTCACAGCCAAAGTACGTATGATAGTCAATAATACTTCCTCAGTCTTGTGATATCCCAAAACAATTTTTTTTTTAATTTTAATTTAATTTTTATTTTTTCTTTTTTTAATTTTTTTTTTCTTTTTTTAATTTTTTTTTTTTCTTTTTTTCATTTTTTTTTATTTTATTCGAAATTTTTTTTACGTTATTATAAAATTATTTCGCACAATTTAAGGCAGTAAAAAAACAAAAAAAAGTTTTCATTTTATTTTATTTTTTTTTTTTTTTTTTTGACCAAAAAATTTAATTTAATTTTTTTTTTTTTTTTGACAAAAAAATTTTATTTTATTTTTATTTTTTTTTGCTTTTTTATTTTATTTTTTTTTTGTTAAACTTTATTCATTCGTTTGTTTATAATAATTTATTTCACTTTATTATTTTATTTTTTATTTTATTTCCTTTTTTAATTTTATTTTAGTTATTTTGGTTTTATTTTACCCCATTTATTTTATTTTTTCATCTTTTTTAATTTTTTATAATATTTTTATTTATTTCATTTATTTAATTTTTTTATTTATTTTTTGTTTTTGTTTGTATTTTTTCTTCTTCTATTTTTTTCAATTTCTATCTCATTTTGAATTAACTGTATTTTTCTTATTTTTTATTTAATTTAATTTTTTTTTTCTATTTTTTCGATTTTTTTTTTTTTTTGTTTCTGATAAAAAAAAATGTTGGTGCCCTTTTCCATAAAAACAATATTCGGAGGGGTTTGAGTCATCTTATGTTGCCAAAAGAACAGTCCTATTGTTTTCCTAGGTTCATTGAAATCTAAACCAACAGCGTATAGAAACTGAACAAAAGACTTAAGCAACAAACTTGCTGCTAACATAATTCTTTTATGTAAATACTTTTCTTTTTTTTCATTATTTATTTGTTTTTAAATATTTCTCTTAACACCAATTGGAAAGTGAATGTAGATTAATGAAATTATAAAGGCACATTTCCGCCTCACAAAGGCACACGCTCACGCTGGTTGAAGCTAACATTGTCCGAAATTGTATAACAAAAAAATCAAAACAAAATTCAAAGTGTAAAATTCAGTTTGAAAAAGAAAAAAAGAAAACTTATTTTGAGACAGCTATGCAGACGCCAGCTGCCAACAGTAACAAAGGCAAGCGAAACGTGTAAATGAGCGATCTTCCCTTTTTTTTAAATGTTTTTTTCTCTTTTAATGTAAGCTTTTTTGTGTTTTTTTTTTCTTTCCAATGAAGAAAAATAAATTTGACGTGTTGTTTGTTTGTTTTGGGATCACTTATTGGTCTTTGCCCAGTGTTTATTTGCTGTCCGTCTGCTTGCTTTGGGTGCCTGTCGCCATCAGTGGAATGTGATGAGTAAAGAAAGAAGTGTTGTGTAGTTAACATTAGCACACATTTTTTTTTTTTTTTTTTACTCATAAGAAAGCATACAAACAAAAGAAGAAAGCATTCAAATGAGTAAATGATGCGCACTCGCATGAGTTTAACAGCTGCAGGAGAAAGCAGTTTAACAAAACGCGAAAATAAAATGTAAATAAAAACTCACACAATGATGCGTACAAAGCTTAAAAGCTAAAGCTAAGTTAGAATAGCACCATAAACAATAAATTAAAAACGAAAATTGATTATGTACACAAAATTTTTAATTAAAGAAATTTGTAACGGGTTTCGTCGACAAAACTTTCAGACGTGTATCTTGTAGGTAGTTCCTTACTTCCTGCATATAGAGCAGTTTTCATAAATATGTCTATGAATTAAAAGTAAAAAAGTAAGAAAAAAATAGCCACAAAAATTAAATGTAACGAAATAAATTCAAATAGTAGCTTTTATTTTATCTTACTTTATTTTATATTATTTGAATTTTTTTATTTTCTTTTTAATTTTTTTTTTTAATTTTTTTTTTTAATTTTTTTTTTTCTTTATATTATTTTTTTTTTAATTTTATTCTTTTTTCATACTGTTTTTTACTATTTTTTTCTTTATTTTATTTTTTGTTTTGTTTTGTTTGTTACATTTTTTTCTATTTTTTTCTTAATTTTTTCAATTTTTCTTTTAATTTTTTTTTTATTTTATTCCTTTTTTATTTTATTTCGTTTTATTTTGTTTTATTTTATTTTTTTATATTTTTCTTCTTTTATTTTTTTTTCTTTTATTTTTTTTTTTCTTTTATTTTTTTTTTCTTTTATTTTTTATTTGTCTGTACTTTATTTTAATTAATTTAATTTTTGCTTTTAATTAATTGTTTTTTTTTGTTATTGATTTTTTTTTGTTAATTTATTTTATACTTTTCAATTTTTTTTTTATTTTAATTAATTTTTTTTTTACTTTATTTTATTTAATTTATTTATTTTTTTTTTTTTTTTTTCATTTCATTCTCTTTTATTTTATTTTTTTATTGAATTAAAATTTTTTTATATTTTTTTAAATTTATTTCATTAAATATGTTTTAGATGCGCATTCACACACCCTGCACATGTCTCTATATCTTCGAAAAAAAAAAACAAGTTGCATAATATTTCGTTACAAAGTTGCAGAACACGTTCTAGTTAGCGGTGCCTCACCTCCTCGCTCGTTTTATTACACATTTTAGCGCTTTAGGCTTTCTCTAGCTGGAATACTTGCGCCCTCTTTCTAAACAACCTTTCAAGGAATTCCTTCACAGCCGCCACACAACTCGCAGACAGCTGCCGGCTGACGCTGACGCTGCCTTATCGCGAATTCAAATCAACACTTTAGCCACGCAACTGACCAAGGCAGACAGGCGTCTGAATAGTCGTTTTAAGCTGCCATAGTCACAGAAATTAAATTAACTGACAGTTTGGTGCTTTTTATAGCGGGTTTCGTTGCTGTTTTTTTTTTTTTTTTTGTTGTTATTAAATTTAGTAAAACGTCTTGTGAAGAATTTTAAGGTTTAATGCATTTTTCTTGCTACTGAATGTTTTAAGGGGGTTTAAAACAAGTGGTGAGCCCTTGGTACTTTTATTTTTAACTCTGAGCTATTTTTCCATTTCTCAATGTCTATGTGAAGTTGACACAATATCCCAATAGAAGTGGTGTGAAACTTGTTATGAAAAGTTATTATTTTTTTTTTTTTTTTTTATTTCATTTTTTTTTTTTGTTTTTTTTTGTTTTTTGATTTCTTTTTTATTTTTTTTCCTATTAATTATTTTTTTTTTTTTAATTTATAATAATTTTTTGTTTTATTTTACCATTTTTTATATTTGATTTTTTTTACTTAATTGTTTTATTATTTTATTTTTTTATTTTATTTTATTTTTTATATCTTATTTCTTACCTAATTTTTTTTAATTATTTTATTTAAATTTTTTATTTTATTTTTTTTCTATTTTTTTATTTTTTTATTATTTTATTTTATTTTTTTTTTAGTATTTTATTTTAATTTATTTTTATTTTTTTATTTTATTGTAATTTATGTGATTTTTTATTATTTTTATTTCTTTTTATTTTATTTTTTTATTTGATTTACTTTGTTTATTTTTTATTTTGTTTTAATTTATTTCATTTTTATTTTGTTTGTTTTTTCTTTTGTTTTAATTTATTTCATTTTGTTTTTTCTTTTATTTTCCTTTTTTATTTAATTTTTTTTTGTGTTTCTTTTTATTTTTATTCTTGATTTTTTATTTTTATTTTCGTTTTTTTTGTTTCTTTTTTATTCTTTTTTCTTATTATTCTTTTTTTACTAAATTTTTTCTTAATATTTTTTTTTTATTTTCTTTTCTTTTTTTCTATTTTTTTATTATTTTATTATTTTTTATTTTATTTTTATTTTTATTTTTTTATTATATTATTTTAGTTTTATTTTTTTAGTATTTTTTTTTTTTTTATTGTAATTTTTGTGATTTTATTTTTTTTTATTTTTTTTTTTTATTTGTTTTTTTAATTTTTTTTATTTTTTATTTTTTTAATTTATTTCATTTTTATTTTAGTTTTATTTTATTTTTTTTTTGTTTTTATTTTATCTCATTTTATTCTTTTTCCCTTTTTTTGGTTTTCTGTTTATTTGACTTTTTTATTATTTTATTTTGGTTTATTTTATATTTATTTTTGTTTTTTTTTTATTACATATATTTAATTTTTTATATGTATTTGATTTGTTTTTTATTTGATTTTTTTTTAGTTTACTGTATTTTATTTTACTCTGTTTATTTTTTTTTATTTTATTTAATTTTATCTTTTTTTTAATTTATTTAATATTTTTTTTAAATGTATTTCATTTTGTTTTTCTTTTATTTTTTCTCCTTTTTTAACTTAATTTTTTGATGCTTTTTTTAATTTTTTTTATTTTACTGTGATTTTTTTATATTTAGAAAAAAATTTTTTTTGTTTCTTTTTTATTTTTTTTTCTTATTTTACTTCCTTTTTATACCCAGCGTACACGGGTATTATAATTTTGTCCACATAACGGTACAACGTAACGGCACAAAATAATCGAGATAGATATAGAGTTCCATACATGAAAGTTGTTAGGTTGAGAAGAGGAGTTCCTTAAGTCATGTCCGTCCGTCTGTCCGTCTGTCCGTGTACTCGATATCTTGAGTAAAAATTGAGATATTTGCATGAAATTTTGCATACAGTTTACTTTCTGGCCTAGTTAGGTTGCTATTGAAAATGGGCGAAATCGGATGATAACCACGCCCCCTTTTTCGATATCGAAAATTTCGAAAATTTTTGGTAAAAATTTTTTAAATTCTTTTTTTATTTTTTATTTTTTTAATATTTATTATTTTTTTTATATTTATTATTTTTTTTATTTTTCTTTATAGTTTTTATTTTATTTTACAGTTATTATTTTTTTCATTTTGTTTATATTTTTTTTTTATTTAAATTTTTTTTTGTTTTTCTTAATTTTTTTTTTTTCATTTTCTTTTTTCTATATTTTTTTTTTTTCTTTGTTACATTTTATTTTTTTTTAATCTAAGTTTTTTTTTATTTTTTTTCATTTTTTTTTATTTTAGCCAAAATATCGCTTCCCAAGCTTGTGTATAAGTACTGCTAAAGTCATATCTTTATTTAAAAAATATTAAAATCTTGTCATATTTGCTAGCACACCCCACATAGAATTTATATACATACAAGTATAAAGCTTGTTCGAACTAACAAATTCAAAGGTGTGTTTTTGTGCCCAAATAGATTGAGCTGAGTCGATTATCTGGCCAAATTTACAAGAAAATCTTCATGGAAATAATGAAGAATTGCATGTTGTCTTTACGAATGTGGCAATGCAGCATGCAATAGAATTGAAAAAATCTATATAACAAAAAAAAAAAAAAAAAGTAAAAAAAAAATTAAATTTTAAAATAAAAAAAAATACCGAATGCCCAACAAATCGATTTATGTATGTACGAATGCAGTTGATATATGAACTAAGCTAGCTACCAACCTGATAACTAAAAAAATAAGAACAACAACCAAACACCGCTAGTAGGTACTAACGACTACAACAACAAAAGCAGCAGCTATAAAAAAATCAAACCCAAAAACTTGTTTCAAGTCGCAGCAACGACTTTCAATTACAACAATAACAAAAATTAAAAACAACAACAACAGCGTCATTTTTGTTGTTGTTGTTGTTGATTTGTTGTTACTTGTAGCTAGTACAACGGTGTCGGTAAGGTTAGGTTTGCTGACTGCATCGACTTGGTTTTGGGGCTTATAACTCGGTGAATGCTTAAATGTTTCAATTCTGTTGTTGTTATTTTGTACTTTTTTTTTGTTATTGAGTTATTTGCTTATTTATGTTTTGCTTTTGTTGTCGTCAAGTCAACTTGTTGCCAATACATGGCTCAGCGGTGGCGTCAAACAACAAAGCAAACACCAAAAAAAAATTTAGTCACGCCGAAGAACAGGTTGCAGTTTGCCATTTAACGCAAAATGCCAACACAATAAATGAATGCGAACGATAAAAAAATAAGCGAAACAAGCTCATATTTAACTGCATTCACAGCTACGTACATCGATCCAAACAGATAATAAAATTAAAAAATATTATCATAAAGAAACCATAAAAAGTCGTTTGAAGAGGGAAACAAAGTCGCAGATGAAAAAGCCTGATGTACATATGGGAGGTGCCACGCCCTCTTTTCCGATAACTCGAACTTTTATTTGGGAGCGTGGTGTTGATAACGTTTATCGAAATACCAATTTCCAGGTCCCAACTATCAGCCCTTTTAAAAATTAAGTTACTAGGTAGGGTGCCACGCCCCCTAATTTCCATAACTCCCATTTTTTCGTAATTATATTTTTTACACCAATTTTTAGGTCCCCACCTTGAAGCAATCGAAAAAAGTTGGAAGTTATCGATGAAAGTCGCATAAATTGATAGAAGAATCGATAAATATACATAAAAAATACCAACTATAGAAAACAGGTCAGTTAATCGATAAAAAATTTAAATGGTTTTTCGATAAATATTAAAGCTTGATAAAAGTATCGATAGGTATTTAAAAAAAAATACGAAAAACAAAAATAAATTTCAAATATCTAATCGATAAAAAGTCACATCATCTGCTAGTAATTTTAATCTGATAGAAGAAACGATAAATATTAACAAAAAAATGCGAAGCGGAAAAAATTGGCAAATTTATCGATGAAAAAGTCGTATAAATCTGATTTTTCGATAAATTTGATTAAAAAATAATACAAAAATAGTTTTAAATAATCGATAAAAACCTTAAAGCTTGACAGGGGAAATTATAAGTATTAATAAAAATACTAACCTCAAAAAAATCGGTCAAATAATCGGTCATCTGATAGAAAGTTTCTTTCAGCAGTCAATAAATATGAAGAAAAAAGAATACGAATCGAATATGTTGAGGATTATCGATGCAACCGGACCAGAAAAACCGGAGCAATAATCGATAAAAGGCTATAATATTGTATAGCGAGGTTTAATTTAAATGAATCGACAAAGTTAAAAATGATACACATAAACACATACAATAATCGATTGAAAGGTTCATAGCCAGATAGGACAATCGATAATGAGAAATCGATAAAAATCAATAGGAATCGAAAAGTTTGTGAATAATCCACAGAAACTGAAAAACAAGAAAAAACTGATTAATAATCGATATAAGCTCAACTAAAATAAATTAATTGATACCGATAAAGTTGGGGATAATCGATATGAAGTCTTCCAAAATGTTCGATACAAAGCAAAAAAAATGCTATGAAAGGATGATCGATATAAACTGAAAAAAAATCGATAAAATATACATAAAGCGATAGAATAATCGATAAATATGAATCGAAAAACTTGAGTATAATCGAAATAATACAGACCGTAAAAAATCTGATAAATATCTGATGAATTATCGATCAATTTATTTAACTATCGATTGTTTTTGGTCGCATAGAAAGAAGGAGGACAGTAGCTTCCTCTTGGAACAAACAGGTGGAGAATGACTTCACCTTTCGGTTCTCAATTGACGTAAGTTTTTGCTTAAAAATGATGATTAACGTCGACTTAAAAAAAATCGGAAAATCGGCGAAAAATCATAAAAATGCAACAAACTATGTGAGAATCGATAAGAAACGATTGAAGTCTATGGGGTCTATCAGCTATTCCGACGAAGCTTCCCGTTGGCAATAATTCGTGAAAATCGATAGATATTTCATCGACTTGATATGAGCCAACAACTTGATATGGACAGAGAAACATCGATACCAATATAAAACGACAAAAAATCGATATCATATGGTAATATATAGAAACAAATACAAAATATACAATTAAAAATAATAAAAATTTAATTCTAGACATTGAAAAAATAACGAGTCGATAAAAATCGATACCAAAGAGTAATCGATAATATCGATTAAATATACATCATCATCACTATCAGATTTGCCTTCAAATATAATAAAAATAATCGATTTCAAGAATCGAAATCGATACAAACTTAAAAATATTGGAGAATACAGAAAAAATCGTGAAGAATTAATACAATTCGATTAGAATGTGATAGTCTCTCTTACCGACTGAGGCCTGATAACATACCCCACGCGATTATCTTAACTATAAAATTAAAATTTCTTTTTTTTAAATCTGAATATCCCATTTTCACTTTTACCCACTGTAGATACCTTTGTATAGAAGAATTTGCTATGGAGACAAAAAAAATGAAATAAGTAAGTACCTCTATGAACACAAAATGTGCAAAAAAATTTGGAGAAGCTTTTATTGGTATAAACTAGCATTTGTAGTATTTGCTCGTACTTCACCGCTTTAGGTCAGTCATTCAGACTTTGCGGCTTAATGTGGAGAAATAAGTTGCATTTCACTTTGTGGTATTCAAACAATGACGAATGTGATTTGCAACTGCTCGAATCAGAAAGTTAGTTACTTAGCTCAGGAAAGCAAAAAAAAAAAATATAAGAGAAAACGACTTTTAGAATTTTTGTCAGTTTGTCTATATGTTTGTTCGCGCATCACTCAGGAACCACTCCGTTGAAATGAATGCAGTTTTCACCGATGTATTGCTAAATATCCAACTTAAGTTTATGCATATATTTCACCCACGCTATCTGTCTGTAGGTATGTTTGTACGCACATCCCTAAATAATTTCTACATGGAATTGAATGGTTTCTTCATCGATTTATAGCTGGGGGTCTATTTTGAAATATAGAACAGATTTTTTCATCTCATGCTTCAAGCTACCACTAGCATGTAGTTTTGAATAAATTAAGAAATTTATGTCAAGAAAACCTTCAAAACTTTGCTTTAAAGATTATATGGAAGTGATTTTGTACCAAATCTGTGAGAATTTTGTTATTTCTTTGATTTAATTTGAGCGTAAAGCAACTACCTTGGGCCGATTCTCACCTGCTACACCATCGTCTTGGAGTAGCATTACTTACGCCGTCGGTGTTGAAAATTTAAAATTATTTAGATTTTTTTTATAACCAGTAGCGGTGCTGTTCCCACGCAAAACAGCAAAGAACAATAGGTAAGAAAAACTGAACAAACCCATTGAAAACAACAACAACTACAACAAGTAAGGAAGTCTAAGTTCGGGTGAAACCGAACATTACATACCCAGCTGCGCACATAAAATGCTGTTATTCTTTGTTTTGTATACCTAGTTTCGTAAATCTATCTCACACCGTTCTGAAGTTGTTAGCAGTCGAATTTAAAAATTGCTTGACTCATAAGTGGGCGGTGCCACGCCCACTTTCCAAAATTTTGAAAAAATTATGTAAAGAATATGAAAGTTGATGTATGTACCAAATTATATTATTATAGCGAAATCAGTTAATTAGATATGGACTTTTCAATATTTCCACCTCCTTTCAATATAACTTTTATGAAAAAGTAGGCGTGGTCGCGAAGCGATTTCGTTTATTTTCTATAGCTGAATTTACCACAACAATAGTATGTCCTCTACGAAATTTCATTATACTAGCATAAACTGTTCTGAAGTTATTAAGAGTCAAAATTTTAAAATTTCTTCAAATATACGTGGGCGGTACCACGCCCCCTTTTCAAAAATTTGTATAAAATCGGCCTTAGAACATCTAAATCAATACATATTGCAAATTTTATCATTGTAGCTGCTTCTAATATTGAATTAACCCATTTTATACGTTTTTCGAAATTTTCGATATCGAAAAAGGGGCGTGGTTATGGTCCGATTTTACCCATTTTCAATAGCAATCTATTCTGAACCCAAATAAGTACGCATGCCAAATTTGGTGAAGATATCTCATTATTTGCTCAAGTTATCGTGTTAACGGACAGACGGACGGACGGACATGGCTCAATCAAATTTTTTTTCGATCCTGATCATATTGATATATGGAAGTCTATATCTACCTGTACAACCAACCGTTATCCTAACAAAGTTATAATACCCTGTGTACAAGTACAGCTGGGTATAAAAACGATCATTAAGTTAACAAATACCTAGTCAGAAGCTATAAAGTGGGCGTGGGTAATGGCGCAAAAATGTTCATGCGTTGGCATACTGGCGAAAATTAAATAAAATAGCTTGCTGAAAAAACTACTCAACACAGCGTAACTCAGCCCTACTCAACAGGCAGGCTTACGCACCAAAGCAAGGCTAAATCAAAGCATGTCGCCTGGGAGTGGAACAAATGCGTATCAACCCATTCAAATTGATATGAAATTCGCATTCAACCAAAGCCAATGCAAATGAGCTACAGATAACGCTTTTTAAGCCATTCAGCGCTTGGCTGAATGACAGTTTTTATCTTTTGCTATTGCTTTTTTTAGCACACTGCGACACAAATTATTATAATTTTTTGAATGAAAGTCATATTTATTTATGGTAATCACACTGGAAAGGCAACGCTAGGGGCCCTTAAGATAATTACGATTTCATAATAAACTCTCGCTTTTTTTTTCAATGTTTAACTTTAACTTTTGCTTTCAATCGCTTATAAAGTCTTTTTTTTTTGTTTACGAGATATACAATTTTCGTAATGGTATTGCTAAATTTGTACATTCCAGCGTAGACAATCAGACGAGGTTGGCTCAATAAGTACATGGTTTAAATTTTAATATGACCAAACCAAATTTGGATTCAAATTCAATCTAAACCAATTTTCATGAAAATTGGCTAAATGAATCTGGTTTCAATTATAAACCAGAAATGTTTTAAGAATTTTTTAAAGATAAAAAAATTTTTTTGTCCGTTGGCGGGAATTCGAACTAAGACTCGCCGCATCATGCCGGCCTGCTCTACCACTGAGCTAAATAGCACACATAAATGTTGTTGGCAAAATTCAATCTTGCATAAGCTTTCAAAAATAAATTCGAATTTTCAAACCCGAAAGTTTAAATTTTAGACTGAAAAGTTTTAATTTTCAAACCGAAAAGTTTTAAGAATAAAATAAAACTAAACAAATGTGGCAGCTGGCAGGATTCGAAAGAAAACGCTCAGGAGTCACAGCCGACTGCTCTACCGCTGAGCTATGCCGCATTTTAAGTTTTTGTGGGAAAAATTCAATTACATTCAAACAAACCAAAAATAAAAAATTTGGACTGCTTTTTCATTTAGATTTTAAATCGAAACCAAAAGAAATTGAAAATCTTTGATTGATTGATTTTTTATTTCCTTCAATTTTGGTTTATTTTATTTGTTTTTATTTTGTTAAAATAATTTTAATTAATTTATTTTTTTTTTGTTTTACATAATTTAATTTATTTTTTTTTATTTTCTTTTTTATTTTTTTTTTTATTTTATTTCATTTTATTTTATTTTGTTTTATTTAATTTAATTTTATTTTATTTTATTTTATTTTATTTTATTTTTTTTTTACTTCATTTTATTTTATTTTTTTTAATTTAATTGAATTTTTTTATTTTCTTTTTTATTTTTTTTTATTTTATTTTATTTTATTTTATTTTATTTTATTTTATTTTATTTTATTTTATTTTATTTTATTTTATTTTATTTTATTTTATTTTATTTTATTTTATTTTATTTTATTTTATTTTATTTTATTTTATTTTATTTTATTTTATTTTATTTTATTTTATTTTATTTTATTTTATTTTATTTTATTTTATTTTATTTTATTTTATTTTATTTTATTTTATTTTATTTTATTTTATTTTATTTTATTTTATTTTATTTTATTTTATTTTATTTTATTTTATTTTATTTTATTTTATTTTATTTTATTTTATTTTATTTTATTTTATTTTATTTTATTTTATTTTATTTTATTTTATTTTATTTTATTTTATTTTATTTTATTTTATTTTATTTTATTTTATTTTATTTTATTTTATTTTATTTTATTTTATTTTATTTAATTTTATTTTGTTTTATTTTATTTTATTTTATATTTTTTTATTTTATTTTATTTTATTTGACTTTCTTTTTTTTTATTTTATTTTGTTTTATTTTATTTTATTTAAATTTTTTTTTCTTGGTTTTTTTTTTTATTATTGTTTTAAATTTTTTTTTTTTTTTTCATTCTTTTTTTTTTTATTTTACTTCTTTTATATTTTTTTTTCATACACATTTTTCGATCCGCCCTTTTTAAAACTCAGTCAAAATCTTGGTTTATTAGTTTTGCTCAGTTACTAAGACTCATTATAACGGTTGCACTTTCACTGATGCCACCGCACTCGCACAGCACCAAATGAACACACACAAAAAAACAACAGCCTGCAAGCTAAAATAACAATTATCATAACAACAACAATATAATGAGAAATAGCAAAAAAATAACAACAACAAACACCAAAAAAAATCTCATCAAGCAACAAAAAACAGAAACTGTAAATCCTACAACAACAAAAATAGACACAACAACAACAACACAATAAGTTATAGCATCATCGACCACATTATTAACAACATCATCACATTCGCCATCACAATCGCTATTAAGTATTGATCCACCGCATGAGACTCATTTGTGTCATTTTAGTCAGCAAAACTGTCGCGTCGGTCGCTTCGGTCACCGCGCGCCAGCTTTTAGCATCAATCGCTGCTAGTGGAACTCTCAAAGATTAATTGAGGGAATATCGAAGATTGACGTGCGTGTTGGAGAAACATTAATGTAAACAGCTAACACTTTGCAACTAAAGCTTTAAAAGTGACGTATGTAGAAGTACTTAAAAGATGTGTCATATTGCGTTTTGGTAATTGTAAAGATAGGTATGCGCATTAGGGTGGATTGAAAATAATAGAATAGCATTTTTTTTTTTGGGTTTTCGTAGGTCTGTCTGCATGTTTGTTGGCGCATCAATCAAAAGTCACGGTATAGAATGGAATGCAGGTTTCACAGATGTCCAACTTAAAGTTTAGGAGACATTTTATTGGACTGTAATATTTTATTCTCTGCATTATTATGATTTTTTTAATGGATTGTTAGTTTCACGGCCTGATAGTGTGTGAATCTTTGTATTTTACTTTTGAAAAATCCCAAGCAGCAAGTTAACGTCATACATACATTTAATGTATTTTTTTTTTTTTTGCGCAGACGCACATTTGCATGTAACGGTTATTCGAGAGCCAATTACGCAATAAGCGGATAATCTGAATGCGAATAGTAGGTAGGTAGATGATGTAGTATCATGTTGCAATGCCACAAATGGAAGTATAGTACAAAAATAAAAATCGTATAGATTTAAATTACACTAAATGCAGACATTTAAAGATGTAGTATTTTTGCAATAAAACAGACATGAGCATGTCTTCATTAATTTAAAAATATGAAATTGAATTGCATTTCATTATAGCCGTTAATATTAATAAAAGTTCATTTAGGTTGCACATAAAATTCAAACATTTTAATTATCTATTTTTTGTGGAGTTTTTTTAATGACTAAAAACTTTAAACACGAAGATTTAATAAATCACATAATATATGTATGTACATTAGGGTGATTCAAAAAAAATGTCGACTTGGTCTTATCCCCTAAAAAGTTAGGTATTGATGAGAAAATAAGCCTTGCAAAATATTAGCGCTCCAACTTAACCCTTAGGGGTGGCTATTTTTTTCGCCCTTTCCCATACATTTTGTATGGGGGAAAAATGGTATTTTTTTTTTCAAAGTGAATTTTCTTTTAATTTTTGAAACTTTTTTGAAAATATTTTTACATATGTACACTTAAAGATGAAGCTTTGAAGCTTCCAAAATGGTATTCCATGTGCGATTATCTTAACTAAAAAAAAAAAAAAAACTAATGGCGGCGAAATACCAACAGGTTATCATAACCTCTAACGAGATTTTTAGCCGAGCTTCTCTTTCCAACTTGTGGTGTGTTGCTTTTGAGTTTTCCTACAAGTTGGCGGGACCTACAGTTTTTTGCCGACTCCGAACGGCACTTGCAAAGCAAATGAATTTTTTGCTGAGAAGCTTCTCATGGCAGAAATACACCCGGAGAGTTTGCTAAACTACTGCCGAGGGGCGACCCCGTTTAGAAAAATTCTAATTTTTGATGTTACTTTTGTCGGGCATCGAACCGCCACGACTTGGTGTAGAAGGCCGAACACTTAACCGCTACACCACGGCGGCCGCCTAAGATAATTACAGCCATTTAAAAATGACTGAGTTTTCTACTATTGCACACACATACACAGAAACACGTATAAAATCTAGTATATTTTAAATGGCTGTAATTATTTTAATAGTTAAGATAATTGCACATGGCATACCATTTTAGAAGCTTCAAAGCTTCAACTTTAGGAGTATGCAAAAATATTTTGAAAAAAGTTTCAAAAATTGAAAGAAAATTCACTTTGAAAAAAATGCCATTTTTTCCCATACAAAATTTATGGGAAAGGGCGAAAAAAAAATAGCAACCCCTAAGGGTTAAGTTAGAGCGCTATTTTAATGCAAGGCTTATTTTCTCATCAATACCTATAGTTTCAGGGGGTAAGACCGTAAAAAGAACCAAATTTTTTTTATTTGAATCACCCTAATGTACATATATGCACAGTAGAAGTGTTATTGCGATTATTTTATTTCACTGCATTTCATTTTGTTTTATTTTAATTTATTTTCATTTATTTTATTTTATCTAATTAAATTTTTTTTCAACTTATTTCTTTTTATTTTCTTTTTAATCTTTTTTATGTTATTTTATTCGATTTAACTTATTTTAGTTTATTTTTTATTTTATTTTATTTTATTTTATTTTATTTTATTTTATTTTATTTTATTTTATTTTATTTTATTTTATTTTATTTTATTTTATTTTATTTTATTTTATTTTATTTTAATTTATTTTAATTTATTTTATTTTATTTTATTTTATTTTATTTTATTTTATTTTATTTTATTTTATTTTATTTTATTTTATTTTATTTTATTTTATTTTATTTTATATTATTTTATTTTATTTTATTTTATTTTATTTTATTTTATTTTATTTTATTTTATTTTATTTTATTTTATTTTATTTTATTTTATTTTATTTTATTTTATTTTAGTTTATTTTATTTTATTTTATTTTATTTTATTTTATTTTATTTTATTTTATTTTATTTTATTTTATTTTATTTTATTTTAGTTTATTTTATTTTATTTTATTTTATTTTATTTTATTTTAGTTTATTTTATTTTATTTTATTTTATTTTATTTTATTTTATTTTATTGTAATTAATTTTATTCTATTTTAATTTTTTTTATATTTTTTTAATTTTTTATATTTTATTTATTTTTTAATTTTTTTAATTTTTTTTTATTTTTTTATTTTATTTTTTTTTTTTTTCTTTTTTATTTTTTTTTTTTCTTTTTTTAATTTTTTTTTTTTAATTTTTTTTTTTATTTTTTTTTATTTGGTTTATTTAATTTTATTTTATTTTATTTGATTTTATTTTATTTATTTTTTTTTATGATTTTATTTTACTTTATTTTATATGGTTTAATTTTTTATTTTATTTAAGTTGTTTTTATTATTGTTTTATCTTATTTCAATTATTTTATTTTATTTCTTTATAATATTTTTTTTGTGTTAGTATTTTTTATTTTATTTTCTACTTTTTATATTTTTTTTACATTTATTTCATTTCATTTTCTTTGTACCTTTCAATTCTTTCAAAAAAAATGAATGACTAAGAAACGCATAAAGAAGTGTTGTAGCCCTAAAATTTCATGCTCTATCGATGCAAAAAACATTGATTTCTACTTCAGCGAACTTTCCCCCCATGTGCATGCATTTATTTTGACTTTTACTTTTAATGAGCGCCTTATGAATGGGTAAAGTGGCTGCGCTTTCTATGATTTGCTTGACTAATTTCTAGCCGAACCTCATAGTTCACAAGGGCGGTGCGCTTTTTTAGTCGACGAGTTTTTCCTTTTCTCTGGCAAAAATTCATATTTCGACCCGGCATAAATTCCTTGAAATCGAAAGGAGTCGAGTTGCCACCTAGGGTTGCCATTAAACTTCAGTTTATTTGTTGCTTTGTATATCGACAACTATGTCGGAAGCCTATTGACCGATTTGGATAAAATTTGGTACATATATGTATGGTATGCTTCATATAAAGATTTACTACTTGGGTGTTGCCACTTGGGTCGGATTGAAGGGTTGCCATCTAGCTGATTTTTTTTTTTCGCTTATCACACAATGATTTGACATGGTTAATAGAAATGTACATAACGTAAAACATTAGGGCAATTCATTTGACCACGCAAGTACCTCGTAAGCCTTGTAAGCCCTAACACGGTCTGTGAACTTAACATTAAAGTATAGTTAAAAGTTTTTACTCACCTTACTGTTACTGCAATAGTAGATATCCGACATTTTGTTCTATTTAAATTATTCCTTTTCTTTGAATAAATATTTTAAAAGTATTTTGCAAATCAATTTCCATAAGAAGAAACGTTTCTTTCGCTTTCGGCAAAATTTTTAAAAGGTTTCAAATATTAATTTATAGCATTTTATTTGAATGTTTTTTTTTTTTTAACTCTACTGCTCTCTGTTTTCGTTAATGAGCGAAAGGTCGCAGAATTTAGCACAAAATATTTTTTTTTTCTTTTTATTTATATATTGTTGAATTATTTTTCACATATTTTTTTAATATTTTTTTTAATATACCTAAGTAGATATTAAAAACGTTGCAATTTTGTTTTTTTTTTTAAGGGCTTTGAGTATTTTTTAATAAGCAAGCAAAAATTAAAAAAAAAAATAAAAAAAAAAAACAAAATCGCAAAGAAACGCAAAAAAAAAAAAAGACTTCTAGTTGAAGGCAATAAAAAAAGACGTCAGCAACAACAAATGCAGCTGACGGCAACTTTCTACTTCAGCGCGCACATTATTGCAATCCGGTAACAGTAGCAGCAAACAATAACAATGCACTGACAGCAAAAAAACAACAAATTTGTACGTACGTCAAACGCAATGTATTTGGGACCATTGAAGAGTGGCGAGTGTGGGGAGAGAGATGAAAGCGCAGCACAACAAAACTTTTCACCCGGACGATGCAATTCCTTTTTTATAAACTTGGTAGTGCGTGTGAATGTATGAGTAATCACTGCATATGTGCAGCAGTCTCATTCGCCGGCAACAACACAAAGCAAGCACAATTTTACGTTGTTTATTTGAAGCGCACTTCACTAATGCGCGATTGAGAAAACCGTTCAGGAGAAAATCATCATTAGTGAATGCATCCGTATGAAAATTTGAGTATATATAGGTGGGTATGGCGCGTACGGAGGTCGGGATTAGTGGTCGCTATGCCTACTCTGTTTAAGCGACATAATATATAAATATTTTTGGTTCGAAAATTTTACTCGTAATTCGCAGTCAGCTTATTAAATAGTCTAAATACATAGTTTAGTTTACAATTCCATATAGGGTTGTTTCTGAATAATAACCAAATAAAATTTAATAAGCGGCTCGCCCCCATACTCCCATAGCTTACATATACTATTTTAACAAGCTTCACCCCAAGGGGTCAATGAAACTTCCGCGATACTCAAATCCTAAGTTTTCTTATTTTATCGTGGGTTTATTAGGGAATGGTCTAAAGTAATCCTGAAGGGCCAACTCACTTACTCCGACTTGCTGGTCGACTTCATGGTGTAGTGTACTCGGCCTTTCACACCGTATATTCCGTTGATAAACGGAGTCGCCCTTCGGCAGTGGATTGGCACATCTACCTCTCGATTGTATTTCTAGCATGGAAGGCTTCTCAGCTTTGCAGTTACCATTCGGTGCTGGAAGAAAACTGTAGGATCCGCCAAAGGAAAAGGAAGCTCGCCGAAAAATTCCTTTTAAGGGTTCTTGATAATAACCTGTAGGTATATTGCGCCATACATGGACCGACAGATGGACCCTACACTTAGATCAATTTAGCTGGAACCGTCGAAGAAATTATAAAACATACATTTCCACCATGAGTATATTATCAGCCCCAAGCCGACTGCCGCGGAGACTTGGATCTTTCATTAGCACAGGAAGGACCGCCAATTTTTCGGAGAAATTTTATCTCGAATACTCTAAGGACATCTTCGCAAAATTTCCCGGCGACGCCCTATTTACTCGTCTCCGTTTTCCAAGACTCAGCGAGAGTATTTCAGTCCGAGATCTACGCTATCCAAGATGCATCTAGGGCATTACTGTGTGCGGACGTCATCGACCATGGCATAGCCATCTTATCTGAAAGGCAGCTCTTTGGGGTATTGGCTCAGCAACGATAACATCGAGCTTACTTGGTCAGTACAGGGACTAACGGCATAGATCTTCGTCAAGCTCTTCTAACTGGAGTCCAAGGAAACGTGCAGTTTCAAAAGGGTTGGACCAGAGAGACAGAGGACAGTTCCATTGAACACTTAAAGAGATGTAAAGTGTCATGGGGGGACATACCCCATGCATGACATGTGTCAGTGTTATTCAGTCTGGATAAATAAGAGTTTAACCTGTTAAAGTATCCAGACCGAAGCTGGGATATAGTGACTCGAATCTCTCTTGGTAAGGTGCGTTCTTCTTCAGCAATATCGGGTGGAAGACTCTTTAAAACGGGGTTGACAGGCCGAGATCTGACAAAGGTATCAACCGACTCAAGTGTGGATGTCGGTTAAAGAACGCTTATGATTCCGGATCTCGTCTAGGTATTTGTGCCCCTCCTGACCGAGATATTTTGGGTTTTGAGGGCTTAGCCTGTCTGATGGCTTACTTGATCTCAGAGGCAGTGATGACAATAGGAGAGTTGTAGTTTTTGTATTTACGCGCCTGTCGCATAGTCCTGCGTTTAGCTCTATTGGACGGGGAATGCAGTATGCATCACCTAGGGTCCTTTTTGACAGCTTTAACCGTAGTCCAGAGAGGTTGCATTGCTCTAGGTAGTGTTGAGATCCCTTATGCGGGGGTCTGCGGGATTGAGACTTCACACTTTGTCTCTTTCTCTAGCCATGACCGCTGCCTCTGCCGTGAAAATTGGTCTTATTTGACTCTAAAAAGACTTACTACGGTCCTTGTTTGTGTGCAAAAGTAAATACATACATTGAATTCTTTTTATGTCAATTTTGCTGACGTTCACTTGTTATTGTTTGAACTTTTTCTCTGTTACATATTTGTTTTTGTTTAATATTCTAACATCAGTTAGAGTTACACACATTTCACGATTCACCACAATTATCAGCTCACATTTCACATCACGAAAATTTTCTTTTATTTTTATACCTTTCATGAACATGAAATGGTATTATAACTTTGGTCCGATGTTTGTAAATATGAGAAGAAGAAGAGATAGACCCATCAATAAGTATACCGAAATGATCAGGATGACGAGATGAGTTGATTTAGCCATGTCCGTCTGTCCGTCTGTCCGTCTGTCCGTCTGTCCGTCTGTCCGTCTGTCCGTCTGTCTGTTTGAACGCAAACTAGTCCCTCAATTTTTGAGATATCTGGCTGAAATTTTGTATGTGGCCACCATTTTGTAATATAGGAATCATTTGTCGGAACTGACAAGATCGGACCAGTATAACATATAGCCCCCATACAACCGATTGTTCAGATATAAGGTTTTTTGGCCAAAACTTCTGCAATTAAAAAGTTAGGAACGTAAAATTTTGCAGCTCGAGTACTTTCTATTTATGTGGTGTATATAGTGAAAATCAACCAGATCGGGCAAATGTAACATATAGCCCCCATACAACCGATTGTTCAGATATAAGGTTTTTTGGCCAAAACTTCTGCAATTAAAAAGTTAGGAAAGTAAAATTTTGCAACTCGAGTACTTTCTATTTATGTAGTGTATATAGTGAAAATCAACAAGATCGGGCAAATGTAACATATAGCCCCCATACAACCGATTGTTCAGATATAAGGTTTTTTTGGCCAAAACTTCTGCAATTAAAAAGTTAGGAACATAAAATTTTGCAACTTGAGTACTTTCAATTTATGTAGTGTGTAGAGGAAAATCAAGAAGATCGGGTAAATATAACATATATTTAGCCCCATACAACCGGTTGTTCCGATATAAGGTTTTTTGGCCAATACTTCCGCATTTAAAAAGTTAGGAACGTAAAATATTTCACCTTTAGTACTTTCTACATATGTAATGTGTATAGTGTAAGTCAGTACAATTGAACACGTATAATATATAGCCTCCATACAATCGATTGTTCCGATAACTCGGATCCTATTATTTTGTAAGTTTTTTTTAAATTATAACAAAGATGTGTAATGTGTATAGTAAATATAGTTAAATTGAAACAGGCTGTACTGGGGATCGAACAGTGAAAATCGTGACGCTTATTCATGAAAGGTATATAGCCTTCGGCACAGCCGAAGACAGCTTTCCTTACTTGTTTTTTTTCAAAAATTTTCTTCTGATGCACTTGTTGCAAATTCACATCAGGGCAATGTTTGGATTTCAACGTAATTTTTACGATAACAAAACATGCACGCAAATCAAGAACAATACCCGCAGCAACATCAACAAGACACAATGAACGCACGATATTCAGTTAAGTGTACTTGCTGTCAATTAAGTCGAGCAGAACACCCCACATAAACAGCTTACAATTGCGCTCTGAGACAGGGACTGTAACGCTGTGACGGCTATTCGAGTACCCAAATGTTGATAATATGATGCCGAATGTCACTGGTGGGGATTCATTTCGAAAAGAAATTCAAACAACAAGTTAACACACCGAGCTTTGCGTAAAGAAATTACTTTACAGGAAATCCGTCAAACTTCAAATAATGAGAAATTTGATCGCCCACGTTAATTTCACTTGAACGCTAATTCGCCATACAACCGTCTGCGCTTAAAGTTCCAAACGAACTGAAAGTGCACAATTCAAGAAGTAACCAAACCAAGAAAATCATCAGACAACCCATAAAAGCAGTTAACAGTGACGCTAGCAGCAACAGTGACAGCGCTGTCGACTTTAAGCCAGCTGTGACTTTTATTAGCTCTTAGCTCTTAACACATTTACATACTTACCTTTCAAGCATTACCTGTTTCTGTGCAGTGGATGGTTAATGTACATACATATGTTTATAATCCCTGCTTAACATTTTAAGCCGCAACTGTCGATGTGATGTTAACAACAGTTGCAGTGCTGCTAACGGCTGTAAATGATTAGAGTCTCTGTTAACGCCAGCTATGTTGTGCATGCATATTTTGGAGTTCGAATGGAGCGTGTTTGAATTGTTTTTGACGGTACCAAGCAACAACGGCTATTTCAATTCGAAAATATATGCATACTACTTACATTAAGGTGGGTTGATTTTTTGAAGTTAACTACTTAGACGGTGCTGCAACGATTTTATATAGTGAAATTTTGACAGGAAATAGATAAACTACGTTCCAGCAGAGGTCGCACTAGTCAGTTGGAAATATTTTATATATCTACCACCAATTTGGCATATGGAAAATAATAGTAAAATAAATTCAAAGTTTTTCTACTTGGGTGTTGGCACTTGAAGCGATTTATAGGGCTGTCATCTACATATATGATTTTTTTTTAATATTGAGCGAGATATGGATATTAAATAAAAGGTATTTTCGGGTAAGCAATATTCAAGTAGGGTTGCCACCTAATCGCAGTGCATGTATTTTTCCTTTCGTACAAATATAGGTCACTATCTCGGAAATATGGGTATCAACTGAAGGGTATTTTCAGCGACATGCCAACTTAAATATATTCAAGTAGGGTTGCCACCTTACCGCAGTATATTTGTATATCCGGAGTTTTTCGGGAACCGCTTGACCCATTTGGATGAAATTTGGCATATAAAAAGTATGATTGATTCTAAGACTATCCACTTGGGGGTTGCCACTTAGGGGGTGTACAGGGTTGCCACCTATCTCAATTTTTTTTAAATTATAGAGTTAGATATGCCAATAAGGGTATCTTATGAAAGGTATTTTCAACTAAAATATTTTCAAGTAGGGTAGCCGCCCAGGGTTACCATTTTACCGTATTGTATTTGCATTGTATATTTTTGGGATCATATTTGGATTATTTTAGGATCATTTTGGATTCAATTTTTGATTGATTTGGAACAATTTTGGGGTAATTCTCGTATCATTTTGGAGTCATTTTTTGATAAAGTTTGGGTAATTTTGGGAACATTTGAGGGTCTTTTTGGGGTCGTTTTGGGATTATTTTAGGATTATTTTGGGAAACTTTTTGAATCATTTTGGGATCATTTTAGGTTACATTTAAGTGTGTTTTTGGGGTTATTTTGAGATCATTTTAGGGTCATTTTGGGATAATTTTTGGGTCGTGTTGGGTTCATTTCAAGGGTCTTTTTGGGATCATTTTAGTATTATTTTTCGGTCATTTTGGGATCATTTTGTGTAAGTAAAGTTAGCGCTAAATTGATATCACAGCGGAAGCTCGGTCACCCAGGTACTGAATATTATGCTTCATTCTAAGATTTTCTACAGGGTTGCCACCTATCTCAATTTTTTTTTAAATTGAGCAAGATATGCCAAGCCAATATGGGTATGAAATGAGAGCTATTTTTAGTCGTATACCAACAAAGATGTTTTCAAGTAGGGTTGCCGCATTTTATTTATTCCTTCGCCCAAAGGAATAGAGGCTATCTATCTACTGAGCTCATTGGAATCAATAAGGCTAGTTTACTCTTATATTATACATAATTTCTCGCATATTTGCCTTTTTCTGGCTGCTTTAATATAGGAAGTGTATTAATTCATTGCGTAGAAAGAGCACAAGACCTTTGTTTAAAACTTATTCTAGAAAATTTCACCCATCGGTTTCAAAGTGATCTCATGTACCTGTAAAGAACATATGTATAAAATATATTATTTTAGTTTTTCTTCTTTATTCATTTTACCCACCTGTACATGAGGTGGAGTTCGCAGCGCGTATAAAACTGCATCGGCTATATTTTCTGGCTCCAAACGCGCCATATCTTTCACATAGAAATGAATTTCCTTGGGAAAGATGTTTGTATTTACGGCACCTGGACAAATGCCCTGTTAAAGAAAAGGAAAAAAAGTCAGGATATGTGTATTATGGAAATGAGCTGAAAAAATACCGAAGCCGATTATTTTTTTTATTTTTTTTTCCTTTTTTTTTGTTTTTGTTTTTCTTAATTTTTTTTTTTTCTTTTTTTTTAATTTACTTTATTTTATTTTATATTGTTTTAGTATATTTTATCTTATTTTATTTTATTTTATTTTATTTACTTTTATTTTATTTTATTTTATTTTATTTTATTTTATTTTATTTTATTTTATTTTATTTTATTTTATTTTATTTTATTTTATTTTATTTTATTTTATTTTATTTTATTTTATTTTATTTTATTTTATTTTATTTTATTTTATTTTATTTTATTTTATTTTATTTTATTTTATTTTATTTTATTTTATTTTATTTTATTTTATTTTATTTTATTTTATTTTATTTTATTTTATTTTATTTTATTTTATTTTATTTTATTTTCTATTTTTTTATTTTATTTTTTTTTTTTATTTTTTATTTACATTATTTTTATATTATTTAATTTTTTATTTTATTTATTAGTTTTATTTTTTTTTTATTTTAACTATTGCATTTTTTTTTTTTTAATTTTTTTATTTTTTTTTTATTAGTTTTATTTAACTTTTTTAATTTTTATTTTATTTTATAAAATAGTATAATATTATTTTTTTTTTATTTAAATTATCAGTTATTATTTAGTCTTTTTTTTGTGCATGGCTGAGCGAAGAAATTGCGAAGACGCATAAAGTAAAATTTTATTTTATATTAATTTTTTTTTGTTTTTTGTTGTTTTTTTATTTAACTTTTTTTATATTTTATAATATTCCCATAATTTAAATTTTATATTTTTTAATTTAATTTTTTTATTTTTTTTATTAGTTTTTTTACTTTTGTATTTTCCTTTTTTTATTTTTTTTTCTTTTTTTATTTATTTTTTTTTTTATTTTTTTTTTGTAATTTTTTTTATTTATTTTTTTTTTTTTCTTTTTTATTTTTTTTTTCTTTTCTCTTTTTCTTATTTTTTTAGTTTTTTATTTATTTTTTTTTAATATTCGTTTTTTTATTTTCTTTTATTCATTTTATTTTACTCAACTTTTTTAATTTTGTTTATGTACATATATTGTTTTACAAATTTTTATTTTTTTTTTATCTAATTTTATTTACAAAACACTCTCAAATCACTCACCGTCACCCGCACTTTGCTCTTATGCAATTGAAATTCCTGCCTATACGTTTCCGTCATCGCTGTTATGGCAAACTTTGTCGCCGGATAAATATTAAAACTTGGCAGAACATCAATAAAATTCAATACCTGTTGTCCCGCAATGCTATTGATAATCACGACATGCCCCTCATTGCCACGCTTCAACATACCACGAAAGACTTCGCGCGTACACCACAGCACCGCCATTACATTCGTATCGATTACCTGACGTATCTTCTCGGTATTTCCAATCGCCACCAACTCGGTCTCACGCGTTATACCAGCATTATTAAGCAGCACATCAGCGCCACCCAACATGCGTTCGGTCCAATCGATAGTCTCGACGACTTGATCCTCTTTGGATACATCACAGCGACGTGGTATGAATAGTGGTTGCAATGCCGAGGGCAAACTCTGTTTCAACTCCTGCAGCTTAGCTTCACGACGTGCTAAGCCCACCACACGTAGGCCCGCGCTGACCAATGCACGCGCACATGCAGCTCCTATGCCACCACTAGCACCAGTGACCACGGCCAATTTACCTTGCCAACGTTCCATTTGGGCTTGAGTGTAGTTTGTTGAATGATTGGTGGCTAAGCAGCAACTGAAGAGTATTGATAGTTGGTTGAGCTTGTGATGCGTTCGTACTATGTTGCTAGTACATAGGTATCTAAATTACGAGATTTAGGTCTAGATTTTTGCTTAATTTTTATACCCAGTAGCGCCAATTTCTCCCTAACTATTTGTGCAAAAGGGGTCATGGTAGGAATCGACCACGAAAAAACTTCCAGACTCTTTGCCATAGATTTTTTTTATTTTATTTTTTTTTTTGTCTTTTCTTTGTTTTTTTTTTTATTTTAATTTATTTCGTATTATTTTTTATTTATTATTTTTTTATTTGTTTAGTTTGATTTTATTTTTTTATTTGTTTTTATTTATTTACTTTTTTTTTAATTAAATTTTCTTTTTATTTTTTATTAGATTTTAATTGATTTTACTTGTCTTTTATGTCTTTGTTTTTTGGTTTTATGTATGTATCTGATTTTAATTTTTTTTATTTCTTTTTTTTACTTTTTTATTTTATTTTGTTTAACTTTTTTATTTTATTTTGTTTTTTTATTTTTATTTTATTTTTTTTTTTTTTTCAATGTGATTTTGTTTTATTTTTCATTTTTTTATTTGTTTTTATTTTATTTTTTATTTTTTTATTTATTTGCTGTTCCTTTTTTCGGGTACATATGTATTTTTCAATTTAGTTTTATTTTATTTCTTTTTTATTTCTTTTTTTTTTGTTTAGTTGGATTTTATTTTTTTTTATTTGTTTTAATTAATTTTTATTATTTTTTTAATTAAATTTTCTTTTTATTTTTTTATTAGATTTTTTTTTTTGATTTTGCATGTCTTTCATTTTTTTGTTTTATGTATCTGATTTATGTTTTTTATTTCATTTTGTTTTACTTTATTATTTTTTATTTTATTTTGTATTGTTTTTTTATTTTATTTTTTTCAATTTTATTTTATTTTATTTTTTTATTGTTTATTTTTTTATTTTTTTTTTTTCATTTTATTATTTTTTTATTTCTCTTTTTATTTCTTTTTATTTTATCTAATTTTTTTTTGTTTTTTTTTTTTTTTTTTTTTGTTTCTTTTTTATTGCATTTTATTTTATTTTACTATTTTATTTTCTCTCATATTTTTTTTTATATTTTATTTGGTTTTTTATTTGTTTTTTTTTTTGTGTAATTTGATTTTATTTCTTTTTTTTTTGTTTTTAATTAATTTTTCTTTTTTTTTTTGTTTATTAGATTTTCTTTGATTTTACTTGTCTTTTATTTTTTTTTTTGTTTTTGGTTATATTAATCTGATTTTAGTTTTTTTTATTTCATTTTGTTTTACTTTTTTATTTTATTTTGTTTTATTTTTTATTGTTTTTAATTTTTTAAATTTTATTTCATTTTATTTTTTTTTTTTTAATTTTTTTATTGTTTTATTTTTTCATTTTTTAATTTTTTTATTTTTGTTTTTCATTTTATTTTTTTTTTTTGTTTCTGTTTTTATTTCTTTTTATTTTATCTAATTTTTTCTTTATTTTTTTGTTTATTTTTTTTAATTTTTTTTAATTTATTTTATTTTTTTTCCTTTTTTTAACTACATTTTCTTTTTATTTTTTTTTATTAGATTTTATTTGATATTACATGTCTTTAATTTTTTGTTTTTTTTTTTTGTTTTTTTGTTTTATGTGACTGATTTTTGTTTTTTATTTAATTTTGTTTTACTTTTTTATTTTTTTTATTTTATTTTGTATTGTTTTTTTATTTTTTTCAATTTTATTTTATTTTATTTTTTATTGGTTTATTTTTTCATTTTATTGTTTTTTTATTTCGTTTTTTTTTATTTCTTTTTATTTTATCTAATTTTGTCTTTAATTTTTTTTATTTTTTTTTTATTTTTTTTTGTGTTTTATTTTATTTATTTGTTTTTCCTTTTTTTATTTTTTTTTTTTTCATTTCATTTTTTTTTAATTCTTTGCCATCTTTAATAATTTTGTTTATTTTTTTTTTTTTATTTATTTATTTTTTTTTATTTTTTATATATATATATTTTTTCTGATAACTAAATCGCTACTGGGTATATAATACGCACTTTCAAGCGAACTTGAACTCTTCGCAAAATCTTTACAATATCGATTAACATCAAAAACGCTTGTTGGGCTTCCCTTCAAGCTGAGCTGAGAATACCGTATAATAACTGTTTCGCTGCCAATTCTAGGTCCACATTCAACATGGATCGTTGGCAGGGCAAAGTTGCCATGGTAACAGGTGCCAGTAGTGGCATAGGAGCCGCTTGTGCTAAAGCTCTAGTTTGCGCCGGCTTTGTGGTTGTGGGTCTAGCTCGTCGCCAGGAACGCATTGCTCAACTACAACAAGAACTGCCCACTCGTTATCGTTCCAATTTACATGCCTACAAATGTGACATAACCCGTGAGCAGAATGTGCACGATGCCTTCGAATGGATCCAACAAAAGTTAGGCGCCGGTGTTGATGTTCTGGTAAATAATGCCGGTATCATAGCTACAACCGAGTTAAGTGGACGACAGAATACGTCGGAGATACGCAATACAATCGATACAAATTTGCTGGGTACAATTTTTTGTACACGCGAGGCTTTCAATTCGATGCGTGAACGGAATGTGGAGGGTCATGTGCTGATCATTAATAGTGTTGCTGGGATGCAGGTTCCTAATTTGGGACCAAATCTACCATCACTTAATGTGTATCCGGCAACAAAGTTTGCTTTACGTGCCATGAATGAGATTTATCGACAAGAATTTCAAAGGCATCAGACTCGGGTGCGAGTAACGGTAAGTTGGGTCGTCAATAAATAAATTAACAAGAAACATCCTGTTAAATTAACATGAGATGGTGTTAATTAAACGAGACAGAAAGTGTTGTTTTATCTGGGAGACATGTCTACTTAAGAGGAAGTCATGTTAATTTAGCAGTCAAGTTAATTTTACCGAAAGTCGGGTTAATTTAACAGGAATTCGTGTTAATTTAATAGGGAGCCGGGTTAATTCAACAGCAACTCGTGTTATTTTAAAATATAATTATGTTAATTTGACGGGAAGTCATAAGCATGAAGTCATGTTAGTTTAAGTTTGGTTAGTCAAGTTTATTTTACAGAAAAGCTTTTGAATTTAACAGGAGGTCATGCACTGTGAAATAAAGTTCATCGACATTATTTCCGTAGATTTTGTTACTATAGAGCTGTCAAATTTATTATTTTATATAAATACTTTTCAAACAAACCTAACCTCAAAAATCTATAATTTCCCTTAAAACTCAGCCTAACTTCAATAATTCCTCGAAACTGTTATTAAATGCCATCCAACTGATAAATGACTTCGAATTTTTGTTTATGTGTTTGTTGTGGTATTCTCAAGAAATAGCCTGTGATGCTTCGAGAAGTTTACTTCTACCCAAACCAAATACTCGAACCTAACCTCAAAAATGTGACTAAAATGTTTTGTATGCATTCTTTTAAAAATGGTTTCAAAAACTACTAAAATGGATTCCGATTAGATTATTTTAAGCCAAATCACTCTTACAAATCTAAACTAAAAAAATAATTCAAAATTGGATAAATGCTCCCCAATTTCGAAAAACTCGTCTTTATTCAGTAGATAACTATGGAAGAAGCCCATTTGACATACATACCACCTATACAAACCTACCATCAAAAGTAATCGTAATTTAACTAACCCTAACCTCAAAAATTACCTGAAAATTGTGATAAAATACGCTACAACTGATGAATGACTTAAAAATTGTGTTTAAAAGTTTACAATAGTACGCTCAAGGAACAGCTGAAAAAGGACTCCGATTAGTTTAAGTTAACCCAACCTCGCCAAACCTAACCTCAAAAATCCAATTTTTTTGAAAAACTAAAAATCTAGCATCTAAAAAAATTTTTCATTAAATTTTTTTTTATATCCAACAGACGATCAGTCCTGGCATAGTCGACACCGACATCCTGCCTACATCTATACGCAGCGTAGTTAAGGAGATGATGCCCAGTCTAAAATCGGAAGATATTGCTGAAGCTGTGTTATGGGCCATAGGTACGCCGCCAAATGTACAGGTATGATGAACTTTTGTCTTCATAGGCCATTTGAAAAATAAAGCAGTATTCATACCCACCTCTTATCCTAGGTTCACAATATAACAATAAAACCGATGGGAGAGAAATTTTGATCCAAAGGCAGGTTGTGAGTTTTACCAAGTCAAATTTTCCCGCTTTCTCGAAGAAAATCGTGGCTGTCGGGTTAAGCAGTTTCGAAGACGCCTACCAGATGAAGTCACTTAGCCATCTCTTTCACAATCTAAGATAATCAACGATCGTAAAAAATAAACATCCCTAAACAAACACTAAAACAAATTCCTGAGTTACATCGAACATTGAGCTTTGCTCCTTATGAAATAGTTTATTTAAAAAAAAAAACTTTCTTCAATAAATAAAAAATACACTAATTAATCATATGAGAAATGGTAATGATTAAAGCATCATCGCACTTCATCCCATCATGCCACGACTGCGTTTGAATGTTGCACCCGCTTTGCGATTATGATTGGCACGCATAGATTTGTTTTTCTCTTTTTTATCACGATTGCGTAAAGTGTCCTTATCTTGCCCCTGACCCTTGGGAGCGCCCACAACATCACGCGCCTTATTCTCCATACCACCACCGCCATGATTACGTTGGCTCCATTTCGCTTGACGACGCGCCTCATAACGTGCACGCACATCTTCTGGATTCTCACAGAAATTTAAGGGTTTATTATAACGTCCCTGCTGCTGATTATCAGACTTGGTATTTTTATCTGCAACATTTTGTTCATCATTATCACTTTCATCATCATCATCATCGGAGACATCTTCAACATTTGCTAGTCCCGCCTTCAGTTGCTTTGAACGAACAGCGCGCGTTTCACTTTCCAACAAAGCCTCATAACTATCATCATATTCATCATTATATTCATCATTACTACTCTCACCCTCGCTTACAAGAGTATATGCTTGATAGCGTTGTTTCAATTGTGGTAAATCACTTTTATCATCCAGCAATTGTGCAGCATCTTTGGGCGCATTTGGCATACCTTTACCCTGTTTAATAATACAATTGGGTTTATCATGCGTCATAATGTCGTATTGATCGCCGTCATATATGTTGAAATGTTTAACACCCGTCTCGGCATACGTTTTATCTTGTGGATCTGGTGGTATATAGACTTCGTTTTGATCAGCTTTAACTAAATCGGGTGGTAGATTCTCTTCAAGTATGGCAGCGATTGCTTCTTCGCTACTGTCATAACGTGAGAGGACACGACGTACAAAACCAATGCCCAGATGAGGTAATACATCCAAGACGGCGGTCACTTCTAAATCAATATCACGTTTTGAGGAATCCTCTTTCTGAATGGCGTTTGTTGGCGGATTAGTGTCTCCATTATTGGTGTGCTGCTTATTTTTCTTATTTGCTTTTGTCGTATTTTGTGTTGGTTTCTTATTGGTTTTGGTGTTATTGGCCTTTTGTGAACTTTCTGGAACCGCTTGTTGATATCCTTGCACAATGAATGATGCTTTAAAATCGTCCCTTTGAGAAAAAAGTGAGTGAAATGGGTAAATAAAATATAAAAAGGTAATTTCATGTCAAACGCTTGGAGTCGACCTCTTCCGATATAAAAATGAACTTAATTAAATCAAATCAAATAAATAAAAGGAAATAAAATAAATTAACTTTATTTTATTTCATTTTTATTAATCGGAATTGGTCGAATTCAAGTCCAAGTCCTCTTATACATACAATTTTTTGCAAGCTTGCTTAAGTATATCCACATCTAGTTCTACTGGATATAAGCGTCCATAGTCATTGACGAAAATCTGTTCAGAGAGGCATTCGGTTAGCAATCCTATAAACTTCTCAGCAGCTGTCATAGCATCCTCTCTGAAGAAAATATTTAAAATTAATAATTTAACTTAATTTAGATGGATGAGTGGAAAATCAACCTAGTTGAAACTTTTTTCAAAAAGACCCCACCTCAAAATTTGTTGGAAGAATGTTCTAGGTCAGAATTTGGTTTAGGAATGGATTTTTTTCAGAATTTGATTTTAAAACGCGCTATCTCAGGTGAAGGAACATTGAATTTTCGTCCAGATAGGGTGCTAAGATAGTCCTGTTTTTTTTTTTTTTTAATACTTAGAATAGTGTGATCTTCCACTCACGCATCGATTAGTACTTCAATGTAATAAACTTACGGGTTTGTCATGACCACTTCAATATAGCTGTAAGCAATACTACGAAAAGCTTTTAAAAATTGTATGCGTGCCATATTCACCCAGCCCAAACTAGCAGCAGCTTCATTAATCAGGTGAATATTTTTGTATAAGAACGGAATGGTGTTGTCATAAAACTGTGCAATGCTGGAAAAAAAAGATAATTAAAAAGAATGTATTACAAATTTAGATAAACAAACTCTAAGCGCACCTCTGTCCCAATTTAATATCCGCACACATTTCCTGCACTTCTGGACACACTTCCAACAGTACGCTTAACGAGTATGCACAATCCAAAGTATACAGAGCCACATCATCATATGGCGTTTCAGCATTCGCATCTAAATCTCCACCACCAGCACCTTCGAATCCCTCATTTTCCGCTTGCGTTTGTATGCTACGAAAAGCTGCACCAAAAAATGCTAAAGCAGCCAATAGATCCTGTTTGTAGTTGGGTTCGATGCGTAAGAGTGAATCAAAAATACGCGTCAGTACGGCAGTGTTTTGTGTATCAGCATCGCCTACAGCTATAAGTAAATCGCATAACATTGGCACCGAAATTAAATAGTTTTTATAAATAAGTTCACGTTGATGTTTTACGGTTAGCCAAGCTTCATCCGATTCATGATTTGTTATTAAACGACAGATGACACGCAATACAGCCTCCAATATTTGTTCGTATAATTCAACGACGGCTTGTTGTTGTACGAGTTGTGACCAAACATTCAAATAGAAGGGCGTTGCGCGTTGTAGAAAGGAGACTATAGCTGCGAGGGCTCTTTTCTGATACACCATGTAGGACCAAAATCTGTGAGTAGGGGAAAGTTAAAAAATGGAAATAGGTACTACATAGTTGAATTATGTAAAGAATGCTAATGAGCATAACGGGGAATCAGAGTACTCCTAAGAATTATTTTTCATATATATAAAATAAAGTGAAAGTAATTAAAATAAAATAAAAATACCAAAAAAAAAATAAATAAAATGAAAAAAAAAATTAAAACAAAAAAAATTTTGTGAAATAAAAAAAAACCAAAAAAGAGAAAATAAAAAATGCAAAATAGAAGAAAAGAAAATAAAATAAAGTAAATAAAAATACAAAAAATTAAAATAAAAAAATAGAAACAAAATTAACAAAATTAAATTTAAAAAATTTAAATAAATAAATTGAAAAATTAAAATAAATTAAAATAAAATAGAATGAAATAAAATAAAATGGATTAAACTGAAATAACAAATAAGACAAAATAAATTAAAAAAAAAAATAAAATAAAAATAAAATAAAAATAAAATAAAAATTATATAAAATAGAGTAAAATAAAAGAAAGTAAAATAAATAAAAATAAAATAAAATAGAGTAAAATCAATAAAAATAAAGTAGAGTAAAATAATATAAAATGATACGAAACTAAATAAAAATTAAATTAAATTAACTTAACATAAAACAAAATTAAATAATATTAAACTAAAATAAATAGATAAATATTAAATTAAATTAGATAAATTTAATTAAAATACACATAGTCAGCTTCGCGTAATTTCTTCTCGATTTCGCCGAGTCCCAAGATGTTTAGAAATCAAAATGTGGTACAATTTACACGGTGATGTCCCTGCAGAGAATCAAAAACTCACAAAAAATTACTCTAAATTGTAGCTGATTCTCAGAAGTGCATCTTCGAGATGGTGTAGTTGGTCAGTAAATGGTTCTTTTCGATTAGTCAAGTGTGGCTACAAAAAAGCACTGGCGCAGACACCATTTGATATGACTAGTGCAACACTTTAGGTCATCTGATCCCTTCATCCATAGATGAGAGCCAACAGATCACTAGATCAACTATTAAGTTGCACTTCATGAACCTTACCGCGTATATAGTCTAAGCCCCTGACGCGTAGGTGGTGCACTCCTCGGACATCATCTTGTAAATTGGATTATCTTTTATATATCAAACACAATTTCTTAGCAGTACTTTTATAGATACCCGTCGTTACAACAATTGAGGGTACTCCATCGTTTTTTTTTTTTGCATGGAAGTGTGTGATTTTTTATAAACATACTCATGATGATGGCAATTTAATAAGAATTTGATATCCTTGTAAAAGCTATTTGCAGTGTATTGCCACTCCTCTAACTCCACTCCAGTTTTTACACGTCCATATTGCGACATGAGACCCACGTATGCGGTAAAGTTTTCACGCGCTGCCCAGTATCTATGCTAAAGTGAAAAGTATATATTTATAAAAATGAATTATTTAATGAATTCGCATTTATTACCAAAGCAGGAATTGTACGTGGCGCCAGTCCATCCTCTGCTGTTAGGCGAAATACCAGTTGATCCAGCGACTTTTTATCCGGATTCTATAAAAAGCCATAAATCTATATAAAAATGTTTATTTTTTTGCATTATAGTATTTACCGGATATTCTTCGTTGATTGTGGGCGTCATATGTTGAAAATGTCCAATAATTTCTTATTTATTAGTTAAAAAGGGTGTTTTATCAAAATTCACTTGAAATCGGCAAAACAGGAACTGTAAATAACAGCTGTTGCTGGTATTGCCATACTATACTTTTGAGAGTACACTGAAAGTAATAACGTATTTCTTAATGCACAACGGTAAACTGCACATTTTTGGGGTACTGATAATTTTTCGGTATTCCTACTTCTCTCGCGCATGTAGCCGAAATAATTTAATTGTTTCCATTTAATTGATTAATAAAGATTAGTTTATGCTTAGTTGGAAAAAACTAACTAAGTTTTTAATTTATATAATTGAAAAGGTATGATCAAGGACTAAAGGGACAATTACATAAAGCTTTATTTTGACTTTACCTCAAACTTTGACTTTGACAGAAAAGTTCAGTATACGTATTTAAGCGAAGCATGGCAAATTGGAGACCTCAAAGTTGAAGCAAGATTTGATGACTTTGCTATAATTAAAGAACAAAAAGTTGGAGGAAATAATAATTAATTCATTTTTCTCTATTAAATTAATAAATTAACCAAAACACTCTGAATGCAAAGAAATAAATAACGAAAAGAAATGTATAAAAGAGAAGCGTCAAGGCGTTCATTGTAGCATACCTCTGAAGGTGGACGCAAAGTTTTGAGGTAGCAAATGTCAGGCGAGGTTAACAAAGCTTTATGTATTTGACCCTTAAGACATCGAGTCCCGAAGGTTTTTCACAATCCCTGTATTTCGGGATTTTCAAATTACAATCCCGAGGTCCTGGGATTTTTTAGGATTATCTCAGATACCACTCAGAAAGGACGGGACTGGTATTAAAATACCTTGATATGCATAGGTCAAGAGATGTGCACATAAATACCATGGGTCACGCGCCAATTTTGGCATCGGACCCAGTAATATTATTAGTTTTTTGTGAATAATTTTTCAGTGAAACAGAAATTTGTATTCCCACTTTTGGATTATTGAAATCGAAATTAAAACGCGTCCTTCGATACCTCTTCCGACATTTTTGGACGTGTTTCAGCAGTTTCGTGTGGTTTCCAAAGCCCGGGATTTGTATACATATAAACCCGGGATTTCGGAAATATAAATGGTGCGGACCTGGAATTCGGGATCTGGATTCCCCGAACTCAATGCCTTAGAAGGGACGGCAAATAACTGTATGTTTTATCAAATAAACTGGTTATACTAGTTATTTTGGTTTTTTTATTTTGATTGAAAAATAAAAGTTACTTTTTATAAAAAATAAAGGTTGTTTTCCAATTTTTTCATTTAGATTGGAAAATAAAAGTTTTTTTCGACTGTTTGTTTCAATTGAAAAATAAAATTTTTCATTTCGATTGGAAAATATTTTTTTTTTTTTTTTTTTTTTTTTGAAAAATAGCAACTAAAATAAAAAATTTTATTTCGATTGGAAAATATTAATTTTTTTTATTTTTATTTTTTTTTTTTTTGAAAAATACAAATTTTTTTAATTTTCAAATTGAAAAATTAAATTTTTAATTTTGTTTGGAAAATATTTTTTCTTTTTTTTTTTTATTTATTTATTAATTTTTTTTTTAATAAAAATTTTGTTAATTTTCAAATTTTAATTGAAAAAATGTGTTTTAAATTTTTAAGCTTGGATTCGCAACCAAATCGCTATTTCTCTTGTTTTTGTCTTGTCTGTCTCATCCTGTAGTTTTGACAGCTTTTGAAGCTTCTACTTGGTCAGATAAGCTTTCTAAAAAAGAAAGACAAGCAAAGCAAGCGTGCATTGGGCCATCACCTTTAGGCACGGTTTTTCAGTGCTAGTTTAAACTTAAAACGACAGTGCTAGTTTAAACTTAAAACGACAATAGTCAAGTTTGTGTGTGTCTTCAGCTTGCACTGAAAAAAAGGGCCTTAAGGATGATTTACACTGGTCGATTTTTGTAACCTCTTCTTTTTCAATCGAACGTGTAAATTCGATCGATCTTCACCTTGTATTTAATTGTTGAACACAAGTGGTTCGATAAAAATCGATCAGAAATCAACCCGTGTAAATGAGCCTTTAGTGGATACTGATTTGCGATCACCTGTTTATATAAGTAGGTATAACACATGATATAAATACTACAGGTAAAACCGTTAATGACACTAGTGACATTTTTAAGCAATTCCCATACTCATTTATTTTTTGCCACGTCTTTTCTGTTTGGTTTTTTTCAATCAAATAAATTACAAATCAAAATAATTAATTTTCATTTTTCTTCAATTTGCGATTAGAACTATTGCTAGAATTGTTAAAAATAAGGACTGTAAAGCGGAACGAATGTGCCCCTCTAGCAGGCTAATCTACCATCTCATTTCCTACTATTTTATAGTGTCCAAGCGTCCACCTAAACGTGGAGTGTAAATTGGAAAATATTTTTTTGATTTTTTTCAAATTTTTCTTATTTTAAATTTTTTGAATATTTTTTTTTCTATTTGACTTACATATATACTGACACATTTTATATTGCTTAAAAACGTCAAAACAAAATCAAAAGAGAGAACGGTTTTACCTATAGTATTTATATCATGGTATAACAGCTGCTTTATTATGGATATGCTGTAGACTGTGCGTTTTGAATTTCATATGCTTCCACAAAGTTTCCAACTGTACAAATATTAAATATGCCCATGACACTGCGATACCAATCAACTTGCAGGGTTGGGCCATTTTGAATAAAAAAATATTCAAATAGAAAAAAAATTCTTCATTATTTTAAAAATTTTGAGTGATGAATAAAAATTTATTTTATTTCAAGCGATTCTTGAATTTTTGAATAATGAATAAACATTTATTTCCTGTTTTTTTCATCACTCATCCCTCCAAAATAAAGTAAAATTTTATTTTTGAGTGACGAGTGACGAAAAAATTAAAAATAAATTTTTATTCATTATTCAAAAAAAATTTGAGTGATGAGTGACCGGCTATTTTTATTCAAAAAAAATTTGAGTGATGAATAACAATTTATTTTTATTTCCAGATATTCTTGAATAAAATAAATTGTTATTCGTCACTGAAATTTTTTTGAATAAAAATAGCCGGTTACTCCTCACTCAAATTTTTTCGAATAATGAATAAAAAATTATTTGTAATTTTTTCGTCACTCGTCACTCAAAAATAAAATATTGCCCATCCCTGTCAACTTGTACCTGAGCGCAAACACACATTTTGAACTTGATAACTAAAACTTAAAGGTTTTCCGATATAAAAGCATTGAAAATGCCTATAAGTTTAATTTATAAGCTTGATCTTGAACTTAAATGGAGGCTTGAGTAAATGTATCAAAAGTATAAATAAAAAAAAGTGAAAAAATTCTCGGATACCTTCATACTATTTCACATAAAGAACTCGTAAGCCGAGTTTGAACGAAATTAGAAGTACTCGTATGATCTCTATTTTTAACCAAATTCCCCTGAATCGGAATTTCTGTTGTATCTAACCCAAATTCTGATCATTAGTTTCTTTAACTCCTATTGGGTCATAGGACCTCCTCAAATTCTCTATCGGGTGATAATTATAAAGAAACATATACATAGGTACATACATGTTATGTACATACCTATCTTCGTCGATTTTCACTCAGAGATAAAGAATAAACAAATAAAATTTTATAGATTAAAATATTTCCAAAAAAAAAAAAGATCAGTAAACTTACACACTTGAGCAAATATTTAAGCACAAAGTACCACAGTACGATAATTTAAGCAATGACGAGAACTTGTCAGTTGAATTTTAAGCGCGTGAGAAGTGCAAGCAAGAATTTTTTTAAATAGTAAAAAGGAGTAGATATAAAGTAAATATAGTCAGTATAACGTAAATATTAGATTGAAAAGTGAAAATTGTTTATGAATTTTAAAGTAAAAGTGATTCTTCATTGACAAGTGTATCGGTTTGTGTACTAGAACGCACACACAAACATACATCTTAACACCTGTACCTATCTTGGCCGAAACAATTATTTATTGGCAAAATGGAAAAAACAGTTGAAAATGTAAGTAAAAAACGCATGAACGCATGAATCACGAAACCTGAAAAACTTCAATATGTACTCAATGTGTATGTATGTTTGTATTATAGTTAATAGTAGGCACTGGGAGAGTTCGAAAAGCTTTGCCAAAAAGAAAATTTTGCGAACTGGGAGCGGAAGTTGAGGTTACAACATACATACATATATACATAACTATAATGATAACAACGTTAAACAATTTTTGTACTTGTGGTATAACAATTCTTTTTAAAATACCATAGATAACACCAATACACATGTACTTATAGTAGGGTGTTTCTTTTCTATGTGATTATATTTTGTCTTACTTGAAAATCCTATTTCTTTATTATTTTTGGCAAAAAATATGAAATTAAAAACAATTGTGATTATAATTTTTTAAACTTAACTCAAAAGTAAGGTGTATGATGGCAAATTATATAACACAAAATAAAATAATAATAAATATTTTAATTAAATTAAATTAAATGAAGTTAAATTAAAAATTTAAAAAAAAAAATTAAAAATTAAAACAAATGAAATAAAATAAAAATTAAATAAAAAAATAATATAAAAATCGAAAAAAATTAAATAATAAAAATAAAATCACATAAAAGAATGGTAAATAGAATATATAGGCAATTCACAAGATCTCCTATTCGCGTATCTAAGTACTATTAGTTTAAAACTGTCACAATTTCCATGCTCATGCTGCCATTTCGCAGATAAAACTTGAATAAAACTGAACATCCTATGTATATCATATGTGCTATTTTGTATTTCAATTTGTGTTTTTGAACACGGAGAAAAATATTTTTCTAAAATCTAGAAAAATATGTTCTCAATCTCAAAATAGTAAATGATTTGAGAAATTTTAAAAATTTACTTGATTTTCACTGAAATTAGTCAAAAAAGTTTATTTCAAACAAGCAAGTTTTTTCTTATCAAAAACAAAAACTATAAGAAAAAAATGTTAAAAAAAAAAATTTTTAAATAAATAAGAAACTTTTTCACTTTTTTGAGGAAATATTTTCTTATTTATTTAAAAAAAATTTTATTTCAAGTAAACATTTCTTATTTATTTTAGTGTTTATCAAGACATATTTAAGAAAACATTTTCCAAGCTCAAAATTATTCCTCAATTTTCTTGTTTGTGCCTTGTTTCTAGTAAAAAATTAGGGGTCTTCTCTCAAAATTTTTTTTCATAAAAAACACAGGAAATTTACACACTATTGTCAAAATTGGAAAATTTTCTTTCAAAATTTTTTCATGAAACATCAAAATGCGTGTATTTTTTGTTCTTGCATTTTGCAATTTTGACAATAGTGTGTTAAATTCTTATGTTTTTCATGAAAAAAATTTAGAGAGAATACCCCTATTCTCTTTTCAATTTTCATATCAATTTGTCTAGTTTGAAAAGTGAAAGAAGCAGGAAAACAAAAATTAACAATTTCCTGATAAGTTTTTACAAATTTTCAATTTATAATTTTCATATACGACCATTCAACTCATCATAGTGCTCCCAAGAGTTGTGCTATCGAAATAGTGCAATAAACTAAAATAAAATAAAATAAAGAAATTAACTAAAATAAAAAGAAAACACAAAATCAAATAATAATAAATATTTAAGCACTAATTTTATTATTTTTGTTTATTCCGAGAAGTTAAGTTTAGTCCATGTAAATTAATTAATTCTATTATTGTAGTCTACTAACTACTAATGGCGGCGATATACCAACAGGTTATCATAACCTCTAACGAGATTTTTGCCGAGCTTCTCTTTCCAACTCGTGGTGTGTTGCTTTTGAGTTTTTCCTACAAGTTGGCGGGACCGACTCCGAACGGCACTTGCAAAGCAAATGATTTTTTGGCTGAGAAGCTTCTCATGGCAGAAATACACCCGGAGAGTTTGCCAAACTACTGCCGAGGGGCGACCCCGTTTAGAAAAATTCTTTTTCTAAATAATTTTTGATGTTACTTTTGCCGGGCATCGAACCGCCACGACCTGGTGTAGAAGGCCGAACACTTAACCGCTACACCATGGCGGCCGCCATAGTCAAAATTTAGTATGATTTTAAGTTAGTTCAAACATTTTTGACAAATAGCACATGAAAAGTTGTGTCCAAAAGCTTTAAAGATGATTTTAGCTAATTTTCACTACATATGACTAAGGGCCTATTAATTTTTTTTTTTTTTTCATAAGAAATCAGATTTCGCTTTGGAGCCGGAAAAAAAAAAGTTCACCTTAAGCGAAACACGCTAATGTTTGTACATATGCGTTGACTCGTCTTTTACTTGTTTGGTAATCAGGAGGATCGATAAATCAAAGATCACACATAAAGCGGATAAAAGTTGTTTAACATCTGGGCATCGTCGTAAAGTTATCAATTCATTATAGCGAAACACCAAAACAAACTAAACCCGTTGCACAATACCTAAATAAACTGCAGAAATTAATAAAACATTAATCTGTTTTGAGTAGAATTCTTAAATCGCCTTTAAGAAAATCATAGAACTGGCGAAAAAATCAATCAATTGTTTTTTTTTTTTTAATTTCTTTCCTATTTTCAAAACTTTGCAAAAGCTAAACTGCCGATCCACTGACCCGATTTTTTTCATTTAAATTTTAAAATACCATAATCCGGTCACAATAGGACATAAGACACTTTTTTTTTTTTCAAATTAAAATCCTGCTAGACATGAATTAGGTACACCAGTTTTTTCATATTGCCTTTCAAAACCTGGGGGTGAATTCTGGTTCTATGAAATAATAACGTGAAAAAAAAATTGTATGAAATTGAAGTTTCTTTTCACAAATTTTGTATGAAAATTCTTTTCTTTTATCATTTCATAGAGCACGAATTTGCCCCCGAAAGTAGGTATAGGGTAGGGATTGAAATAGAGATAGGGATCCGGTTAGAGAAACATGCAGGGAAGTAAATTTGTGGCAGGAAAACGTCTGCCAGGTCAGCTAGTTTTAATATAAACCAAAAAATTCAAAAGCAGTATTGAGTTTAATCACAAAATCCTTTTTTTGGCAAAATTGTTTTGTTTAAATCGGTTGAAAATTACGACCAGTAAATAAAATTAAAACATGATTTTAATATTTTTCTCACTGTGCGGTGTAGACCAGCAGGTTATCAAGATATCGAAAAAAGAATATACTTATATGTATATTAATGTGATTAAAAAAATGTCGCCTTGGTCTTACCCCCTAAAAAGTTGGGTATTGATGAGAAAATATGCCTTGCAAAAAATTAGCGCTCTAACTTAACCCTTAGGGGTGGCTATTTTTTTTCGCCCTTTCCCATACATTTTGTATGGGGAAAAATTTCATATTTTTTCAAAGTGAATTTTCTTTCAACTTTTGAAACTTTTTTCAAAATATTTTTGCATACTCTTAAAGTGGAAGCTTTGAAGCTTCCAAAATGGTATGCCATGTGCGATTATCTTAACTATTAAATTAATTACAGCTATTTAAAATTTACTAGATTTTATACGTGTTACTGTGTATGTGTGTGCAATAGTACAAAACTCAGTCATTTTTAAATGGCTGTAATTATTTTAATAGTTGAGATAATCGCACATGGCTTACCATTTTGGTAAGACCGAAAAAAAAAAACAAATTTTTTTTATTTGAATCATATATATATATATGTATATATATTCTATAGCGTGCTAACAGGGCCGTTATCAATATTATCTCTGTATTTTCATTTTGCGGTGAAAGCTGTTGATTTGCTTGTCAATGGTGCAAACATATAAACTGCAATTTTTGATAGTATACGCTGTAATATCCCTGCAGTAGAATTGCGAGCCCGTCTAAAACAAAAAACTGTCTTAGAACTATACAATTCGTATCTCGTCTGGAATCGGTTATGTCGAATTCTAACAAACTATTTTAAATACTATTGCGTTAAATACTATGCGTTTTTCAAACAAATTCTGAGATAGGGCGTTTTTGAAAAATATTTTGAAATACTCCCATTTTTGATTTTTTTCATTTCGATTGGAAATTAAATGTAATTTTAAATTTTTCATTTCGATTGGAAAGTAGAAGTTATTTTATTTTTTATTTTTTAATTTCGACTGTAAAATAAAAGTGACATGTTTTTACATTTACTTATTTGGATTGTAAAAAAAAAAAATTTAAGGTTGTTATATTTTAATTGAAAAATTTAACTTTTTTTAGTTTTAAATTTCTTTTGGAAAATAATATTTTTTTTTTAAATTTTTATATTTAAAAATAGCTAAAAAAAAATTATTTCGATTTTAAAGTAAACATTTTTTCAAGTTTTAAATTAGGTTTGGAAAATAAAATTTTTTTTATTTCAAATTTCAATTGGAAAACAATTTGTGGTATTCTCTCTAAACGTTTTCCTTAAAAAACACAAGAAAAAACACACCGTTGTCAAAATTATTTTCCAATCAACATCAACAAGAATAAAAAAACACGTATTTTGTTGTTGCATGAAGAAATGTTTGACAATAGTATTATTTTTTGTGCTTCTTATGGAAAACATTGAGAGAAAACATTTAAGTTTTGTGTTTCGATTAGAAAATAAAAGTTATTTTGAAACTTTTATATTTCAATTATAAAATAAAAGTAATTCTTTCGAAAACGTGCCCTTACGAACGTTGTGTAGTATTCTAATAAAAAAAATGTGCTTTATCCATTGTAAATTTAAATTTTGCTCAAAATATCTTCAAAATTGCAAACTGCGTGGCGCCGTCGCCGACGCAAAAACAAATTCAACGACGTCAAAATTTTTGTTGACACAGCTGTGACTTGTGTAATTTCTTTTTGTTTGTACATCGCAATTTGTGTTTGGTGAGCAATATTCATCCGTCACTGTGCTTTCAGCTGTCTTTCTGTTTGCTTTTTGTTTTTGTATTATTTATTTTTTTTGTGAGCAGCTTTTGCGGCCTTTTGCTTGCTGCAAAAGAGAAGATTAAAAAAAAATTGTTTACGTGTCTGCTCTGCAACAACCAGCAGCCGAATTTTGTAAACGCTCAGGTTTAAAAGCAAAAAACGATATTTAAAATAATAAAAAATATGTTTCATCACTCATTCATGTTTCGCATTTAATTCTTTGCAGGAGCTCGAGCCGAATCAGTTTGGTAGCAGTCAGCTTAGCATTCCGGAGTTTGTGTTCTCAGGTCGAAGAAGTTCATCGGTCATACTTTTGGTACCACATAACCATAACTCTGTGACCTCAAAATCTATACCAACAACAGCCATGAATATACACGGTAAATATGTGCATGCATGTGTATATTATTTGCTAAATGTATTCAAATCTGTGCATTTTCCTGTTTTAGTTAATGCCAACACGCTGAAATATATCAGTTTAATCACCTTAACGCTGCAGAATGCTGTACTTGGTCTTAGTATGCGATATGCACGTACGCGGCCTGGTGATATATTCATAAGTTCCACAGGTTTGTTTACTTAGCTGTTTTTCATTTCTATTTACAATCTTGCTATTTTTAAAAAGCAATTGCAATCCCTTGTCTAATTGGGAATTTGCGTTCAGCGGGGAATCTCTCTTTCCAATCAACAAACTAATTTATCGACTCCCAAAGCTTTTTGACAATCCCGATATTTCGGAATTTTAAAATGAGGGCCCCGAAATTTTCGGGATTACCTCAGCTACATTCTAAAAGGGTCGGGAGAGGTATAAAAATACTCGTTTTGACCTTGGTATGCATAATTCTAAAGCGAAGACCGATATTTCATTTCTCACAAGAGATATTTCAACTATATATTTAATAAAACATCGGGATTTCGGAAAGAAAAAAATTCACGGAGGTCCCGGTATTCGAGATCGGAATTTACCCGGCTCAGTGGCTTACCTGTAAGACAGCTGTCCATCATATGGGCCTTCAGCTGAACGGACCATGAGGGTTTAGAACGAAATGGCCACCATATTTGTACTAGGAATGAGAAAAATGTGATGTCCCCAACAGCAATGTCTTGTAGCGTAGGCTGGCTATCATCATTTATTGTCGGCTAGGCAATTTTTACCATTGCCTATCAAAGCATGCCAAAGAAGTACAAGCGCAAGGACTGTTACATATTTCCGTCTCAGTCCGGCCTCCCTGTTAATCTACTGCCGGTACTCGCTTTCTCTCGAATTCGTATTAATACTACAAGAGCTCAGCTTCTTTCAATACTTACCATGACTTCGATCCATACATCATAGTAAGTGTAGTGATTGACTTATGTGCATTAGACTGGGCCAAATAAAAAACACTTTCTCCACCCCTGCGGGTTAGGGGTTTAGAATATGCCCGAGATGGGCATACCGGTTGTAAGAGGCGACTAATATACACATAGCTAATGACGTGCTAACTCGATGGGTAAGTTGCGGGTATGATGCATGGGCGTAGCCAGGTAGGGGCAAATTCCCCAACCTAAGTCAAATGTCCTCGAAAACTTCTGCGTTTTTTAAGAAAAAATTAATCTTTTCCTCGAGGACATTTGGAGAAAATGCTGAAACAACGAGAACTTTTCAAAGCGAAAAAAAGGAGTATCAATAAAAATGTTTATAAAAAACCAAAAAATAATACTTATAAATTTTTCAAAAAAATTTCCTCGGTTTTCATTGATTTTTGAGAAATTGTCCTCGAAAAAAAGACCTAAAAAATATCTGGCTACCCATCTTCTCCTTCTTTACGGATGGAAAGATGACATGACCCAGTAGGTTCCAATGGTCATACCAAATCACTCCCGAGACAGTTGGAGCGTACCAAATTCATATCCGGCCAAGTACTGTCAATTCCGACATCACTCCCCGAAAACTTCGGGGAGTATTTTTATCTTAACAACAACACGACCCGTTAGGCGAGTTTTTTAAGAAGCTTTTTAAAAATACATTTCCTTACCAATTTTCAATTATAAAAAGAAATGGGGGCGACATACCTACCTTAAATTACAATTTTACTGACAATATGGCGGGACCTGCAGTTTTTTGCTGCTTCGAGCGGCACCTGTAAAGCAGATAAATGAAAAATACACTCGGAGAGAATTTTCCTAACTGGTCGGGGTCGGTCCTAACCTCAAAGACCGAAAACAAAAATGCGTTATTGACTTAATTAAATAAAATGACATTAAAAAAAATTGATAAAACGAAATGAAATACAGGAAGGTTCTAAATATTCTCCCGGAATTTTTCTCCCCAGGGCCTAGATTCTCTTACAGTGAGTTTTGAAATCTTCACCTTTTCACCATTTAAAATATATGGGAAAAAAGTGTACATTTTAAAACTCACACTTAGAGAATCCTGGGCCAGGGATTTTTTAGTGGATAATTTTTGGGAGAGCGTACAAAATCCGTGCGGAATTTTATTTAGAAAGTACAATTAAAAAAAAAATCAAATATAATTAAATAAATAAAAAATATATAATTCTCGAAAAAAATGATGGTCCAGTCTAATGTGCAAATCTCATTTGTAACCAGTGAAATTGTAGCTGATAAGAACACTTCCTATTCTCTAATCAGCAAGCGAAATTTTTCAACAAAAGCAATCAATTTTATTAAGTAGGTACTTGTTCCGTGTTTTTATTTATAGTAATTTCTCTGAGTACTTCTGATTTAAAAACAAAAAAATAATTGATGATTGCCAAACTTTGTTTTTGTTAAAGAATATTCCATCATTATTATCAGGGCTGTTTGTTCGTTTAATCAACCTTAAACTGAAATAAATTAACATGAGATGAGTGTTGGGCTAACGAGATAGATCGTTCTGTTAGACATATTAATTTAACAGGAATTCGTGTTAATTTAACAGGAAACAATTTTAATACAATTTTAATTCAACCAGAAGTTCTTAACTTAACTGGAAGCCATATTAATTTTACCTAAATTCATGTCAATTTAGCAGGAAAAGGTGTTAATGTAACCGGAAGCTATTAATTTTCCTGGAAGTTATATTTATTTAACCCAAAGTCATGTGAGTTAAGCAGGAAATCTTGTTAATTTAACACGATGCTAGAATGCATGTCAGGATTTTCGAATTGCCTTCTTGACGTATACGGAAAACTTCTACAAGGTATTAATTTAACAGGAATTCATGCTAATATAAAAGAGTCATATTAATTTAACATGAAAGCATGTTAATTTAACAGGAAGTCATATTAATTTGGCAGAATTCGTGTTAATTTAACAGAAATTAATAGTAATTTAACCGAAAGCATGTTAGAATGATTTTGGAATTGCCTTGTTGACATACATATTCAGAATATTTCTGACATTACTTAGGGATACAATTTTTTCGGGTTGATTTTGGTATAAATAAAAGTTGCCTACTGAGTTATGATGGTAATATTTTTTAAACTCTATTGTATTGCATAACTCACATACAACTCTTTCTTATTCCATATAGCTGTTCTCATGTCCGAATTGGTTAAACTCGTCACCTGTCTCATTTTGGTATTCAACGAAGAAGGCAAAGATGCACAAAAATTTGTACGCACGCTCCATAAAACCATTATTGCGAATCCTGTGGACACGCTTAAAGTCTGCGTACCATCATTGGTGTATATCGTACAAAATAATCTACTCTACGTATCCGCCTCACATCTGGATGCAGCTACCTATCAAGTCACCTATCAACTCAAAATACTCACCACAGCTATGTTTGCCGTATTCATCCTGCGACGCCGTCTTATTAATACACAATGGGGTGCGTTAGTATTGCTTATTGCCGGAGTTGTTATGGTACAATTAGCCGACGATAATAAAGCACAAACAACGAGTGGACCCGAACAAAATCGTTTACTTGGTTTGTGGGCTGCTCTGGGTGCTTGTTTCCTATCCGGTTTTGCGGGTATATATTTCGAAAAGATATTAAAAGGTGCCGATATATCGGTATGGATGCGTAATGTTCAGCTAAGTTTATTAAGTATACCATTCGGTATTATAACATGTTTCATAAATGATGGACGTCAAATAACGAATGATGGCTTCTTTTTTGGTTATGATGTATTCATTTGGTATTTGGTATTTTTACAAGCTGGTGGTGGTCTTATTGTTGCTGTTGTTGTTAAATATGCTGATAATATATTGAAAGGTTTTGCTACATCATTAGCAATTGTTGTATCGTGTATAGCTTCGATATATATATTCGATTTTCAATTAACGTTAAGTTTTGCAGCGGGTGCAGGTTTAGTGATTGCATCAATATTTTTGTACGGTTATGATCCTAAGAAATCGGCAACAAAACCAGCAACACCAATACCATCTACACAAAAGTCGGACATACTATCAGAGGCGGAGGAGAAACTCTTGCCCAGAGTTTAAAGCGGGATTTAATTGAGGTCTGCTGAGGCCAGAGTATGAATATGAGCGATTTATAAGGTTGCCCTAATTTAATAGAGAATAACAAAACATTAACGAAAGGATGGGAGTAAAAAGAAAACATATTTTCCATGCATGTAACGGGGGAAACCTGAGAAATCTTTATTAAAAAGGTTTATAAGGAAGTCAGATAAATTTAACAGGAAGTCATGTTAATTTAACAGGAAGTCATGTTAATTTAACAGGTAGTAATGTTTATTTACAGGAAGTCATATTAATTCAACAGAAAGATATGTTCATTTAACAGGAAGTCGTGTTAATTTAACAGGAAGATATGTTAATTTAACAGTAATTTATTTTTACTTCCTTAAAAAAAATTATTTCAAAATATTTTCTTCAAAAACGCCTTATTTCAAAATTTTTTCTAACTTTATCAAAAATTGCTCTCTGTGAAAAATGTATTAAATGTCGATTCAAAGAGGTCATTTTTTGAAGTTTATTCTTGAAGCAAATATTGAAATAGGGCATTATTGAAAAAAATGTTGAGATAAGATGTTTTTGAAAAATATTTTCAAATCGACTGCTGAGTAGAAGATCAACATATTTTTACAAAATATCAGTATTTTTTTCAATAAAGCTTTTTTCAAAAATTTATTCAAAAACCTATCTCAGAACTTTTTTCAACAATGCCGTATCTGAAAATTTTATTCAGAAGCTCTATATGTAAATGTATAGAAATTTCGCTCAGATAAGGCAAGTTTTGAAAAATAAAAAAACAGAAATGGTTCTGCCTTGAACCAAATTTAGAAATAGGGCGCCATTGAAAACAAATTTCGGGTGGGTCGTTTTTTTAAGAAAGGGCGTTTTTGAAAAACATTTTTAAATATGGTGATCTTTCACTTAGCCGTCTACATAAAATGTTTAGTAATCTCGTTAAATATAAGAGCAATTCAAAATTTATTAGAAACCGAAACCAGTTTTGAAAGTCGGCTTTAGAAAACTTAGTTTTTTATGGTCTATAGTTTGTTAATTAGAGCTAGCGAATTTCAAAGTTCAGTAAGCATACATAAAATTAGGCATGTTGGATTAATCTTTTAAACCAGGCTTTTAATTAAGTGGGGAATTAAAATTTTTGGGCCGCCATTTCCCCAGTTTAATTAACATTAGATTATTTGTCGAAAAAATGACGGTTGTGTCGGTTGACTGTGTTAATTGATTAAACGAACATTTTCGTATATATTTAAGACATTTACAAGTGATGTATCAAGTTCACAACATGTTCAGTATAGTTTAAGATAAAAATCAACTTTAGTTTTAAAAATGTTTTTTTTTTTGTTAAAATAGTTATTAGATTTAAGTTTTGAAATTACAGTTATTTAATAACGAAAAATCGCATAAAACTTACTTGTTTACACAACTTATTATTTAATATTTACTTAACTATTTTTAAATAATTCTGTATTATGCGCATATTTTTATATGTATGTATGTAAAATGTAAATATTTAAGTCTGATATATAATTTAAAATAAAATATATTAGTCCAAAATAGAAGTGTTTTTTAATTACACCGAACTCACATTGTGCCATATTACTTAGATCCCAATTATGCGATAAATTCGATATTCGAATGTTTTCGAAGGGGCTGATCGAACAAACTGTGACTAAAAGTCAAATAATGTTGGAAGAGGTGGCAAAATATGCCATTCACTCTCAAGAATCATTATTTTGCCCCAGTGTCACGTAAGTAACTAAGACTGAGCCTAAACCGAAATCGAAGCCGTTTAACCTGATTCATTTTTCCAAACCGAAAATAAATAAAGCCAATTAAACCGATTTTTTTTTAAATCGTAGCCGTTTCAAACCGTATAATTTTTTTGAACCGAAGTCGTTTAAATCCGACTGATTTTTTAGAACGAAACTGTTCAATTTTTGTAACCGTAGGTGTTTCAAACCAAATAATTTTGAGATCTAAACCGTTTCAACCCAACACTTTTTTTTTGAAACCGAAATCGTTTTATTTTTTTTTTTTAACCGAAACAACTTTTTGAAAATTGTAGGAATGTCTCTCTTATAAAAAAATATAAATAAAATTTAAATATTCAGAGGTATTTATGAGTCAAAACTTTAATGGCAAGCTTTAATTTTTAAGACTTTGCAAAATGTAAAACTTTTTGGTATCGGAAAATTTCAATTGTAAACGCGATTTTAAATACAGTCGATTCCAACCATTTGACGATTTCACATGGAATGATCCCGCAAGGTAAGAAGCTAGTCCCTTGATATGCAAATTAATCTCGCAAAAATAAGCGCTAGAACTCAACCCTCAGAGGTCGATATTTTTTTTAAGTAAATTTTTTTATAATTAAAAATTATTTTTAAAAAAGCCTGTTGAAATACTACAAGTTAAAGCGTTCAACTTTTCGAAAATGTATATGTTGAAAGCGAAAATCATAAGTACAAATCAATTTAAAATATGGGGAAATAAAATATTGGAAAATGAAGAAAAAAACTCTAAATGTCAAGTTATAACGTTTTTTTTTTTGGAAAATTTTGTGGACTTTTGACCAGTCGAAAAATTTTTTTTTATCACCCCATGCGTAATATAAAACCATCTAAAATGTTTGTTCTACTTTTAAAAGAAAAATTTATTCACATAAATTTTACATTAAAAATTGGTACAATTTCATTTTAGCAATAAACCATCCTACTATGTATGTATTTATGCCGAAGTATTATGCTTGATGTCAGTAGATATACACTGGTTATAGCGTCAGCCATATTGGTATAAAATCAATTGAAAATGCATAAGGTATAAACTAAGCAACTAAATAATAAATAATAAGAGAAAATATAGAACTAAATACATTGCAAAAAGAAATCTTTTAATTCAAGTCAAAAATGAATTCAAAAAAAAAAATAAAAAATTAAAGAATATTGTGTATATATGAAGTTGAAATAAAATGATGAAATAGAGTAATAATGAAAAATAGTTCAATAAATTTTAGTTTAATAACCAGTTAAACTCTATAGTCCACAATTCCAACCGAGTGTCGGATCATTTAATTGTGTTTGTATTTTCAATATTAAACTGTAAATACGTAATGATGGTCCTAATTTAATTGGTAGCTTCTTTATAACATCGCTACGTTTAAGCAATAACAATGAAGTGCCATCAATTTCATGTTCCTTGAAAACGTGCGCCTCATTTGGAAAATACTTGGCAAAATATGCTGCAACTTGATCAACATTCCAATCTTTAACATCGGGTACATCGATTGGTTCGTATGGGCTATAACGTATAAGCGGTGTCGGTGTGTTTACAACATTATTAGTTGGAATAACATCATTATTGTTGGTGGTTTTTGGCTTTTTAGCTGCTATTGTACTATCAGCAACTCTACCTTCAGCACTTCGCCTAGTGATTTGGCTGCTGGTACTACTGCCGCTGCTGCTGTCGCTGTTGCTGCTGCTGGCGCTACTACCACTACTACTACTACTACTAGCACTAAGACCACCACTAGAAGCTCTATCTAAATCTTTTGCAGCTTTAGCACCATTTGTTGATCTCTTTTCTGGTACTTTCTCATTGCTTTTAGTTTGTTGTAGTGTACGTTTGGCTGCTGCAGCACTTTTTGCTTCTTCGGCTGCAGCGGCTATATTAACTTTTGGAGGATGTTGTTGTTGTGACGGCGTTTGCTGTTTTTGTTTTTCTGGTTCTTGTTGTTGTGGTGTTGGTGTTCGTTTTGGTTCATCTCCTATGATTTCACGTATAGTTTTTACTGGCAAAGCTTGGCCATTATTATTCACGACGGGCATGCATTTGTTGCATTTCCAACGGAAAATCTGTTGAAATTTGAAAACATTCGGAATGTGACAGGTAAGATGATACGACTTGATGCATTTGGAGCAAGTGACCATTGGTTGCTTTAAAGAATATTAAAAATAAATTATTTATAGCTTTTGAGGTGAAAATGTTTAAATACGAGGGGAATGACAAAAGTTCGCTTAACAGAAAATTTGGACTTAATTGGGCACTTTTTTGGAATAATTTCGGTCCTTTTTTGGGGTCATTAAGGGACTTGTTAGGATCATTTTTGGGATAATTTCTGGATTCTTTCGAGATGGATTTTGGGATCATTTCGGAAATTTTTCGGGACACTTTAAAGCATTTTTCGAACCACTAGTAACTGTTTTGGGACAATTTCGACCATTTTCAGATAATTTTTGAACTTTTTTTATAATTTCGGGACTTTTTCGGGATTTTTTTGGTATTATGTATTTGGAAACATTTTCGAAATTTTGATTTCTGGACTTTTTTGATCAATTTTGAATTTTTTTTTTATCATTTTTGTATTTTTTCGGGAGCATTTCGGGATTTTTTTTGGGATCATTTCGAGACTTTTTCAGGATGATTTTGAGATCAGTTTAGGACTTTTTTGGCATAATTTCGTAATTTTTTATAATTGTTTCGCGACTCTTGCTATAATTTAGAGATTTTTTGGGGATGGTATTTGGAATCATTTTGGTCCTTTTTTGGGATTATTAAAGGCCTTTTCGTGACTTTTTGGGATAGTTTTGGAACTTTTCAGGACCTTTGTGGAACCAATTCAAATTCTCGGACTCTTCGGCATCATTTCGAGACTCTTTGGGATCATTTCGGGACTTTTGAGGTAATGCTTTTGGGATCAGTTTGGTATTTTTTCAGCCAGGTATTTAAAATGGTTGAATTTTTGTTGTTGAATTTAAAGACTGGGATTCATAGGCTGAGATCGTTTCGCAGACCAAACGGCATATGTTCCCTATGTCGCTGAGGTTTCGGATCAACAATTTCAGATTTCTAGATTTTTGGCAATTCAGCAGAGACTATCTGCTTTTCCGTGTTCTATGTAACATTGAACCGTTCAGCCTGGGCTTGGAATCAGGGACGATAAGAAGACATTCCCTAGCAGTTTTTGTCACTTCCTTAAGATGGAGGAATTTATCAATGCTCCAAGCGAACTTTTATCAATACTCTCCTAAACATGTAAAGTAAGTATGTATATATTTTTAACTTATTTTTACTTACATTAATTTTTGGTTGACAATCAGTAAATGCATCGCATACATCGCACGTACGGCAACTATCGCATTTATAGTTTTGACGCAAATTATCAATATCTTCAAAATCTACCGGTAGACATAATTTATGTACGCGTCTTTCACAGTCCAAGCAACTGATCAATTTATTTTTAGCATATATACCACGTTTAGCTTCGCCTTTTTGACATATTTCACAAATATCCGTATTAGCTTTAGTTTCAGGCGGTGGATCAGTTCCGGCTGCCGTTGTTGCAGTTGGTGTTTTGGTTGTTGTAGCCGTTGAACTTGATGTTGATTGTGTTAATGTACGCTTGCTGTCGTGGTGACCTTGTTGGCTGGTCGGTGTATCTTTTTTGCGTTCTATTAAAATAGATGTTCCAGCAGCAGCCGCGCCAGTTCCACTTGATGGAGTTGTTTGGATACTACCACGTTGTGCACGCGGTAAGTAATTATCAGAAGGGTCAAATACCGCTTTTGGTTTCTATATAACATTGTGTATATTTGTAAATGCAGCTAAGAAATGGTGGCATTTGAAAAAAAAAGAAAAGAAAAACTTACCTTTATGCGTCCTGTAGTACGCACGCCAACATGCTCCGCGCCCCCTGCAGCGTCTTCATTTGGTGTTGCACGCAAACGCGCAACTTTCTTCATCTTCTATAAGGTTTAAACACTTTTTAAGATATTTTTTGTTGTTTTAAAGGTCCACTTTTTTCTTTACTATTAAATTGTTCCACAATTTTTTGTAATTTTACTACACAATTCACAAGAATACCAACAAAATTTTATTTTTCAGCGTAAAGATGTGTATGCTTAAAACAATGAAAGCGATAAATTACTATCGACTATTCGACGGCTTCTATTTTGTGCATTTCTTCACTACCCTACCGGACAGTGACAACTCAGCTGATACAACACAACGGTCTGAGGTTATGAAACATCAGAATTGTGATAAGATTTAGAAGGCGATGGTGAAGCATCTTATGCAAATATTTGTGTACGTGTAGGGTTGCATTTTAATGTGTAAGTGAGCATCTCAGACGTGACTTGTCAACGAGTTGTCACTGACCAAACAGATTATTTATGGATTAGTGTGCATAAGAATTGTCCGGTAGGGTAGTTCGCGGCATTCACAATAGAGGCCTTTTTGTTTGTGGTTTTTAGTACCCAACCAACATCTAAACATCGGTTTTGTACGCTCTTATTTTGATTTTTATAGCATTTTTTCGGGATCGTTTATAACCGTTATCCAGTTGAGGTACTCACAGTCCCATATTACCAACCATGCTTATATTGCCAGCTGGCAAATATCTTGACAATTTAGCAGGTGTCAAATATTTTGTTCTTGTTTTGCCTGCAAATAGCAGATACCACTTTGTGGCAATATTGTCAGGCTTCTTCCTATGTTCAAAAAGTTGTCAAAATTTAAAATTGTCATTTTGCTTTGTTTTCAAATAAAAAGTTTTTATGAATAAATAAACAGAAAGAGAAAAAGTAGGTTTTTTCATACTTAGAATTTATACAAATAATTTGAATGGTCTGTAGTCATATTTGAAATAAAATAAGATTTTAAGTTAGTTAAAGCTTTTTGACACAACTTTACATGTGCTATGTGTCTAAATTGCTTTAATTAATTAAAATCGTGTGTTACTTTGACTTTTACCTTGTTTATACATATAAAAAACGGTTCTGAAGAAAAATGCATTTACTGAGGATACAAATTTGCCAGGTGTTTATACGAATGCACCTAAATCGACAGCAAACAAATCGTCTTGAACTGACAGTTTGCACCACTGAATGGGAAATGAAGAAACAGCTGATTTTTAAAGCGTTTTGTTCCTTAAATATATTTTTTTTTAGGATCATTTCGGTTTTTTTGCGATCTTTTAGGGACTCTTTCAGGATGATTTTGGCTATAATGAGGGGCTTTTTCGCAATCATTTCGGGACTTTTTTGGGATCATTTGGAGACTTAATTGCGATGTCTTCGAGAGTTTTTCGCGGTGGTTTTGGAATAATTAAGGGACTTTTTCTGTATTATTTCGGAAATTTTTCTCAAAGGTTTCAAAGACAATTTGGAACTTGTTTGGTGTTATTTCGGGATGGTAGATATTTGGAATTTTTTATCATTTTGGGGTGGGGTTTGGAACAATTTAGCGAATTTTTCGTTACTATTTCAGGATTTTTAAGTACTTATTGTTGGGGAAAAATTATTGTTGAGGGAAAAAATAGCGGATTTTTTTGGGATCTTACCAATTTCGGCCTTAAAAATGCTTAACTAATTTTCTCAATACAATAACTAAGATCTTTTTAAATATGTAAAAAAAAAACCGCGAATATTTGCGAGTTTTCAGATAGATGCTCCGAAGGTTGTGACTTTTGACAGTTTTATTCATTAAATGAAATTTCCGATCCCCAGGCCTGGAATTCCTGTCGACGACCCGGGCCCTGGATTCTCTAACAGTGAGTTTTGAAATTTTCACTTTTTCACCATTTAAAATATATCGGAACAAAGTGTACATAACTCAAAAAATGTGATATTACAGAAAACGCATTTTTAGTTTTTGAATTGATGTATATTTATATGGGATAAGTAATTAATTCTATCGCGATGCTGCGTGGAATGTTAAAACCTCGGATACAACCCTTTGCCAGTTGATCAAACATATTATTTCCGAAATATTAGTGATGTTAACTCAAAATGTGGGTTTTTTGAGTTATAACGATGTTGCAGCAAATGAGCGATTTCTACCCTGATAGCGTTCTCACAGGGTTGTTTCGATTTCTGATTGAGCTTGGCAGCACTTTTTTACTTTTGACATTTAAATGAACGGCCGCATTCGTGCTTCTTCTTTATTGTATTGAAGTGCTGATTGCAAAAAATAAAGAAAATTTTAAGTTACCGTACACAACCGATTTGTAGTAAAAAAAAATGGAACCAATGACATTAGGAAGTCCAGGTGGTAGCCCAGCTACGAATCCAAGTCCTTATTTACCTTCATTCCTCATGGGTGATAGTCAAATTCCTACGACACCGCGCAACACGCTTTCACCAAACAAGGGAACTAGAAACATATCATTTGGTAAGGGATTACTTAAAAATTTGTATCTTTACATATGTAATATAAGTTATTTGCTTTTATAATAAACCAACAGCAGCATCGCCAATACCAAACTCGCCAGCATCCGCTGCCTTTGGCGGGGACCAGCAACGTTTCGCGTCCAATCAAAAGCAATTGTTTAACAACAGCGTTAATGCCAACTATTCGGGCACCCAGGGACCACCTACACAAGGCTTATTTGATTCCCTACGCAGCGAACGCAATTTGATTGAAACACCTACGCGTGGTATAGACATACAATCGCCACTCGGTTTTGGTACACCAATTGCTGCAGCGCATCAACACAATTTAAGTAGTGTCGGTGGTGGTGGTAATTTGAGTTTTCAACAGCAGCATATACTACAACAGCAACAACAATTTCCACCGCACACGACCTCAACATATAATGATTCATCATATTTGACTAATAATTCATATAATACATCGCGTTGCTTCACTTCACCATTAGGAGGAGGAGCAGGCGGCGGAGGACCACTTAGTACGCCTAATACAAACAATGCATCATATATGTTACAATGCCCAGCAACACCGCGTTATACCGAATTTTGGATAACCGTTTATGGTTTCCCGCCAAGCGCTATTTCAACAATTTTACAACATTTTGCTCAATGTGGCACCATAATTGATAAAGTATTTCCACCACAAAATGGCAATTGGGTTCATTTGAAATATGCATCGCGCCTGGAATGCGATAAGGCGCTAAGCTATAATGAAAAAATATTAGGAAATAACATTATGATTGGCGTTACACAATGTAAAGATAAAAATATCATTGATAAGGAAAATGTTTGCGAAAATAATGTGTAAGTATTTACTAGCCAAAGGTTTAATTTATTAATTATTATTAACTTTCCCATACCTTCTAGGCAATCTTGCAAGGTACGTCCCTTGGCACAAACTGCTTATAGAAGTGCACAAAATGATTCGGCTGTTGTTAATAATGGAAATTTACCACAAAAAAGCTCTGGTTTGATGAACAAAGCAATGGATCTATTTTTTGGTTGGTAAAATGTTAAGTGTTTATGATAAATTTTTTAATAAATGATAACAAATTAATTATGGCTATAACTATTTCCATGTGAGTTTGAGTTTTCATGAAATATTTGTAGGAAGAAAATACAGTATCCATGATTGTACTTTGAATTCATTGCTGCGGCACAAATCGAAGTTGGCAATATTGGCATATCTTGCTAAATATTAAAAAAAAAAAATTTGGGTGGCAGCACCTAAATGATGCATACTATGTGCCAAAATTGGTCCAAATAGCTTCAGATGTTCCCCAAGATAGTATTGGATAGACAATATTTATTTCCAAATGGCTGGTGCGAGGCTGAGGGAACGCAGACCTTTTTATTTCCTATTCAAATTTCACTCTGCATAAAATCATTGCCTCGCCACCTTAAAAGTTAACTTAAAAAGTATCTTTGACTTGGAATGCCAAAATCAAATAGATTCCTTCTTGGAAAGTTTACTTAAAATCCAAAAGGTTTCGAAAGCAACCGTGCTTAGTGGAAGCAACATTTTATTTTTACTTTTTAGTACATTATTAAATTTTGATTATGAAGTACATCGTACACACATATTCGGATTCTTTAATACTAAAGCAAATGCCAGCCAATAAATTCCTTAAAAAAACTCATACCTACATACATTAATTAATTTCAATTATCTCATTAGTTGTTTTAACGCTTTCAAACTACTTCGGCTTTTCAATTAAAGCAGTTTCAAGTTTAATCATTTTTGGATAATGAATATCGCGACTGTCAAGTTTTGATTGAGCCCAAAGGATGAGTTTTAACAAGAACATTACTTTGGGTGTTGAGTCTGCGCTATGTTCGCATTTAAGTATGGCGGCATTTAGTTCACTTGCGATCTGTTTGTAAAAGAAAATAATATTTTATACTATTCAAATATTATTATTAAAAATGTATATACTACCTTCTGCCTATGCGGCTGATCCAAGAGCTCAGCGAATGGACTATTTTGCGGTTTTTCAAAGGCCAAGAGTGCCAAGGTGCGTTCAAGCTCATTTAAAGCTTCGGGAATATCTTCACTTGCTTCGGACAATTTGTTTTGAGCGAATGTTAAAGCTTCCTCAATTTTTCCAGCGCTGTATGGATGAGAATATTTAATTTTGAAAAAGTTTTTTTGAAAATAAAATGAAATATGTAGGTATAATAATAGTAAGCCCAGCCGATTACCACCATACCGCACAGCCGACACTAGGGTCGCATCCGCATAACGTACGGATCGAACTTGCCGAGTGTTTGAAAGGCAGATCGTCTTCTTACCGTATCAACTCAATGAGCTGTAATTGTTGTAGATGGAAAAATAAGTAGCGATTATTGTCTAGCAGTTCGGGATGTAGCTGATTAACAAGATGTGTTGCCTCCTGTATGCGACCACTTTGTACAGCCTCACGAATGAGTATGCGATCATCTAATGAACTTAGTTCAACAATTGGTTCGAGTCCAGCTTCTAATTGAAATTTCTCTGCAGCTTCCTTAAAGCCCTCTGTGGAGAAAACAAAAAAAAAAAAGGTATATATACATAAGTTGGAGACCAACACGCTAGTACATACACATATCCATTGCTATTTTCAACTCTTTACGGTAGTTACAAAACTTTCACGTAATTCTGTGAAGGTAAACACTCCCAAAGTAAACAACTTACCAGTCACTAAATAATTCATAATTAATCGATTCATATCGTTCTGCTTATATGGGAATTGTTCCAACTTTCGCATCCAATCTTCCTTTGTTATATTATCACATTTTTCGTTGTAGCTCATTTTCTTATGCTTCCTTATTTTTCCAATTTTGAGGCCGTTTTTATAACACTTCACGCACGAAAAATAATGTATTTCAAATCAATATTGCGTTAATTGTGAATGTATTTCGCTGTAGCGCAACTTTTCGATTTATTTAAAAGTTTTAATTTACCAAAAATACGCAAATTAATTTTTTTTCCGTAGCTGGAGTATATCTTTAGTTGTATTTGCTTTGCTTTTGCAATTCGTTCACTTGATATGTTCTGTTTCTATCAAGTGATGTGGTTCGCCCGAAGTCATTCGTGGGTGTCTTGTTGTGAACAAAGTTGATCGACCCTTTGATGTTGCTCACATTGCCCTACATTCAAAAAACTGCTATATAATAAACTAAACTAGGTAAAATCAAACTGGAAATTGAATTAAATAAAATAAAATATAATTTAACTAACAAAAAAATTTTGTTCAAATAACACCCCTTTTACGTTATTCAAGTCTTGAATTCAATTCTGCCGCGACATAGGCGAATGGCGAAGGGAGTGAGAAGCGAGGGGAAGAGTACACTTGAAAGCGTACCTTCAACTCGTTTCAAGTTTTTCTTGCTATCTCTTTCACTCCTCCTTGTACCCCCATATTTTGTTTCATAATTGCTTTCAAGAAAAATTGGCAACTGTAGACACGAATAGAAAACACAAAAGAGAACGACAGCAGAGTTAAAAGCAATACTTGACAAATGTAAAACCGGACTAAGTAAAGTAAAAATCCGGCATCATATTACCTTGCCGTTTGATCTGCAGAATCATAAGCGGGCTCTAACCGACATCCACACCGAGTCGGTAGACACTTTTGTCGGATCTCTACCTGTAAATCCCGTTCTGAACAGTCCTCCACCGGATATTGCTGAAGAAGAACGCACCTTACCAAGGGAGACAAGAGTCACCTTGACACAGCTTAGGTCTGGATATAGTGTAAGGTTAAACTCCTACTTATCCAGACTTAATGATACAATCTCAAACACATGCCCTGCAAGTGGTAGGACCCCCCATGATACTCTTCATCTCTTCAATTGTTCATCTGAACCTACTCTTCTAACCCCTCTGTCCCTCTGGACAAACCCTGTTGAAACTGCACGTTTCCTTGGACTCCCCTTAGAAGAGCTTGATGAAGATCTTCGGAATGATCATACACTCTAGACAGGGCAATGCATTGTTAACAACCACAACAACAACAACAACAACAAGTAAAGTAAAATAGAATAAATTAAGCGAAATACAATAAAATATAGTACGATTAAATTAAAATTAAATAAATAAAAAATATTAACAATTATTCATTGATATATAGAAATTAAATTGAATAAACTAAAACTAAAATTAAAAGAAAAAAATTTAATAAAATATATTTACTTGAGTCAAATTAGAAGATGAAACTAAAAATAAAAAAAGACAAAATTATATTTATTTTATTTATTTATTACAGTCTTTTTTGACTTACCCCCAAATTCTGTAAGCTGCCTCTAGTCACTAATAGAGACAATAGTCACTAATAGAGACAATTCGTGTCCCAATTCCAGGTGGTCCAATTACAAACCTCAAATGACAGATCTCAATTTTGTGACTTGAGATGAGACAAAACTACAGAATTCCGGGGTTAGATTATATCTTTACTGCCACAATGACATTAGGGGGATTCATCAAATCTTATAAACACCTTATAAAGCGTGTAAACGTATAAATTTATCAAGTGTGTAAATGAACTGTCAAAATTTGTATGGAACGCAGTTTACACAAATTTGATAAACTTCCGCGTCGATTTTGGTGTGTAAAAGAGTCCGTAAATTTATACAATGCAATGACGACGTTCGACATGTAATTTTTTTAATGCATTCAATGCACACTGGACATAAAGAGAAGAATATGCTGAAAATGGGTTGAAAATTACTTTTTTAATGAGAATTTCGAAATAAAAAGTTTACATTTGTTATAAATTTTTTCATTCAAAAATCCAAAATAAATGTAAGTCACGAAATAAAATTTTTGTTTTTTTGGCATTTTTTTTTGGCTTGGTCGTGTTAGTTGGGTTTTCCGATACCCAACACTGGCGAGGTGCGTAGAAATTTGATTTGAACACGTCGTGCAGCTACTGTACACCATGCAGGGATACATGTGCTGCTCTAGTACAAATCAGTGTGTTTAAATTTTCACTGCGCAGGGTTACTGCACATTTGTTTTGGGCTTTATTCCCAAATATTTTATTTCATTCACTTTTTGTATAGGGGTATCAGCTATTTTTAGCATCACATTTTGCTCTTCTGTAGATTGTCTTCGCATAATAATCCATTTCGTTTTCTCTGTATTTATTTTGAGTTTATTTTGGCATAACCACTTACAGATGAAGATGGGCAGCTTATAGTTAATAAAGCATCATCCGCGTCGAGTCGTATTTTACAGTGGTCGATACAGGTATTTATATCATTAATATAGATTATGAACATAATTGCTGCTAGTACTGATCCTTCCGGTAGGCCTAGTTCAATGTTTATTTCCTCCGATACTGCATTTCGTATTACTGTCTGTTGTTTTCTTTCATCAAAATAACTTTTGAACCAGTTAAATGCAACGCTACGTACACCGATGTTGTGCAGTTTCGCCAGCATGATGTCCCTGTCGATGGTTTCAAAGGTTCTTTTAAGATCAAGAAAAACTGACCACTGTCAAAGCTTTCATTCACAATACACGCATATGTGTGAGCCAGGTACTCCATGCTGTCCTTAATTATGCCTTCTGCCAAAAGTTTTTTCCCACCATACTTATTTTTCAATGAAGGGGTCTATGGCTATTTTTATCAAGTCGGCCCCTTTACATTTATTCCCACCATGGCAATAGCTTTTTTAATCGAAATTAGTGTTGAAAAAAAAAAATTTCCAATCGAAATGAAAAACGGTTTGCCATCAATGGTTTTATTAAATATTGCCCAAGATATGGCAATTTGGGTATAAAATTAATCGCTTCGGTCGTATGTCATCTAATGCTATGGATACAAACACGGAGATTATCTCCAATAAATCTTTTTTAATCAGATCCAAATGTAACCCTGACACACACAAAATTGAAGATTAACAATCGGCGCACTAGATGGCTGTGGTTGTAGTACTTGCGATTTGAAACTAGATGTCGCTAAGGATCGTTTATTTTTTGGTGACTCTAGTGCAGTGACGATCATTACCTAGCCCGCGGGTGGCCGACTTTTTTGCTCTCTCATAGATTTGCTCACACGTACTACATAGTCAAGCGCTCTCTATACATTGTGGAAAATAAAGTGCGTTTGCAATTCACTTGATTAACGACAGTTGACTGCTACGCATTAAAGTAGTTTTATTCTTAAAATATTTATTTATTTACGTGTTTTTAATCATTTTAATTTCAAAAATGGCCTAATCTGTAACAGAAATAAATTAAAGTTAAAAAGCTTGTGCAAATTTTAGCAAAACTCACCAAGTTTTCGGCAAAACTTAAAACTTCTGGCATAGAGTTTTTAGACTTTTCTCGAGTACGCAGTTTTGCAGCTCGTTGAATTTTACTATAAGATACTAATCTTAAGCCGTTAATAAAATTGCCTGATTTGTTGCATTTTTTTTTCTAGTTGTTCTCTACATTTTTTTCATAATTTTTTTTTTTACTTATAAATTTGTATTGCAAAAATGCATTTTGTCGTTTCGGCACGATGGGTACAGCACAAATACTGGTACCGTTCTCGTAGAACCGGCAACCATGTAGGCCATGTAGGTCATTTAGCGTTACCCAGGGTGCACCAACGGGGACGCGACCTACTCTTACACCCCTTGCCACCTAACGGCTTCTTAGTTATTTTTTTATATATCGTTCAGGATGAGTGGTCTCATACGTTACATCCATACTGACGCGATCCGTACTAAACGTGTAGCATGAAAAATTCATGTGTCGCGATCCATATCGCAAAATATTTAGATATTTTGAAATCTGAGTCGCGGTTGTCTCAATCCATATTGAACGTTTAGCACCAATTCGTGATAAATCCGAAATCCATCAGTGCGGTAGGTGTTTTCGGCGGAGCGGATATATTATTTGCTACTCCATTGCCTCCCTTTTACTTCTTTTTTTTATGAAAAAGATAACAATATATAATTTTTTGTATAAATCATGTAAATCAAAAAATACAATCACGGAACGCAGATCTTTCAATCCATATTGAATGTAGCCTGCTTTTCTTGATCCATCAATACCGATCAAATTTTCTCCTCGCTAAAAGCGATTTCAATATTTAGGAGCAATTTCGATACGGCGATAAGTCCAAAACAAGTATATCGATTTTTATGTAGTGTTCATGCTAGGTTTAAATGCTGCGTTTACCATTTTCGGGCATACATTTTGAAGATACTCCGGTTTTACATTTGTCAAGTATTGCTTTCAACTCTGCTGGCGTTCTCTTCTGTGTTTTCTATTCGTGTCTACGCTTGTCAATTTTTCTTGAAAGCAATTATGAAACAAAATATGGGGGTACAAAGAGGAGTGAAAGAGATAGCAAGAAAAACTTGAAACGAGTTGACGGTACGCTTTCAAGTGTACTCTTCCCCTCGCTTCTCACCCCCTTCGCTTATGTCGCGGCAGAATTGAATTCAAGACTTGAATAATGTAAAAGGGGTAATACGCTCATGCTGCCGCATTTATAATGCATTTAGCTCACGGTTGCAATTAGTTTAGGTTATGAGCATGTTTACAAAAAGTCAAACTCATTGTGTATCAATAACAAGTGTGAACTCTTCTTTTGATACACACATTAAAATGTCGGTTTGTTTACATCCTGCACATATTAAAATGTCGCCAGCACCGAATAACAGAAAAGCAATGGCGTTGTTTAACATCCTGCACACATCAACATGGCGGTCTCCTATCTTTTACCTAATGGTAGAAAGAGATGGGAAGATGGAAAGAAGTGAGACAAAAAAGGAAATTAAAAACAGGTGACTAAACTCACTTTGAAGTTTTCACGACTATGTCTATGATATCACACTTGTTATTAACCACAATCTCAAACAGGTGTTGAACTCATTTTGGAATTTTGACGTTTATCGTCAAGTGAATTCACTTGGTATTTATGCACAATGGTCAAACTTTTTTATACATTTGGTCTGCTTATTTTACCATCACTTTATTGCGTTTCGAACACTTCGTCGCAACTATCGGGCTTTAAGAACTATCGATACACCCTTAGCATACCTATGTGCGAAACAAAAGAAATCGAATAAGAACGAAAAACTGCATTTAACTCACTGTGTGCTGTTACAAATAGCGATAAATATATAGCAAAAAAAAGAAAAAAAAACGTAACCTGCAATAACTTATATATCATATATCGGTCCATAAGTCAACAGCAATTTTGATACCAAGTTTGCAGTTTTTTAGTAAAAAAAAAACAACAAATACACACTTAAGGAATAATGGCGAAGAAAACTTACGACTTACTTTTTAAGTTATTACTAATCGGGGACTCTGGTGTAGGAAAAACTTGCATACTCTTCCGTTTCTCGGACGACGCATTTACCTCAACCTTCATCTCGACCATAGGTAAGCTATTTTGTAAGGCTATCTAGGCTAGAGCAGTGCTGCGATAAGTGAGTCCATGTGTAGTCGGAAAAACGCTGTGCATGGGCGTGGCAGAGCCTACGACTTATGATATTGTGCTAGTAATGATTGCTTTGCATTAACCTTAGACCTTAAAATGTACTATGATAATATAATATAAGGTTTTTAAATGGATGACTTATACGATGTAGATATGTATGAATGTATACCATTTAGGTATTTCAAGTATGTGCATTAGGGCGGGTCGATTTCAAAATAAGATACTTTCCTCTAAAATTAATTCTGATGTCCCGAAGAGAATCATAATTTTTGGCACTTTACAGGAATCCGTTTGGACTAAAAAAATGTCGAAACAGAAAAATAAACTGCCCTAAGATAGAAATATAGCCCAGCTTCCCTACTTTTTTTTTTTTTTTTTTTTGTCATTTAAATACCAAAAACGATGATTTTGAGCAGGCAATTCCTTCTGAACTGCCACAAGCCAAGACACCCAAACCGTCATCTTTTGGACACAGACCCGCCCCCAATAAACATAAGGAAACATCTCCGTAAGCATTCTGACGAGATCCGGCATCATATTATCCTGCCGTTAGATCTGCGCAATCATAAGCGAGGTTTAACCGATATTCACACTGTGTCGGTTGATACCTTTCTCAGATCTCGGCGTGTGAACCCCGTTTTAAGCAGTCTTCCACCAGATATTGCTGAAGAAGAACGCACCTTACAAAGGGAGACTACAGTTACTATGGCACAGCTTCGGTCTGAATACTGTGACAGATTAAACTCTTACTTATCCAGACTAAATAACACTAACACTAACACCCCTATTGTGAGTGTCGATAGATAATTGACCGATCGCTTAGAGAGTGCCCCTCGGGTTAGGGGTTTAGAATATGCCCGGGGTAGGCATACCGGTCGTAAGAGGCGACTAATATGCACCAAGGTAATGACGTGCTAACTGGATGGTTTATCTACGGATATGATACCTCTCATTACTCATCTTCTCCTTCCTCATGGATGGAGGGATGACATGGCCACTGGTCATACCAAATCGCTACCACGGTAGTCGGGCAGTACCGCAAGGGAGTACCGCAGCGTACCGGGTTCATATCCGGCCAAGGACTGTCAACTTAGGCATCACTCCCCGAAACTCTCGGGGAGTGTTTTGCTGTTAACAACAACAACATCGCTTAATGAGCGACAATGATCATCTTTCTACAGCTATTTTTCAGTCGTTGGCGTGTCTATTGGTTTGCAAAGTGGAAATAAATCAGATAAATAGGAAACTATTTTAATAAAAAGAGAAAATATGAAAAAGACATTAAATATTTGAAGTTTTCGTTCGATTTGGACCCGATTTTTCAAACTTTGACGCTCAAAGTCAAAAGTCGGGACATCACAACTCGTTTTAGAGGATTACATCCTTCGGTAAAGTATCTTATTTTGATCCCTGGAGAACGATTTTCCTTATCACTTGGGTGATTTTTTTTACTGGCATACAAATCGACCCGCCCTAATGTGCACACTTGCGATTCCGGCAAACATTTTCTTTGTTTACATACCTATTGATACGCATCTTTATTATGGATATGTAACAACAATTGTATATAAAAAAATATATTCTAAATTACTATGTATAGCAGTATGCACAGGCATCAATTGATATTGAATTTAGATAGTACATATACAATTGTTTCGCTATTTTTCATTAGAAAAGAAACGCAATTGTATTACATAAAAATAAATTCAACTCGTAAGACATACATCTGCACATGCTAGGTAGTCTATATATGTACATATTTTTGTATTTGTTTGTAGGTATGTCTATTCATAGGTGTTTGCACTCCCTACTCTGAAAATTAGATATACAGACATACATATGTACATATGTATATAGCGCAATTTAGCGAAAAAAATTCATTTAACGAATAATCTTATCTACTTTGTTTACATTAAATTTTGTAATTTATTTTAGGAATCGACTTCAAAATCAAAACAGTTGAACTTAGAGGTAAAAAAATTAAACTTCAAATATGGGACACTGCCGGTCAAGAACGTTTCCACACAATCACAACATCTTATTATCGTGGCGCGATGGGCATAATGCTGGTATATGATATAACAAATGAGAAGAGTTTCGAAAATATTGTAAAATGGTTGCGAAATATAGATGAGGTAAGTCGTAGTGTACTTATGTACATATCTAAGTACATACATATGTATGAGCCCCTTAAAGCGCCTTTTCTCGAAACGACCCGGGCCGTTTTCTTATATCGACCCGGCCAAGAGCAATGCACTCGAGGTGACCCTGTCTGACATTTAGGCAGGGCTACACCTCGTTACAACAACAACAACAACAAGGGGGTACCCTTGGTTTCAAAATTTAGTACTGCTGTTCATTTATATTCATTCCTCGTATTCATTCTTTATCAGAATGGAAGATCCTTTCGCCGGTTCGGTTCTTTTTATTTTGTCAAGCATCCACGACGCACCAAAGGGGTGTAAGAGCAGCATTCCAGATAACGTCCCAAAATGATCCCGAAATCAATCTAGAAAACGGCTCAAATTGTTCTCGAAATATCCTACAAAGTACTGAAATTACCCCGTAAAACATTTCCAAAATGATCGGAAAACCATCCCCAAATAACTCCGAATACAATCTGGATTAAGCCAATCCTGTTTTGGATGCTTTAATATAACCTTTTTTTTATTGTTTTCATTGAAATTTCAGCATGCGAATGAAGATGTGGAGAAAATGATTCTTGGCAATAAATGCGATATGACAGATAAACGAGTCGTGAGCAAAGAGCGTGGTGAAGCGGTTAGTAGAAATTTATTTTACTTCCATAGATCATTCTGTTAACATAATTTTCAATTTTTTATTTTCAAAGATTGCGCGAGAGCATGGCATACGGTTTATGGAAACATCAGCCAAATCCAATATCAATATTGAGCGCGCATTTTGCGAATTAGCTGAAGCTATATTAGATAAAACCGCAGGCCGTGAAGCAGCAGAAAATCCTGAACGCGTAGTGATCGATCGTCGAAATAATGAAAAGGCGCCATCCTATAAAAGTTGTTGTTCTTAAGTTCATTGTAATAAGAACCAAACACAAATCTACCATGTCACCGCACCACCACCACCACCACCAATAACTACTACTGTCCTTTTTTGCTACTAAAACCAAGAAAACAGGCAAATGCAAAATTCATGTATGCAAATCATTAGTTTAGTATGGCCTAGTAAAGAAAGTAAGATACTATCAATTTTTTATATAAAGAGAAATTTAATTAACTATACAAGTCAGCTACTCAATTCACTATTATCTCTGTGTGTATTGTAATTATTATTTTGTTTTGCGATAAGTGAAAAAAAGGAACTTAATGTTTGTATAAAAAGTGAGAAAAGGAAAATGGAATTGCTTGTGCAATGATTTAGTACATAAAATATCATCAATATGCTTACACGTTTCTAAAAAAGGAAATTTTGAAAAGAGTAATGAATTACATTAAAGTATAAATTAAAATAAATATTTTATTTGTAGCCATATTTTTTCTTTTATGGCAGCAGAGTAAGTTTCAGAAAACCTTTCCGGGAATGAGCACCAAAAAAGACCCTAAAAAATATCGAAATGATTCCATAAAAGTTCCAAGATGATCGCAAAAGACCCTAATAGTACATTTACACTTCACCAAACTTGGCTTTTTTTTCGATACCCATCTCATTTTCCAAATTTGGAACTTCATCACATTTGACCTCATTTCAACAAATTTGCCGAACAACAATACAATCCGCAGTTCATCCAAATAGCAACCCTGCGGGTGTTCCCCATTTAGAATTGCCCAGCAAGAACCTTAATGGGTTAATGACGTGTGATAACTTATTCACAGCTGCAAATAACAATTTCAACTAGTTTTGTTTTAAGGTAATTGGCCAATTCTACCAGGAAAAGACAGAAGCCTTCTTGACTCTTCAATTATTATTGTAGAGGCGTTTAAAACATCACGTTGGTGCATTTTCTTTCGATGGCTTTGAGTCCTGGTATACGATTCTTACAGGGAAGGTGGGGCCAAATGATAATTTGAATTCGCCAAATTTTGGGCATTGTAAATGTACTATAAATTAGCACAAAAAGTGCGGAAATGATCCCGAAAAAACGACGATCCTAACCAAGTCCCGATATGGTAATGAAAGTCCCTAAACTATCTCAAAAGGCATTCTAAAAACGTCCCGAAATGGTAACGAAAAATTCCTAAAACAATACAGATATGATTCCTAAATGACCCGAAATGGTAACGAAAAACTACTTAAAACAATACCCAAAAATTTGCGAAATGATACCAAAAATCCATAAATGATACGAAAAAGTTTCGAAATTTTTGCAAAAACCATCCCCAGAAAAGTCCCGAAATAATACCAAGAACCATGACAAATACTGAAACGATCCTAAAAAAGGCCGAAATTCTAACGAAAAAGTCAATAAGTTATTCCCAAAAACAACCTGAAAAAGTCCGTGAATGAACTCGAAAAAAAGTACTGAGATTAACAAAATATAATGCCTAAAGTTTTCCGAAAAAGTCCTGAAATGATAACAAAATAGTCCCGAAATTATCCGAAAAACCACCCGAAAATGTTTCTAAAACCATCCTTAAATAATCTTGCAGAGTTCCGAAAGAAATGTATTAGTAATAGTAGTGAAATGACCCTAAAAACAACTCCGAAAAAGTTCCTAAAACAATCCTGAAAAAGTTCGCAAAATGGCAAGAAAGCTACAGAAAATGTCTCGAAAGCCATCGTGAAATGATCCCAGAAAAGTACCGAAAATGTTCACGAAAAACGTTCGAAAATAGTTCCGAAAGTCGGGCGTCCTGAAAACATAATTGAATATTCAACAGATCTCCATATTTTAGTTGGAATGAGTTTCTTTATTTCAACATAAATATAATCTTTCACGACTAAAAAAAAGTTAGATAATACAAAAAGCTTCTTGCTCACAGAGTTACGAAATTCTGAAATGTTTATTGGGTTTTTTTATTATCGCCTTTAGCACCACCCTTTGTGTCGACTGTTTCCTCTTTGAAATGTAGAAAAACAAACGAGAATACAAAAACGCCCACCATCATTGAGAAAGCGCTGGTATAATATGGGAAAGCGCTTGGTATAAAACGTTCATATTCAGTATGTTCCAATGGACGCACTGACACTTGTGTGGCACTATAGAGATGTGTGTAACCAACGCGATCATAGTTTACCTTAAATTGATATACACCATAAACATCTGGGATTTTAAATCTAGCTTCATAACGTCCGCCATTCACTTGTTTAAGCGTGGTGCGCACGAAGGGATCAATGCGTACAAATTCTAATTGTACATCGTTTGCTTTGAATGGTTGCCATTTATCTTGCACCAATTCTTCTATAGCTATACTATATACTACGGGATCAATAATGGTGTAGGCCTCTGCGGGTGGCTGCGTTTCACCCTCTTTGTGATGATTAACTGCAGCTACGCGCAAACGGCCCGACTCACCAAATACCCATTTACTAATAGCAGTGGCGACATTTTGGTTGCCCGCCAACTTGTGATATGTACCATCTTGTGCTTTTTGAACAGCTGCTGTGAATGCTTCATCCGAGAAGAAATGTAACGATCCTGAGAAGACAACGCGTGCATTATTGCGTGCTTGCAGCGCTGCAATTAATAATGTACCACGTCCTACAGCATGTGGATATTCTTTAATAGGTTGATTGGGATTATAGCTGTATGCTGAACTTTCGGCACTTAGCAAATGTAATACCAACGGATTTTCCTTATCTGCCAATAGTCCAGTACCACGATAAATTAGTGGTTCACTGTTTTTACTACCAACAACTGTTGGAGAATCAATTAAATTACGCGCCGAAGTTAGAATGGTGGTATGATCGCCTGTATCCGAGACATCATAGTTTAGGTGATCAATAACAGCTGCACCATCTTCATCCAACTCAAAACCACATTCCGAGGCGAATTCACGTAGAGCATCTCCAGCTTGTTCACTGCCAGCGATTAGCACATTGCCGCCATCATCAACAAATTCGGTCAACTTTTCAACGCTCAAATCGCCACCAAACTCTTCAACACTGGGTGCAAATACTATTACATTCTTGTATAGATATTCACCAAAGCGGGAGAGAACCAGTCCCGAATCATCAGCCAATTTATAGACAAGCTTGAAACCTCGGTCTGTGGAGAAAAAAAAAATATTGTTAATGAGATATTAAAATTACAAGGTTTGGCCAACCAGCGGATTCGCAGAGAGTTAAGGTATCAAGGTAGAGCTCCATGACTATCTTGGCAGTGCTAGTTATATGACTAAGAAAAATAGGAAGAAGTCTAGAGTGTCCACAATGTCCAAGAGGCTAGTTATGGAACTGACTGTAGTAAAAGGAGTTAATTGTATACTTTAGGTGTCCTTTCCCAACAGTTTCCGACGTGTTTTTCGAGTTGACACCTAAAGTATACAGTTACCAAAGAGGAGACCAAAATTCATAGCCGGAAGTGCAAATTCCTATGGCAGCTTTGCATTTGGCCGGCTGCGCGATGTTTTACCACGTCACTTTTCTTCATGCACACGCCTTATGTATGTGGATATGAACGTACGTGCACTTACCTTGCAATGATTTGAAGAAAATGGAATGTGTTTCGCGTGTTGCTAAATTATCCAACAACACTAGAGTATTAGCATCTGATTCTAATATGGCATTTGTTGTTTGAGCCACAAAAACTATTAATAAAATACATTTCCAAATATTCCTCATGATTTCTGCAATTTCTTCTAGCCGGAAAAATTAAATGAAGTAGGTGTGTTCGTTAACTTTTGCAGCTTATAGCTCAAAAAGAATCAATCCGCCAATAGGTCAGTTGCATGACCTACGTCAATTTTAAGGCACGGGCACGTCTAGCGGCACGACGCGACGCGACCAAATAGTTGCCTATTTGATCAACTATGCTGTGTCGCGTGGTGCTGCTGTCGCTAGGTGTACTCTGTTCCATAAGAACACGTGCAAAGAATATTTGGTCGCGTCGCTAGGTGTACCCTTAGCTTTAAGCAGGAAACAGAATCAGTCCGCCAATACGTCAGTTGCGTGACGTACGTCAATTTGGAGCAAATTCTATTTTGACGTATCCGTCGTATCTGGCGTTAAGCATAGAAAAACCCGCAGTCTACTTTGCTGGCAGTTAAGCTTTCGGCAGAATCAAGCTTTCGGCAGAATCAGTCCGTCAATACATCATGTACGTGACGTACGTCGTGACAAAACGTACGTGCCGCACAGGGATGGCACATAGCGATTGACGTACGTCATGCTGAAATACACAGATATGTCAACAAAGTAATTAGCGCAAAACGAAAATTATTAAAAAAACATAACAAATGCAAAATTTTGGTCACAAACATGGGAAATATTAAAAAATTACTTTGGTTAAATTTGCTTTTTCACAAACGCGTTGTCAAATTGGCGGTAAAATTGATTTTGACATTTGTCACGCAGCTGCCGTTCCGTCAAAATAGAAAATTGGCAAAGGATGCCGGATCCGTTCACTGATACTTTGTCAATCTAGCGTTTTAAATGCAAAATACACACATCCTACTCGGCTGTCAGTTTCTTACTTTTCCGGCAAGTACGTGACGGACTGATTCTGCCGAAAACAGTAATGCTTGTCAACGTTTTGCGCCACTATCAAACAGACCGCTTGTCAAACGAAAAAGTCGAAAATTTTTGTCTTTTCATCAAACCGAGCCGACAAATACGTGCGACACGACGTTATCCGAATGCCATCAAAATTTTATGAATATTTGATGGTTGGCCGGAGCTTTTAAGCCACTCGTTATAGCCTATCGATATAAGAGTACAGTCTGATATCGCCTTAGAAAACGCAACACTGATGTTATCGGTTTTTGACAGTCTGCAAAATTAATCGCTTTTCCCACATCTCGGGGTTCTATACGTTTATTTCCGTATTTTTTTCGTATAAAATCAGTGCTAGAAAAATGGAAAATATACCGCGTACACACGAAGGTAAGCTAGTATTACATTAAATATCAATATATATATTTTCAAGTGTATTTTCTGCACATAAAAGAATTTACGAATTTGCATCAGCTCAAGCACCTCACGCTGCTAGCTCCACGCCATATTGATTTCACGCGAAGCCTCTTTGATGTGCATATTTACACATATTTAGTTGAAAAGTTTGTTTTAAGGATCTTATTGTGCTAATACTTACAATCAATAAATTCAATTTACTTTTATTATTTTTTTTGCAGACATCGAGGCACAAATTGCCGATATACAAACTAAAAAAAAGGAAATTCAAAAGACTGCAGGAACTGGTGTTGGATTGTTAGATGCTGGTGGTTTCTTTGACTCGGAATTATACGATGAATCTGGTAGTAAAGGTAAAAGTCGTTATGAAGGTTATAACACATCAATTGCCGCTAACGATGAAATGGATGAGGATGAAGATGAGGGCTTTCCCGTACCACAAAAACGTACGACCTATACAGCGCCGACATCCGTGTTGAAGGATGTCACCCAGGGCAAGGAAGATGTTGATCCACTGGCCGATAGACGCCGTCCCACCATAGCGGACAGGGAAGATGAATATAGACAAAAGAGGCGTCGCATAATAATATCACCCGAACGTGCTGATCCATTTGCTGATGGTTTGTATATAATTAGGAATATTTTGTTAGTAGAAAACTCATGCATTTGTAATGTTAACACAGGTGGCAAAACTCCGGATATTGGATCAAGAACTTATCCAGATATTATGCGTGAGCAGATGCTAAAAGGAGAGGAGAGTGAGGTTGGTATACGATTGTTCACTTACAATAAAAGTATATAATCTTTCTTTTAAAACTTTTATCAACAGATACGCAGAAAAATACAAGAAAAATCCAAAGATGGCACTTTGGTAAAGTCATCAAATGGCGAGGTGGCTAAGGAAACAACTCGTAAGCGTGGGCGCTGGGATCAAACTGTCAGCGAAAGCTTTGTACCCGCTAAAGCTACAGCTGCGACAACACCTAACAGTGCAGCCACACCGAATTGGGAAGATGTAAGCTTATTCGTTTTTCTTTTCTCCATTGTAGTAATAATCCAAACTATTTTCATATTTATTTTTTCTGCAGAAAACGCCAGGTGATCATCGTTGGGATGAAACACCTGGTCACAAAGGTAGCGAAACTCCAGGTGCTACACCTGGTCTGGGCACACGCATTTGGGATGCAACACCAGCACATCCAATGACACCCAGTCATGATACACCCGGTCATGAGAAGTCAGCACGACGCAATCGTTGGGACGAGACGCCAAAAACTGAACGTGAGACGCCAGGACACAGCGGCTGGGCTGAAACCCCCAAACCCGATCGTGGAACAAGTGATAACGTAGTCGCCGAATCAACACCCGGTGCTTCAAAACGACGTTCACGTTGGGATGAAACGCCATCAAATGCAACGCCATCAATGACACCATCTTCGGCTATGACGCCTAATTTAACACCAAATATGACGCCGCATGCCACGCCAGGCCACATAACGCCACTGCTAACACCCGGTGGCACAACACCCATTGGTGTGAAAGCAATGGCTATGGCAACACCATCGCCAGGCGCTTTAGCAGCTATGACGCCCGAACAACTGCAAGCATACCGTTGGGAAAAAGAAATTGACGAACGTAACCGTCCCTTAACTGACGAAGAACTTGATCAAATGTTTCCACCAGGTTATAAAATATTACCACCTCCCGTGGGTTATGTGCCATTGCGTACACCTGGACGCAAGCTAATGGCTACGCCAACACCTATAGCTGGTACGCCCGCAGGCTTTTTTATACAAGTCGAGGATAAAAATGCTAAATTTATGGATAATCAACCAAAAGGGCAAAATCTTCCGTTTATGAAACCTGAAGATGCACAATACTTTGACAAATTGTTGGTAGACGTGGATGAGGATAGTCTCTCGCCAGAGGAAGCTAAAGAGCGTAAAATTATGAAGTTGTTGTTGACTATTAAAAATGGTTCACCGCCCATGCGTAAATCATCGTTGAGACAAATAACAGACAAGGCGCGTGAATTTGGTGCCGGTCCACTCTTTAATCAAATTCTACCCTTGCTTATGTCGCCCACACTAGAAGATCAAGAACGTCATTTGCTTGTAAAGGTAATTGATCGTGTACTCTACAAATTGGATGATTTGGTGCGTCCGTATGTGCATAAGATTCTCGTCGTCATTGAACCCTTGCTTATCGATGAAGATTATTATGCACGTGTGGAGGGACGTGAAATTATATCAAATCTTGCCAAAGCTGCTGGTTTAGCTACTATGATTTCGACAATGCGTCCAGATATTGATAATATCGATGAGTATGTGCGTAATACAACAGCACGTGCATTTGCTGTTGTTGCATCAGCATTGGGTATACCCTCGTTGTTACCTTTCTTGAAGGCTGTATGCAAATCGAAGAAGTCATGGCAGGCACGTCACACAGGCATCAAAATCGTACAACAAATTGCTATTTTAATGGGCTGTGCAATATTACCACATTTAAAGGCGTTAGTAGAAATTATTGAACACGGCTTGGTTGATGAACAGCAAAAGGTGCGCACGATTACTGCGTTGGCCATTGCTGCTTTGGCTGAAGCTGCCACACCATATGGTATTGAATCATTCGATTCTGTATTGAAACCATTGTGGAAAGGTATACGTACGCATCGTGGTAAGGGTTTAGCGGCATTCTTAAAAGCCATTGGCTATTTGATCCCCTTGATGGATGCCGAATATGCCAATTATTATACGCGTGAGGTGATGTTGATTTTAATTCGTGAATTTCAATCGCCTGATGAAGAAATGAAAAAAATCGTTTTAAAAGTGGTCAAACAATGTTGTGCCACTGATGGTGTGGAGGCGCAATACATCAAAGAAGAAATTCTACCACATTTCTTCAAGTTCTTTTGGAATCATCGTATGGCATTAGATCGACGCAACTATCGGCAATTGGTTGATACCACAGTTGAAATAGCCAATAAAGTGGGCGCATCTGAGATTATCAATCGTGTTGTAGACGATTTAAAGGATGAAAATGAACAATACCGCAAAATGGTTATGGAGACCATAGAAAAGATAATGGCTAATTTGGGTGCAGCAGATATTGATTCACGTTTAGAGGAGCAACTTATAGATGGCATCTTATATGCCTTCCAAGAGCAAACCACAGAAGATGTTGTTATGCTTAATGGTTTTGGCACCATAGTCAATCAGCTCGGTAAACGCGTAAAACCTTATCTACCACAAATTTGCGGTACCATACTCTGGCGTCTCAATAACAAATCAGCTAAAGTGCGTCAACAAGCTGCAGACTTAATATCACGCATAGCGATTGTAATGAAAACATGTCAAGAAGAGAAATTGATGGGTCATTTAGGTGTTGTGCTATACGAGTATTTGGGTGAAGAGTATCCCGAGGTTTTGGGCAGTATTTTGGGTGCGCTCAAGGCAATCGTGAATGTCATCGGCATGACTAAAATGACGCCTCCAATTAAAGATTTACTACCGCGTCTAACGCCTATCTTAAAGAATCGTCACGAAAAAGTACAAGAAAATTGCATTGACTTGGTTGGGCGCATTGCCGATCGTGGTCCCGAATATGTTTCGGCGCGTGAGTGGATGCGCATATGTTTTGAGCTACTCGAGCTGCTCAAGGCGCACAAAAAAGCTATACGACGCGCCACGGTCAACACTTTTGGTTACATAGCAAAAGCAATCGGCCCTCACGATGTGCTAGCCACTTTGTTGAATAATTTAAAAGTACAAGAGCGCCAAAATCGTGTATGCACTACAGTCGCTATAGCAATTGTTGCCGAAACTTGTCGTCCTTTCACTGTGCTGCCAGCTTTAATGAATGAATATCGTGTACCCGAATTGAATGTACAAAATGGTGTACTCAAATCACTTTCTTTCCTCTTCGAATATATTGGCGAAATGGGTAAAGATTATATTTATGCTGTATGCCCGCTCTTGGAAGATGCTTTGATGGATCGGGATTTAGTGCATCGTCAAACAGCATGCGCTGCTATTAAACATATGGCACTTGGAGTGTATGGTTTTGGCTGCGAGGATGCTTTAATACATTTACTTAATTATGTCTGGCCAAATATATTTGAAACATCACCACATTTAGTGCAAGCATTTATGGATTCGGTAGATGGTTTGCGCGTGTCATTAGGCCCTATAAAAATACTGCAATATACCTTACAAGGTCTCTTTCATCCAGCACGCAAAGTACGCGATGTTTATTGGAAAATTTATAATTCACTTTATATTGGTGGGCAGGATGCATTGATTGCTGGCTATCCAAGAATTACAAATGATCCGAAAAATCAATATGAACGTTATGAACTGGACTATACACTCTAAAAAATTTGGACTTGATGATTAAGCATGGACAAACTATATAATTTTAAAGTATCCGTATATAATATTATAATAATGTAGCTGTATTACTTTTTTTTAATTTAAAAATAATTCACAAAAAAATACATACATTTTCTGAAAAGTGGTACATTTTAGTGGGCTGTATTGGATAATGAAGTATGATAATGATGAAGGCATCTACAAAGAAGAAATAATACAAAATCCCAACATCAAAAATCTTGGAGAGCAGCTTTTTTCATCCAGAGGCGACAGGAATACGATCATCCGGTTTGAAAAGAGATTTCAAATAGAGCTGTGAGGTAAAGTGATATGGGACGGTTCCAAATTTGACAGTCTGCACCGGGACCACACGCTTGTTGTTGTTGTAGCGAGGTGTAGCCCTGCCTAAATGTCAGACAGGGTCACCCCGAGTGTATTGCTCTTGGCCGGGTCGATATAAGAAAACGGCCCGGGTTGTTTCGGCACGATGGGTACAGCACAAGTACTGGTACCGTTCTCGTAGAACCGGCAATACAAGAAACTAGCCGTGTAGGCCATGTAGGTCATTTAGCGTTACCCAGTGTGCACCAACTGGCAGGCGACCTACTTTTACACCCCTATTACACGCTCGTATGGTACACAGGTATACAGGCTCAAAGACCTCAGAGTCGTTAACGAAAAGTAGGTGGTCGAATAATAGCTTAAAAGTACGAGACGTTCGCTTAATCGCTCATGTTTGTAATCATACCGATTTATGATAACGATCAAACGGTCACGATAATTATAATTCGAAAATCGATTTCTTAAGTGACGAGTTGCTCGTTCGCGACTATTACGAGTCGGCACCTGAAAAGCGGGGATTCAAATGAGAATATCACTTTTCTTAGCAATAGCTCTAGTCTTAATCACGCAACCCTGGTTGAAAGTTAGTACAGTAACATTTCTTATTTTATATGCATAATAGTACCTTTATTCGAATTAAAAGTGACCCACCGCTACTTAATACTTGCAAGTTGTTCTGGTTTGAGGAACAAGGGTCGCTTTACATAGGTAAAAGTATGTATGTACATATCTGCGTATATATAAATAGTATATATAAAATAAACAAACAATTTTTAATACTTTTAAAGCATTTACATATAAAGATTTAAATTGTTGCATTTCATATTTTCAAACATTTTTCAAAATGAATATGTAGTATGATCTAAGTAAAGGAGTCCAAAATTTCAATTTAAACATGCATTAATACGTAACTTGAATTTAATTATATATCGACGGCTGAGGAATACTTCGAAATATTTTTCAAAAACGCTCTAAGAACTGAACTTCTCTTTTAATTAGTAATGATTATTTTAATTGGATTTTCCGTTTAAAAACAATCATTATTTTGATTACTTTTGATTTTTTTTTTTTAATTTTTTTTCAATCGATTTAAAATTTTATCATTAAAAATGGAAAATTATCGGTATTCAATCATTCATTATATTTTCAAGAAATAATCAAATAAACGGGTAATCATTACTACTACCTACTTCAAAATTTGCTCGTAATTAACTATCTCAGATTTTTTTTACCCCTATTTCAAAAACGCTCTATCTTAGAAAGATTTTTAAAAATGCCCTATTTGAATGAAAATTTAAAACATTTTCAACTGCCTTTGGGCGTTTTTCAACCAAATTTTAAAAAAGGGCATTTTTGAGAAACAAAATCTGATATACGAGATTTGTTAAAAAAAATTTTAAAATAGGGGGATCTACACCCAACCGTGGATAAAAAAAAAACAATTCAACTAAATACATTTTTACTTAAATCTAATAAGAGCAGTAACAACAAATTGTCTGCTTGGAAGTCTTAGAAACTATTGTCTTTTCTCCTTCTTTGCGGCACCGTGTTATCGCTCTAACATTTCCTCAAACACCAATATAAGATTTTCCAAGCCAAAAATATAATTGGCATCGAGAGACTGATTTTCGGCGGGAAAAACATGAGCAAAATCTATCATTTTTATTTTAACCCATTGTGCTAAATTCAAATTTGTTGGATACACTTCGGTGGTGGTGCTATTTTCAAGATTTGTATGTGCGTTCTGACTATCACCATTGCTCATTGTTTTCGTAAAGCTATTACATTGAAGTGAATTCTCGCCTACGATGCCGTTCTGTTGTTGTAAATGTTCTAACTTTTCAAAATCATATACTATCAATAAGGAACTAGAATAGAAATGATAAAGCGTTTGCACCTTGAACCAGTCTCGTATTCTATATAGCTGTTTGAGTATTTCATTAACCAATGGTTTGTAAACTTTTCCATTCTGTGCATTAACGAAGAGTGCTAGTGTTGAGTGGAAACCATTCGCATCTAAATTTTTTCCATATTCTTTGCTATAGCGTAGCGCTTTACTTTGCTCTGTACGTGTGTACACTTGAAATCCTGGCACACAGAGACCTAATACTTGTTTACAATTTATATATTTTTGTTCTTCTACACGTCGCTTTTGTTCGCTGGCCAATGGATCCCAGGTACGTTTACCTACTTTAATATCCATTATACATGGTTTTTGCATGCCATGTGTTAAATCCTCCAATTTCATAAATGTGTGCTGTGTATTATTAACAACTAATTTGACTTGGTTATAAAATTTTGGTACAAATGCGCGTAGTTGCAGTAGTGCGGTTGAGTTTGAGTCATCCACCAATTTGTCTGCCATTTGTAAGTTTTCATAAAAATTCACTTCACGTTCGCCACATTCTGGTTTACCTAACGGTTTGTGTACACAACCGCTGTTATCTTGTAGTAGACCCATTGAAGCTGTATCGAATGTATGGCCCGCCACTTGTGTTTCCATTGCTGCAAAACCGGCTGGCAGCTCGATCTGGTAGTGGTCGGCCAAGCTAGTCGTGGCATCTTTCCTTAACATTTTTGTGTGCATTTGGCCTGGCATGAGTGTGTGATTTGTTATAATTTGGCATCAAAAATTCTAAACTGCATGAGTAATGCAAATAAGTGCAAAAACGGATTTGTTGCCTATATTTCCAATCACTCCCAACAATTACAAATAGTAAAGCCTCAATTACATAAAACTTTATTTCAACTTTACCTCGGACTTTGACTTTGACGGATAAGTTCAATGTACGTGTTTCAACGAAACATAGCAAATGGGAACCCTCAAAGTTGAAATTTGGCAAACTCTCAAATTTTGCTTGCTTTCACAATCAGATGTTGATGACTTTGCTTTAATTTAAGAATTAAAGGTATTAGTTTCCTTTAGGGGACAACTCCTAATAAATTAGCTAAAAATATGGGAGATACCTCAAAAGACGCGTTTTGGCCTCAGGATCACGAATCCGGAAGCGCTTTTTTAATTTTTTGTTTTAGTGAAAAGTTATGGTCAAAAAACCGAAAAATGACCCGGGTCCGGTACCAAAATTGGGGCGGAATCCATGGTATTTATGTGCGAAACACCTTTTTGAGTTGGCGGCCTTCGGCCGCGCTTATAAAAAATAACCCTGGGCTACGCCATCCCAAGTCCGGACGTGTGACATAACCGTGGCTACCGCCACGGCGCGACATTTTTTGCACGTTTTTAGGGACAGTCTAATAATATTACAACAACCACATGAAAACTTGAAACTTTGATTGCAAATATCTCTGCAGAGAAGCAAAATATTAAAAAAGCGCTTCCGGATCCGTGATCCTGAGGCCAAAACGCGTCTTTTGAGGTATCTCCCATATTTTTAGCTAATTTATTAGGAGTTGTCCCCTAAAGGAAACTAATACCGAATTAAAATTTGGAGAAAATATTAATTAATTCTGAATGCAAAGAAAAAATTACCAGGGGAGGTTAACAATGCTATATGTAATTGTCCCTCAACATACTAGAGCTGCTACTTTTCCATTTTCCAGAAATATCGATATGTTGCCGGTGCCTTTGACAGTAAGTGCCCTTTTACATTAGGCAATTCTTGATTTCCAGGCTGTCGCGATATGAACGAAGGAGGTGCGAAGTGAAAGGTAGAGTATATTTGAAAGCGTGCCATCAACTCATTTCAAGTTTTTCTTGCTATCTCTTTCAGTCCTCCTTATGAAACTAAATACGGGCGGATAGTATTTAGTTTCATAATTGCTTTCAAGAAAAATTTACAATAATTCAGAAGAACATTCGGTAGTTAATTATTATTTTGAGGGTTTCGTGATTTCTATAGAGTTTCAAAGGGGAAATTTTAGTACAGACTCGCACAGCTAGAAAAAAACGGTTTTTTCAGGAGGATAGAGGAGCTTTTTCTGAACACAAATATATAATCTTAGCGTAAGGAGCCTTATATTTACTGAGATAATGGTTGTTGAAGCTTTGCCAATTTTGCATGGCACTATAGGTAACTAACGCACAATTTTTTAAATTTCACGCATTTTTCCGCATAATGGTACCATAACACTTATGAATTGCATATGATTAACAGAAAATAATATTAATATGTATAAATATTCATCTATTTTCACAAAATTATAAATTTTCACCATCGCACAGCTATACACAGATATTTCACAACAAATTTGTTGTCAAAGAAGGATGTTGCCACACTTAACTTCGGCTGCGCTTACTTAAAATAACCCTGGGCTACGCCATTTCATGTCCAGACGCGTGCACCAACTGCGGCTACCGCCGCAGTGAGTACTTCTGCATAGTAAACCCATTTGGCGGAGTCCGGACGTGTGCTCTAACCGTGGCTACCGCCACGTTGAGTCCTTCTGCGTAGTACACCCATTTATTGTAGTATAGGTGAGGCTTGCAAACCCTATTCAAATACTTAATTGGTGCGCATGAAAAGTATTGTAAGCCTTATTATTTTTTATTAAAATTTTTTGGATGTGGCAACACTCTTTCAAAATTTACTAACTTTAACAACGTTTTACCGGAGAACTATAAACCGCCTGACTCTAATGGGTCAGTTACATAAAACTTTATTTTGGCTTTACCTCAAACTTTGACTTTGACAGAAAAGTTCAGTATACGTATTTAAACCAAGCATGGCAAATTGGAGACCTCAAAGTTGAAGCGAGGTTGAAATTTGGCAAACTCTCAAATTTTGCTTGCTTTGCTTGCTTTGACAATCAGATGTTGATGACTTTGCTTCAATTAAAGAATAATATGTTGGAGAAAATAATAATAAATTCATTTTTTCTCTATTAAATTAATAAATTTACTAAAACACTACGAATGCAAAGAAAAAAATAACGAAAACAAATGTATAAAAGAGAAGCGTCAAGGCGTTCATTGTAGCATACCTCTGACGTTGGACGCAAAGTTTTGAGGTAGCAAATGTCAGGCGAGGTTAACAAAGCTTTATGTATTCGACCCTTAAGACCTATATATTTGTGATCTGGAGAACTCCCTCTTTCGTTCCATACCAAAAACAGTCCAAAATTCGTGCGTGCCTAAACTAAATCGCACCCGTTTCAAATTCCGACAGAACCCTACTGAAATCGAGAGTACTCTATTTCCTATCCAAAGAGTACTCCAATTGGAGCATTAGAATACTCCTCCAAACGTAATCCATTTTCATATACAAAATTGTGCTCCAATCAAAATTGCGATGTTCTAGGACTGGGCCACCTACTCCAACCTTCGCTTTGTTTCTGTTACTCCATGGAGTACCTACAGTCAGAGTTCTTTGTAATGTACTCCAATGTTGATACTCCTTCGAGTATATACGGTTAGAGTGATGATAGTGGTGTGATTTTCGTCGATTAGGCACCATCTATTCCAGGCTTTAATTTGAAAAACCGGGTCCGATACCAAAATTCGGGCGGAATCCATGGTATTTATGTGCAGAACACCTTTCTGACTTTTATTTGCGGTCACTCATTTTTTTAGATGGGCCCGCTGTGGCACGCATACCCAAGGCAAATTTCACCTTGCCGCATACCATTGCAATTCTTTTTTTGCACAGGAGTATAGATAATCGATAGCAGTCATCACAAGTCATATGATTGATCGCTGCGCTGTCGTACCTAGCTAATTTAAATTTATAAAAATCTTCAAAAAGTGCATTGCTTTTTATTATTCTAACCAGTATTTATGGCTTCAATAGAACAATATATCCAAAACGAGGTGCCTACCTTCCTACATAGAGAAATTGTATTCTGTGACAAATTTGTGCAACAACGACAACAACATTGCATAGTATTGGCGCGTAATTTGAAATTTTATAAATTTCAACGCAAGCAGCTACTTAATTGCATAGATTTGTCGGAAACATGTTTAAGAAAGGTATCACAAAATATATGCCATTATAAAGGACCAAAAGGAAAATGTTTTAAAACTGCAGCAAGCACAAGGAGCGTGGATGCAACAACAAAGCAAGGAGGGTTAATGGAGACTGCGGAAATGACTGCATCTAATCTTACAGAGGAGGAAGCAAGCAAAGTGGATGTAAATGTCAGTTTTGGAAAGTATAACTATAGAAATTTTGATATCAACAAGATCTATTTTTTAATACATTGTTGGGATAAATTGGTAGTCATTAATTTCGAAGATTACTCCTTTGTTACAGAATATAAAGATGTTAGACATTTTCGTATAGTACATGGCAAAGTAAAATTTATAGCGATGTTGGAACTGCTATTCGAAAATGGTAGCACTCTTTGTACGAATTTCCAAACGCAAGAAAATATGGGCAACCAGCAAGACGCGAATGATGATATTAGAAATGCGAGAAGCAACTTCAGGCAAATGCTTGAGCGAGTGCGTTGCGCAAAGGCAGAGCTCCAATTACACAAATCCGCAACGCAAAAGGATTTTGACATGCTACAGGATATTGAAACGCATGGCTGCAATTACGTACGCAGCCCAGAGTTGGAGGAAAAACCAATGTTGACACGCTGTGGTGACATTTGGACACGTTTTGTTGACACAAATAATACGCTCGTGTTGGGTGTGCCTTTAGTCAACAACTGCTCAGCAAGTAGCTTAACAATACTCAAAAACTTGAAACCAATTTTGAAAGCGAATGATGCAAATACTGCAAATATTTTCTACAAATATCGTTTATATCAATTAAGCACAAAATTTGAGGATATGGAAACACTGGAAACATATTTTCAAACAGAGGAGGAGGAATTGAATACGAGGAGTGAATGGGCAAATTGCAAGAAAGCACAGTTGCTACCTGCCAGCTTTGGCGTGCTTTTGTTAGCTATTAAAACGGCTGAAATTTGTTTGCTTGAAGAGTGTCCACTATTTTTATATTATGAAATTGAAAAGGCGCAAACTCAATGTCTGAGTAATACAACTGCGAAGACTAAAATATATGAGCAGCATCTATTATTGAAAAATCTAAATATGACTGATTTATTTAGGCAACGAGAAAAACATGTAGTCTCCTTTAATAGCTTAACTTGCAATCAAGATTTTCTGGCATGTTCGATGCTAAACAATGAGACAACACTCTATATTGAATTTCAAACGCACAGTAATGCTCTGATATTCGAACAATTACTTTGCAAAAATTTCAATTTTAAAACGCATGAACGAAACATGAATATTCAACCTCCATCGGAAGATTTGAGTGTAGCCGAAAGTATAAAACAAACACAAAAGCACATTGCAACAGGAATTTGCTATAACAATGATCCTACATCGCTTTGGTTTGGCTCAATGGTGGTTAAGACAACTCCGAGTACGGTTGACGATGAAGCCACTCTTCAAGTTTGGAAGCTGTATATAAATAATCAAGAAAAGGCTTTCGTTTGTCTCAAGTCACTATTCAACGAACTCGCGAATTGCGCAATAAAAGACATGAAATATTTTGTCAAAAAAGATAAAGTTCCTCAGAGTGACTATCTCGATTTAAAAAATTCACTCACTGCAGAAATCGAGTGTTTGAAGAATTTTAATAAATGTGTTGATACAGTGGCGAAGAAAAATACATTAATGGATTTGCTGAGAGTTCAAGTTGATACGGATTTACTGATAGCAAATTTGTAATTTGAAAAAAAAAAAAAATGACGACTTGGTGTCCGAAATTTACAAAAACGTATTCTCAGAGCCATTTATCGGTTTTCTTTTTTGTAGCAGAGTTCTTAATTATAAATCAAATATGTAAATGCACCGAAAACGAACAAAATCGGATCATAATGCGTATTTCGCCAATATAGCGAATGAAGCGCCATCTAGCGAAGAGAAAATAACCAATGTCGATAGGAATTATAAAACGGAATTCCGTTCAGTAGCTTTCGAGCCAACTCGTCACACACAAAGACAGAAAATGTAGCGTTTATCGAGCAACATTTGGCAAACATCTGTTGAGTAGGTTTTGAGCCAACTCGTCACAAAAACCCTCTACAACTTTATATAAGTAAAAATAAAGATGCGGATTTTCCAGAAATAGTGACAACAGAGCCAACTGGCAACGAAAAATTAGTAATTTGATACATATATAACTAGCTTACTTCATTATCAGGGAAACTATCCTTCAATTCTAAGGCAAAGAGCACAAGGATTAAATAAATATTTCCCGAGCCGGATGCTGGCATTTTATCCAAGAAATAACCGAAGATCAAAAATAAAAATAAAAACACTCCCTGCATAGATTTCAGAAAAAGTTTTATTAATTATATTCAATTGAAACAGATTTCAAATTAGCAGTATGGTTCTTTCAATGCATAAATCATCATATTCAAGATATTATATGACTTTACAGCATTAAGTGTAAATGCTTAATGAAATTATTCAAGCGAATTTGATCAAAAATATCTTATACATACATATGTCCTACACAGGGCCTTGTTGGGCAAAACAAAAGCAACAAACGCAATGTTTAAATGTTATTTTGCTATGGTAAGGTTTCAATCGCACGATTTTTTTGCAGGACTGGAGTATTTAGTTGTTCAACAAACATATCGCATAACAACTAACTTTTTCGGAAGTGGAATATGAAGCTACAATCTTCTTGGCAAACTGAAACGTAGTGCGGTCAGTGAATGCTTGGCAGAGGGGGAGCAAATCGTTCTAGTTCAAATAATTTTTCAAAGGCGTTCTTTCCCAGAATTGGCGTTATTGAAGCCTTCAGAATTGAAAGAGGTTGAACAACCCAACCGTAGAAATATTCCCGAAGTCGAAACCATGAATGGATAATGACCAGTGAGTATACTACCAAATTACGACTATTCTATAGATTTTTAATTATATTTGCAAGTTAAGTTTGTTGATTTTGTTTCACACAACAATGTGCGTATGTGGTATTTGGCCCAAGTTACACAGTGCACACAATTAATGGCTACAAAAAATTAAACATTTCTACATAATAAATAAATGTAAATAAAACACTTCGTCGGCTGACAGTGTAAACCTGCTGGACCCATTTACCATTTCATGAGTTTTGACTGAGAAAAAAATGCTGAAAAGATCAGAATTCTTCCAAAAAGTTTTTAGAATGTTTTGTGTAACGTCAACATTTAGTTAAATAACGCTCTATCTCAAAATCAGTTCCAAAATCACCCTATTTAAAAAAAAATTTAATACATTTTCCGGTGTGATAAAAAGAGTGAAGTAGAACGTTATTGAACAAAAAAAAATGAGATTACCTATTGAAAGGCGAGATTGTTTCCTCTATGCCACTAACAAATTCGCTATGTTAGTTTACAGGTTTACACTCTGAGCCTACGATATGTTTGTAAAAAAGTCTACATATCTCTATATGTACAACATATTGGCTATTAAGCTCTCCACTATGCTACAAATTATTAAATAAAATTAAATAATCACAGGATCCATAAAACTTAAAGAGCATTTAATGTCCAGTGTTTTGTTCCTTCGAGTCTTGTATGATTTGGTTTAAGTTGCTTTTTCAAATTATTCGTAATTTTTTTACATAAAATTAATGCATGTTCATAAATTATAAGTTAATAAGTACGTTGCCGAAAATTCTGATTTTTGAAACACTTAAACTATTAATTTTGGTGCGTTACCCATACTTAACAAATAAAAAAATCAGGGTGAATGTAGTAAAACGTAAACGCAACATGAGAAATCGAGGCCGCAATGCTCAAAGTTGTTCGCACAGAATTGAAATGACTAGCGCGGCTGGAGGGTTGATTTTAACCAAAATTTTGATTTGCAAGAAAAAAAATACCTTTAAAAAATTTCAATAAAAAAAAAATTTAAGCTCGAAAAAATTCGAAAAAAATTAAGCTTATTTCGAAAAAATCACTCTTTCCAAGCAAAACTTTAATTTCGCAAACAAAAATCGACTTCAAAAATACAAAAAATTAAAATTTTGCTTCGAAAAAACTTCAAAAAAACTATTTTTTATTTTCGGATAGTGTAATTAAAAAAAATTTAAGTTCGAAATAATAACTACATTTTCTAAAAAAAACTGTTTTCCAAAAAAAAATTTTTGCTTAAAAAATATAAAATTCAAATTTTTGCTTTTGGAAAAATTTAAAGATTTGAAAATATATGTATTTCCAATAAAATAAATAATTTCTAAAAAAATCGACACTTCGAAAAACTTAAAAATTTGCTAACAACTTTTTTTTAGTTTTAGTTTCCAAGCAAAACTATGATTTCAAAAAAAGATTTATTACTTCGAGAATTTAGAAATTAAAATTTATGCTTTAAAAAAGTTTAAAATTTCGAAAAAAAATGACTGGGAAAAATTTAAACTTTTTTTTTAATTAAAAATTATTAAAACTTCGAAAAAAAAAAATAAAGTCAAATATTGGAAGTAAAAATAACAGATCAGTAAGAGCAGAGCCGAATATGAGTGTGGAACAATGGCATCACACGTATGTATATCAATGTAAAAATTCATTCCAAAGTTATAAACGTTTACTAAAAAAAATGCAGGTATTTTAGGTTTGATCCTTGTAGGGATGTGAGAGGTTTCAAGTAATGTTAAGTATGAGTGATGAAGGCTTTAGAGTGGAAAGTTGCTAATTCTATATTCGGCTTGAGAGCTTGTCTAAAATGATAAACAAACAATTGGACTTAACAAGTTTTCACTCCCAGCCAGCGATATGTAACATAATATACTAAATAACTTCAATTTAAATAAGTACGTAAAGAGGAACATAACAAAACTAAATTAGATGGCGCTTAAATTTGGCTTATTAATTGAATTGTGAAAGCAATTCAAAACACTTAGTTACAACACAACTGTCGATAAATTAACTTAAAGATGGAAAGCTGAGAGTTTGACAGCCACTCGACAACCATGATAAATGATGTGTTAATAACGTTCGTTTATAAACATATTATTTATGTGGATTCCTAAACTTAATATTGCTTAATCTGAGTGCTAATTTGGTCATAAATACGGAACTAAAAAAAAATTAATAGGTAACTGGGTTGCTTATCTTCTTCATGAGATCCATGCATATATGCATTTCGTATTTGAGGTCTATCAATAATTTAATCACACCCTCTGGTATCTGATTACACTTTTTTCCTCTTAATTCTGATCTGTCCATTCAGCACATAAACTGATACCTGGGAATGGACTCTAGTTATTGAGAGACCCCTCGCATTCAATTTGATAGATCGTATGCCTGATCTGTGTGTAGGTGTGTGTGTTTTTTAATTATTAGCTTTCTTTGTATATGTGTGTTTTAAAATATAAGCGTTTGTGCCATTCAAGCAAATTTTATTTTTGTCGGCGTGGGCGTGGACGTAGTTGATATTAGCAGAATTAAATAATTCACTATTATCACATTGAATAGTTCCATTTTTTTAATATCTTCTGTGTCTAAAGTTTCGTGAGCCCGTAAAAGCCGAAGAAGAAAGTCCCTTGAGTGAACGCATGGCCATGGCACGATTGAAGTGACGTTGTGTCTTTGGTTCACATTCACCTTGTGTGTTATTGCCATTTAAACCGTTATACTTATAGTTGTTGTTAGAAGTTGTAATAATTACAATTAGTACTGCGGCTACCTATAAAATAAAAAAAACTACAATTGTATGACATAGGACAAAATGCATGCTGAGAATCTGAGAAGTTATAGGCTTTCTGAACAAACTGAAAACGCCATTCGAATTAGCAATAATCTCGAAATGGCTAAAATTCACATACGACAGTCGTATTCTGCGGTAGGGATGTAAAGATTGAGCTTGAAAAATTTATTTTAATTTTGAAAAACTTGTAGGAATCGTACGTACCAAACCTATTATTATGAAAATAGTGTAGATATGCACAGTTGATGATGTATTATTTTCCAATTCTCGTAGCGCCTTTTGTATGGGTTCGTGCTCAGGATGTAGCTCAGCGGCGATTTTCAAATGCGAAATTGACTCCTGAAAATGACCGTAAGCTTTGAATATTTCCCCAAGTGTTAAATATTGTTGCCAAGCAGAGCGGCCAGGTGGTGTCAACTCCAATGATCTGTAAGACAAGTTAAGAAAAGGCAATGTTCAATCATGGGATAGCGGTATGTCAGGCTTGTGCTTCCTTTTCGTAGAAGGTCAAACTTGTAATAGTATATAGAGTTTAAATCTAATTGATATTGACTACTATACCTGCGTGTCAAATGTATAGCATCATCGAGATATTGTAGATTATAGAGCACACGTGCTAAATTGAGCAAAACTTCAGAATTGGTTGGTGACATTGCTAGTGCGCGTCTAAAGCATTCGATAGCTTGTCGTGCATCGCCGATTATACGCCAATAGTTACCGATATTATTATATAATTGTACAGATCTAGGCCTTTCACGCTTATCTCGCTTCAGACGTCTTTCCAAAACAGCTATATCGAACTTCTTATAAGCCTCCTCATCGTTTTCTTTTATAAAAAGATATGCCACCTAGATTATAAATAATTAGCAATACTTTAGATTTTCGATTAAAAATGCAACTTACCTCTGGCTCGGGAATTTTCGGATGATCAAATCGTTGACCCACTCCAATGAGGTAATCGAAGAAAGTATAATTCACAGGTTTGCAATTCAATGTCTCATCAACTGTTATTCCAGTATCAACATTATTTATAGTTTTGATACCCACACTTGCTCCATTGGCAGCAGCTTTTTTTAATTTATTTTCACCGTTGTTGCCCTTCTCATGCTTTTTTCCATTACTTTCGTTACGTTTTTTTAAGTTTCTTAATTCGACCGTATTTTCCGGTGATTCCCGCACCCAGCCATAACTATCACATTCAACGCTCTCACCATTTCCATTTACACCATTGGTTGGGCTACTCTTGACACTCGACCTGGATCCAGCGTTTGTGCCCAATGCCAAAGTTGAAGCGATAATATAAAATATTTCATCCTGTGCGTAGACTTCGGCGCTAGCATCGAATGCGGGCATGCTAAACTCTTCCAACATTGCACTATCGCTAGTGCCTCGATTTGTGGCAGCATGCCCGGTTATCTTGCCACTGTCTTTATTTAATCTCCACAAAGTAGATGTACGTGAATTTGTTAATTTGATTTGCCAACAAAGTGACACTAACGCCAAACATATTATCATCCGCATCATGTCCTGATTTAATGATGCACTCACTAGCCAAAATATTTATCCTTAGAAATTCCTTCTACAATTGATAAATTTCCACAAATCCAAAAGCCAATTTTTTTAACTCACCACTGAGCAAAACAAAATGACAATAGGTATGTTCCTTTCGCCACCCAAATACATGATTCAAAATTCTATGGTTGAACTGACAGCTGTGGCTAAGGGGTCAGTTACATAAAACTTTATTTTGGCTTTACCTCAAACTTTGACTTTGACAGAAAAGTTCAGTATACGTATTTAAACCAAGCATGGCAAATAGGAGACCTCAAAGTTGAAGCGAGGTTGAAATTTGGCAAACTCTCAAATTTTGCTTGCTTTGACAATCAGATGTTGATGACTTTGCTTCAATTAAAGAAAAAAATTTTGGAGAATATAATAATTAATTCATTTTTTCTCTATTAAATTAATAAATTAACTAAAACACTACGAATGCAAAGAAAAAAATAACGAAAACAAATGTATAAAAGAGAAGCGTCAAGGCGTTCATTGTAGCATACCTCTGAAGTTCGACGCAAAGTTTTGAGGTAGCAAATGTCAGGCGAGGTTAACAAAGCTTTATGTATCCGACCCTTAACTGTTCTTTCATGAACAGCTAGCTTTTCATCACACAAACTATCACCCTTTTTGTTTTCTTGTTTACATTTTTCTGCATAGTTCGGGGACAAGCTACGGTAATCGTTTGCGTGTTTTAATGAGTTTTAGTTAATTTAAAAAAAAAAAAATAGTTGTGAAAAGAAATTTAGTGTGTGCTTTGTGATAATCTCTTTAGAAAATGTGGAAAAACAAGTAAAAAGTCAGGAAAAATAAGTATATCGCTTGTTCACGTGTTTTTATGCGTTTGTTGTTTTGCCACTGCTTTTGACACAAAAATTCGGGCCAAAACGGTAATTTCGTATTCTGTTTTGGGCTGCGGTTACCATTCAATCATTTTGCCATGCCCAAAGACAGTCGAATATCGGTGCTGTCGGTGTTTTAATACCCGGATGCGCTGGTAAGGCCGTGTGCCAAACGGTTTAAAGCAAATTTTGACAGAGCGATGTTAAATTCTAACAGTTATCGTGGTGAATATGAACGTCAGAATTTGCCAAAAGCGATACCGTTTGAATGAATTTGCCTGCTTTGACAGAATCAGCTGATACATCCAGGCCGATTCTAAACAATCAGGCCGATTCTAAACAATTTCTCACTTTTCGGATTTTCTCACACCCATAAAATTTGTGACAAAAATATATGAAATGGTGAAACGGTTTGCACCGGCAGCAGAATTGGTAAATTTGGCGAAAAATTGCAAATATGGCGCTTTTTTCCATACAAATCTCATTTTCCAAATTTGGAATTCCATCACATTTGGCCTCATTCGCCGAACAATACAATCCACAATTCCTCAAAATAGCAACCCTGCCTGTGTTCCACATTTAGAATTTCCCAGCAAGAACGTTAATGGGTAATTAACGTGTGAAAACTTTTGCATTATGCACAGTTCTAAATAGCAATTTCAACTATTTTTTTTTAAGATATTGGACCAGTTCTACCAAGAAAAGAGAGAAGCCCTCTTGATTCTTCATTTATTATTACTCTACAGGTGTTTAAAACATCAAGGTGGTGCATCTTTTTCGGTGGCTTTGTGTTCTGGTAGAAGATGCAGGGAAGGTGAAGCCAAAGGCAAATTTCCCAGTGTAAACAGGTTCGAAACGACACATTCAAATTCGCCAAATTTGGTGCAGTATAAATGTAATATTATCACTGAACAAACAGATTGTTTATGTAGTAGTGTGCGTAATAGCTCCCGGCGTATCTGGCGTTACGCATACAAACACCCGTGGTCTACTTTGCTGTCAGTTGTTTCAACGTACTGACGGACTGATTCTGCTCAAACGCTTAAGCAATGTCCGGTAGGGTCGCCTTCTAAATTTTATCACATTTCTGATGCTTTAGTACCTCAGACCATAGTATCAGCTTAGTTGTCACTGACCACACAGCTGTCCGGTAGGGAAAAAGCCTACAAACACCCGCAGTATTAAGGGTCAAATACATAAAGCTCGCCTGACATTTGCTACCTCAAAACTTTGCGTCCAACTTCAGAGGTATGCTACAATGAACGCCTTGACGCTTCTCTTTTATACATTTGTTTTCGTTATTTATTTTTTTTTTGCATTCAGAGTGTTTGCTTAATTTATTAATTTAATAGAGAAAAAATGCATTATTTATTATTTCCTCCAACTTTTTATTCTTTAATTAAAGCAAAGTCATCAGCATCTGATTATCAAAGCAAGCAAAGCAAGCAAAATTTGAGAGTTTGCCAAATGTTGACTTGCTTCAGCTTTGAGGTCTCCAATTAGCCATGCTTCGTTTAAATACGTACACTGAACTTTTCTGTCAAAGTCAAAGTTTGAGGTAAAGTCAAAATAAAGCTTTATGTAACTGACCCTTTAGTTGTTTCAACGTGCTGACGGACTGATTCTGCTGAACGCTTATCAAAGTCAAATGGGGCTGGCTCTTAAGATATTTGTTGCAAAAGGAGATGGCAATCCTTTTTATATTGTCAAACAAACTGTCACTATTGACAGAAGCAATAAAAAAAAAATAAAATCCATCCGGCTTGCAAAAAGCCAAATTTGCTTCTTTTATTTTGTTTTTTTGAAGGAATTTGTAAAAATAATTTAAAATAACAAAATGGGACGGCGTTCTATAAACACCACTAAAAGTGGGAAATATATGAATCCCACTGACCAAGCACGTAAGTAGAATTTTATTTGTTGGACTGATTTGCTTTCGCTACCATGCCCAGGGAGGCACTGATGCACAAAACCACTTTAAAAACTTTCAGGAAAAGAGGCACGTAAGAAAGAACTCAAAAAGAATAAACGGCAAAGGCAAATGGTACGTGCCGCGGTTTTGAAAAACAAAGATCCTGGACAAATATTGGAGGAGATGGAGAAAATCGATGAAATGGGTAAGTTGAATGTGTGTTTCGTGAAAGCCTTCGATTGTTAATATGTACGTGATTTTCTAGAGTACAATGTGCTGCAGCCCTCACCGTTAAACGAAAAAGTTTTGAGAGATAAACGAAAGAAGCTAAAGGAAACCTTTGATCGTGTAATGCGACTTTATGTAAGTAAGAGCTATTTGTTGAATGGATTGCACTGGAAATAACTTTATGTAATTCCCTAGCACAACGATGAGCCGGAACATTGGGCGGAATTAAAACGCAAAGAAGTCGAATATGAAAAGAAACGTCTCAAAAAGCAGCAATATTATGAAAGTGTAAAGCATGCACAAAGTGTACAAATTGATGAAATTCCCCTGCCGTCATCCACACAAGGACCACCTGCTGGTGCGGGTTCAACTGGTGGCCTACCTTTTCATATGGTCAACAGGCTACCACCACCACCAACGGCGCTGTCGCTACCGCCATTTGCACCAAGTGCACCACCAGGAGCATTGAAAAAACCAACAGAATCTGTAAGTTATTTGTATAATGATTAATTCATCGAAACCCGAAGTTTTTTGACAATCCCGGAATTTTGGGGTCTTAAAATGACAATGCCGGGGTCCCGGGTTTTTTCAGGATTATCTCAGACACCGTCCAAAAAGGTTGGGAGAGGTATCAAAATACGCGTTTTAGCTTCGGTATGCATAATGCAGATATTTCAACTTAGAAAGGTGTTCTGCCCATAAATACCATGGATTACCCCCAAACTAAACAATCACATCTCTTTAACTGTTCAATTGAACCTGCACTTCTAACACCACTTTTTCTCTGGTCCAACCCTCTTGAAACTGTTCGTTTCCGTTGAGTTCGGTTAGAAGAGCTTGATGAAGATCTTCGGAGAGATCATACACTGTAGGCAGGGCGAAGCACTGCTAACAACAACAACAACATGAATTACCCAAATTTCTTGCGAGTATTTCAAATGTCGGGGTTTCGGGAATAAATATTATAATTCCGGGATTTCGGCACAAAAAAAGAACTCGGGAGGACCGGGACTCGGGATCGGGACTCCGCGGTTACGTTGCCTTAGTATGGATATAAATATTATGACTAAATGACTTGATCTATTTTCAGGTGGTGAAACCAGCAGACAAATCGAGTGATACAAAAAAGAAAGAACTACTTGGTGTGCCACCTGGACCACCACCCAATCTACTTGAAATGAACGATTTAGATACAGATGCAGAAGATAATGAAGTTGTGGTCAAAGATTATATACCAAAAATGAAAAGTAGCAAATCAAAATCAGTCAGTAAGCCCAACTCGCTGCAACAGCGTATGTTGGCTATTTCTGGACAAAATATTGATGAATTTATGAAAGAAATGGAAAATGTACACAAAAAGAAAGAAAAAGAGCGTGCCGCTGCTATGGGTGAAACATCAACGTCAGATGAAGAAAACAAGCACAGGAAGGCACAACTATCTGACGACGAAGATGGTACACCGCTGAGTAGCGGTCATAGCTCAGCAGATTCAGACAGCGATGATGGTAGTGAAGATGAGCACCGTTCTCCGAGAAGAAAACGCAAGCCACCAACAAACAGTTCACAGTATGAGGCTACCGCAACTAAAGCACCTGCTGCCGTACCCGTCGCTATTCCTTTGCCACCTGTACCACCACATGCAGGTGCACATATCACTATACCTGGACCACCTATGCCACCAGTAGGCGGTATGGCACCCTCTATGATTCTACGACCACCACCTTTGCGACCGCCAGGTTCCATGCACAGTTTCGGTATGCGTATGCCACCAGGACCACCGCCGGGACCACGTCCGCCAGGTATGGGTGGCATGCCGCCAAGAATGGGTATACGTATGCCGCCTGGACCACCGCCTGGTATGCCACCACGTATGTCACATCATCATAAACACCAACAGCAACATAAAGACCAAAGTAAAGGTGTAACTACTATAACAGCAAAACCTCAAATCAGGTGCGTTTATTCACAAATTTTTTATACTTAATAATTTGTTAATATTTCCATATTTTTATATATATTTTGTTTTTAGAAATTTGAGCGCAGATGTTACACGCTTCGTGCCATCTACATTACGTGTCAAACGTGAAGAAACTCGAAAACCTGGTGCTAAAACAAAGATAATCCAAGAACCCAGTACTCAAACAGCGGAAGCAAATAAAGCGGCTACAAAGGACGATGCATACATGCAATTTATGAATGAAATGCAAGGCTTATTGTAAAACTAGTTATAGAGAATGGAATATACTACATGTGTGAATGGAAGGAAGTTATGCAGATTAAACTAACTTAAAGAGTTTCATCAAATAGTTGAGTAGCATTACATATTTTGAGTTCTTGAATTAACAACAAGAAACAGTGAGTCAGCCCAAAGTGGATGAATCATCAGCTTTGTTAAGGGCACCGAATCCCGAAGCTTTTTGAAAATCACAGGATTTCGGTATTATCTCAGATACCATCCAAATGGGTCGGGAGATGTATAAAAACGCTTTTTAACCTCGGCAGGCATAATCCGAAAGCTAATACTCGACATTACATTTCTGTCGAAGAGATATTTTAAGTAGAAAAGGTGTTCTCATGTTGTTGTTGTAATAGCGAGGTGTAGTCCTGCCTAAATGTCAGACAGGGTCACCCCGAGTGTATTACTCTTGGCAATATGGCATTAGCAACATTTTTTCACGACTTTAGCTGATGACCCAATGTATGCTTGCTTTGCTTGCCTAGCTTTCCTTTTAAAGCTTCTAGCCCAATAGAAGCTACAAAAGTTGTCAAAAATACAGGATGAGACAAACAAGACAACAACAAGACAACCAGCGAAGCGTGTAAAGCGCTGTCAAATAGAGATTTGGGCTATTCGACGCTTTGAAGTGCTTGAAGCAAGCAAAGTAAAGCTGCCACTGGGCCAACTTTCATACATTTCAGTAGAGTTCAAAAGAATTTTGACATTTCTCGAGGCAAAGCCAGCAAAGCAAGCGTGCATTGGGCCATCACCTTTTTTTAATTGTCCATGTCATTTAAAACAGTGCGAAAAGTGGCATTTGTTGACAAGAAATAAAAAATAAATAAAAGAAAAAAATGATAATTGCTAGCAAAATTTCACGGCAGCCAATTGCATGTTCCACGGCTTTGATGATAGTACTTGGCTTAAGCGGAAAAACGTTTCAATAGGGGCTCTTTGGTCTTCCTGAACAATTTTGATATTGTCACTCAGAACGTTATTCCCGGCGATGCTTCAAACGTCCGGTTTTGCTACTTGTAGAGTTCACAATGGTTATGCGTGTATGCGCTAACAGCGCAATAGCGCAAAGCGCAACAAGAATCATCGTTACACTGGGAGTTATTGTTTACAAATAATTTTGCTCATTTGCCTGCATTCTCATAAAAAACCATAGTATATCATAAAAACCATACTGATACACAATGTAAAAAACGAAAATATACAATTATTTGTTGCCGGTAGTTGAATGAACACTACGCCATTTAGCTGATCAATATATGTATAAACACCATAACAAAGTTCAGAATCTAGGACTGGCCGTTTGTAGATGATCCTGTTTTCATAAATAAACCGGGAAAAATTTAAGCAAGGCACATATATATATATTATTCTATATTTGCTTGCCTCAATGTACTTAAAACACGTCTGTAATTAATTTTCAGGTGGTCCCTTGAGAACAAGCTTAGCCAGCCTAAGCATGGGGAAATTATGTGTTGTACCAGGCTGCATCAACAGCAAAGGTCACAAAGGATTCGTTTGTAACTTTTATTTTCCCAAAAGAGAAGATTTGTTACAAAAATGGCTTGAGGCAATACCGTGCATCAAACGGCCGGTTAAGAGTTGCTGGCGCGTCTGTCAAGATCATTTTGAACCTGAAGAGATCGTAAAATATTTCAGTCATCAAATTAACGGCAAGGTTTATTTATTGAAAAGAGGGCGAGCAAAACTAAAAGTCAATGCAGTACCCACAAGAAATCTACAACTGTGCAAAGATGTAAGTTCAAGTTTATATGTACAGATATTGCATTTTAAGCAGACGTTTAATAGTTGGTCCGGGCATCTCTAATAAACTCCCAGAGTTCTAGAAAACCCTAATCGTAACCCCGATCCTTCCGATTTTTGAAGATATTTGCAATAAAATATTTTATATCTAATAACAATATGGAATAGGAAAAAAAAAACCATAGCGACATCTCATTACAATTTCTTGTATTGCCGGTTCTACGAGAACGGCACCAGTACTTGTGCTGTACCCATCGTGCCGAAACGACCCGGGTCGTTTTCTTATATCGACTCGGCCAAGAGCGATACACTCGGGGTGACCCTGTCTGCCATTTAGGCAGGGCTACACCTCGTTACAACAACAACAACATCACATCACATCATATATTATCAAAACAAAGATTGATCTATCCTCTTTGAACATGCAATATAATTTTTAATTTAATAACGGCGGTAACAATATTCGGAGATCTCAAACCGGTAGACCCTGCGGGTAAGGGGTTTAGGATATGGCCGAGGTAGGCATACCGGTCGTAAGAGGCGACTTATATGCATATAGGTAATGACGGGCTAACTCGATATTTGATCTACGGAGGGATGACATGACCTAGAGGGTTCCACTGGTCAAATCAAATCGCTTCCGAGAGATTTCGACATCACTCCCCAAAACCTTCGGGGAGTATTTTCGTCGTTAACAATAACATCATATTACCATTTTATAAAAATGTATGTACATATCTTAAGCCCACTTTCCACCATTCGATTTTTTGGCGTTCGATGTGGTCATTATACTACGTTCTTGACTAGCAATAATCAGTATTTATTTTTTCGCAGATCACTCTAAAACCGGCAAATGCACACAAACGAAAAATTAAGCCAACTCCACAACAACCTACAGCGGGTATAGTTGAAAACAAGCGCAACCCGAATACGAGTACGGCCAAAGACTGTCACGCCAACAACACTCCACAAAAAGAGCACGAAGTGCCTTTGCCATTACAACAAGAGTATACTAGCGAAGCTTCGGAACTTACAGAAATTGAACAAGAAATCGAAATATCGGATATTTCAAATGCTATAACAAAGTTAAGCAACGAAGGCATTGAAATTCGCCAAATACAAATTATAAATAACGAAAACATTAAAACCGTTGATGCTCCTTCCACCAATGAAAATGAAACAGAAGAAGAACTTTTGAGAAATCTATTCGATAATGTTTTTGAAGTAGTATTGCCATCAACGCTTTGGGGTGTTCATCGCTCTACAAATCAAAATCGTATAATGTTTGTATGCATTGATGAAGATCAACTTAATATAAGTAAGATGTTGATTGTGGATAATACAGGTAATTTGAAAATCTATTCCAAAACAAAATTAATACGTCAAGAACAATTCTTATTAAGAAATATGTTAACTACAGAATATATAACGGATACATTAGCAGAGTTAGATGCTATGTAGTATAATTATTAACGTAAATTTATTAAGTTAAGTTGTCATTAAAAAATATGAATAAGAAAAATAAATGAAAGTATGGAAAAGAAAAACGAGCGTGTACAAACAAACCCAAAAATTGTTTGAAACGATCTCAAATTGGTGTTGAAAAAGCCCGAAAAAATCCATTAACAACGCTGAAAAAGTCTCGATAACAATCCTAAAAGGTCTCGAAATAATTGCCAAAATTGGTTGCGAAAATCACCTTAATAACCAGTCTCGAAAACAATGCAAACAGTTCTAAAAACACCTCGGGCTACACCTCGTTACAACAACAACAACAACAACCCGAAATAATAGCGATAAAGTCAAGAAACGAATCCGGAAACAGTTCCTAAAAAATCCAGAAGTGGTGTCAAAATTATTCTGAAAAAAAATCCTAAAAAAAACTTTCGAAATGATCCAAACAAGTTCGGAAAACAGTCTTAAAAACGTAACAAAATCACCCATAAAAAGAGTATGGAAAAGTCCAGAAATTATACGAAAAAGCCAAGAAATGGTCCCAAAAACAATTCCGAAATAATCCCAAAATGGACAACAGTCCTGATCCTGAGGAAGTCCAGAAAGGGTCCCGAAAAAATACCGACATTATTCCGAATTCGTCACGAAAAGGTCTCGAAAACTTCTCCTAAATTATCCTAAAAATTCCGAAAATCATTCAGAAAAAGTCGTACACGACATAGAAAAATTTTTCGAAGTAGTCCCGCTATTTCCTAAGACTGCGTTTATGGGCCATAAGCTCTACTTAAAGGGGCATTTTTTAAAAACTCCCAAAAAACCTTCGAACTTTGTATCGCCGCCTAAGAAGTTAACTTCAAAAACCAATCAGAAAATCCCAAATCCAAATTTAATAAGAAATTTGTATACCCAGTGTTTTGTTGTTCTTTATTATAGTACAATAGTTTGAAAATATTAAGCATATGAAACTTTTGTTATCAAAAATAAACATTAATTAAAAGCACATAAAAATACACACAAATCTTGCACAAGTCTATATACATATACAAAAAAATACTAAATTAAATTTAGTGTTATAATACATTTACATTGCACCAAATGCGTCGCTTTTGGCGAAGTTATTTCTAGAATGTTTGTCCGCAGAATGAATTAGCTTGCCAAATTAGACGAATTTCATTTAATTTGACCTAATTTTGTGATCAAATTCAATCTGCGGATGAACGGTCTCGAAAAAACTTGGCCAAAAGTGACGCATTTGGGGCAGTGTAAATGTAGCTTTAGAAAACAAAAAAATTATTACGGTGGGCCAAAAAAAAAAAAATCTATTTATATCACGCACTTTAAACTACTTTCCACCTTCGGGTATTTTTAAAGCAGCAAATTCGGCACTTAATATTTTCATAACATCGGCATGTTTGAGATCAGGACGCTTGTACTGTTTGTAATTGTCTTTAACAAATTTAGCAAAACCGGTTGGTTCACGTACGGGTGTTGGCATGATATTACCATCTTTATCTTTCTTATTTAAAAATATCTCAATGGCACCATGACAGTATGAGCATCTTATATTTTCGACCTTTTTCGATTTGGAGTGAGCGTGTGATCTGTGCAAATAAGGAAAAATTTACTTGAAATATTTACAAGTTACAGAAATAATTTTAACTTAACATACTTTGCGGCGCATAAGGTGCATTTATAGGTGTACTTATACTCGATGTCATATTGATGACAAACGCCAATTTTTGGAATTTCTGGGAATACGCTGTTAGCTTGCAATGCCCTGTAAAGAAGAGAATTGTAATTAAAATGCATAATTATCTTTTTTTAATATTCAGAACTTTGTTCAAAAAGACCCCATCTTCAAAAACCATCTCCAAAAAGTAATAAATAATAACGAAGGAATTAAAAACAAAAAGTCCCGAAAACCATCAAAAAAATAATGGAAAACAATACCCAGAAAGTAAGGAAACGGTTCCGAAAACAGTTTCGAAAAAGTCCAGAAGTGATCTTGGAACAGTTTTGAAGTAATTCTGATAACACTGAGAAATTTTCCGAAATAGTCCCGGGAAAGTTCCGTAAACATTATCGAAATGATCCCAAAAGAAAAAAATCCTAAATTACTTTTAAAAAGTCCTTGCAACAATCCAAAACGGGTTTAAAAATAATACTGAAAAAGTCCCAAAATGAACCCTAAAAGTCTTGAAATGGTTCCGAAAACAGTCACGAAATGATCCTAAAAAATCCAAAAATTATCCGAAAAGATCCCGAAACCCTTATCGAAGTGATCCCAAATTGGCCCTGAAAAAGCCCCTAAATTACTATTGAAAAGCTCCTAAAACAATCCAAAAAGATCCCGAAAACAATACCGAAAAAGGACAGTAACGATTCCGAAAAAGTTCCATAGAGTCCGAAAATGTACCGAAAAGAATTCCGAAAAAGTTCTGAAATGATCCCGAAAACAATATCGAAAAAATCTCAAAATGGTTCCGAAAAAGCCCTGAAATAACACCCAAAGAAGTTCCTAAGACAATTCCGAAAAAGGCCTTAACTTAAAAAAAGTTTCAAAAAAGCCCTATCGAAAAAAGTGTCAACATATTTTCAGCTGAGATGGGGCGTTTTTGACTTGTACTCTGAAAAGTGAAAAAATATGGAGGTTTTTGAGAAACATTTTAAAATGAAGTTATCTTCCACTCCGCAGCTATGCAATTTTCTTCTCCTTTCTGTTATTGACGAATAAAAATTAAATTACCATTGTTTCCAAGTACTGCCATGACCTCCTTCACCACTGAATATCCAAGTAGCAGCATGGCATAATTCATGTATTAGAGTGCAACGTAAACGATCGGCGCTTGTTAGTACTTTTTCACTTAGCTCGACAACGCTTGTACGCACACCCATTCTGTGAACGAAAGCGACAAACTATTAATTAATAGAAACGTTTTGTAATATATAAATGGAATTTATACTTTTTCTTATTTAAACATCTACCAGCTGTATTGCAAAGTTTCTTGTTCCATTGTAGTGGCACATTCAATTTATTTTGAAATAATTTTTCATTGTAAAGTTCATAGAGTAATTTCGCCAATTCTTCCTTTTTGTTGCGATAGTTATCGCGATAACATAAGGCATCGGGATGGCAAAGTGCTTTGGAAACGCGCACTAAAAATAGTAAAAATTTATATAAATTTCATTTAATTTTCGAGTTTTGAAAAACTATTTTTTATATTTACCATCTAGAGATTTTAAAAATCCGTATTTGGAATTGGGTGTTGGGCAGAGGTATTCTGTCAGCTTCTTGCGCTCCCTCAATGCTCTGGAAGGTTTTGTAGTATTCTTAGGTGTTTCTGAAATATAAACCAAACATAGTTTACTGGAGTGGGCTAAAAAAAATTCGACTAGCATACGAAAAACTAAATATTAATTCAACGCTCTACAAAAACTTTATTATATACTTTTCTCATTTATCTAACCATTAAAAAGATAGTCACGGTTAAAACTGGAAGCTAAGTATTTTTAATGTATTTTTTTTTTTTTTTTTTCAACTCTAACCGTGAATATCGTTTTTAATGTTAGATACATGAAAAAAGATGATCAGACCTTTTTTTCAGAGCGTTAAATTTTCTATAAAAGTACCTAAACTGCATTCAATAATATGTATATTTTAGTGAGCTACACAACTTTTAACGAAGTTTTAAGGGTTCAAGAAATTGGTCAACTTTTGATCTTGAATGTTTTTGTAACGATATTTCGATGACACGATTTTTTTTAATTTCCATAAACGATATGCACATTCAAAAATGCGAACAACGTCCAGAAAGTACCCACACATACCTGTTAATTTAGGCGTTGCTGGAGCTCGTGGTGGTGTCACTTTAAAAATGGGATCTCCACTTTTGATAAATTCCAAATGTTTATTAAAAATAGCAAAGCCACCCGTTGAACCATCGTTTAAATTTATTTGTTCAATTTCTTGCAAAAGCAAATCATCATTATTAGCAGGAGGAGGTGGTGGTGGTTTAACGGGTGTACGCGGTTGCACACCAGCTTCACCGATCGTTAAGTCAATATCTTCATCACCAAAGTTTGCTGTGAATAACTTTCGCTTGGATCCAGTAGTTGGGGTAGCGGGTAATTTCGGTTTATCTGTAGCCTTACAAGTGCGTAGGATATTCTCCAAATGCGTGTTGAATTGTAAATCTTTGGAAAGCACATACGTTTAAAATTCGAAATTAGTATAACTTTTATAAAACAAAAAAAAATGTTCTAATAAAATTGGACAAAATAAAAAAAAAAACAAATTAAATTCAAATAAAAAAAAAAAAAATTTAATAATTAAATAAAAAATCGCAGAATATATATATTATAAAATAAGATAAAAAATGAAACAAATGAAATAAAAACTTAAATTAGAATCCAAAATTAAAACCAAATAAAATAAACCAATAAAATAAGATTAAATGAAGGTATTTTTTTTTTGCATTGCATTTACTATGCAGCAATTTATATTTGACTTATTACCATTATTTGCCGGTGGCGTACACGGCTCGCCTTCCAGTATAGTAACTTCATCCTTAGACAAATCTAAGTATATCAAAGCATTCTTTGATTTGCCTTTCAGCTGTCGACGTCGTGTGCTATCCGTGGTTTTACCTTTGCTAGGCGACTTCTGTTTCACTTGTCTTCTAGTTTGTCCTTTTACGCCTTTTTTGGCACGTCCTATTTCATCGTCACTGTCTGTATTATCATCAGATGGCTTCCATTCGACGTCTTTAACAATTTTATTTTCCTTGTCATCATCCGTTGAATCATCAACATTTTCTGTCTTGTCTAAGGTATCATCATCGGAGGCATTGTCACCTGATGTGTCACTATCGTCATCAACAATTTGTCGCCAACGTTCTCCAGATGCTAGAACATTTTTTTGACGTTGCTGCTTAGTTGGTAACTTTCGTTTAACTTCAGTTTTGGGTATTTTAAAATCTTGCTCATTGCGTTGTGTAACTTTGCGTGGTTCGGTACTGGAATGACTTTCTTTATTAAGCGGCTTTGGTGTGGTAAAACGTGTTGAGTCCAAATTAGTACGTACAATATCCCGACGAACTGTAAAATAATAATACTTTTTTAATTAAGATTTTAAATACAAAATGATGTTTGTTACATACAAATTGAAAAATCATCTAATACGCTTTGTTCGACACTTTGGTCCATTATTTTTCCATCATCAATTGCAATTTCAGATGGAGCAACAAGTTTTGAATCTTTAACTATATTTAATTCTTTGCATGAAGTCGGTGTTTTAGCTGCTTGTGGCGATGGTGTGAAATCTTTTTTTGGCGTACGACTGGTGCGTTTAAGTGTACGTATGACTTCTGGTGTCTGCCACGCTTTGCCATATACTTGATTAAGTAGCCGTTCAGCATGTGTGAGAAATTGTACATCTTCCACATCCTCCTCATCTTCATCCGCTTTGTTTATATCTGTATTTATATTATTTTCCATGGCATTAGTTAGGTTTATTTTGCTTCTATCCAGCCTTTGCTCATCACATGTAGTTTCCAATGGTACTTGATTGTCAGAGACTGGCGTATTTTGATTTGTATTTGTAACGTCTTCCGAAACATTGTCATTATCATAATCATCTTCCAGACTATCTACTTGTGATATTGAAATTTTTATATTAATTTTCGCTGAGATATTAATGCTGCTAAAACCGATTTGTGGTGTTGAAATTTGAGATTGTGTACTACCGCCGTCTGGAAATGAAGAAAATGTATGGATGTATTTAGTTACATAAAATTTTTAGTTTGTGTGGATTGTCCGAAAGGTCTTTGGAGAGACGGTCGGGGGTTCAGTACTTAACCCACCCATTTTTTAAGTTATTATTTTTATATCCAGAATTTTTCGAAAACGTCTTGACCGATTTGGATAAAACTTGGTACGTAGATGATACGCCAGATATATTCTAGCTGTTGTTGTTGTTCTAGCGAGGCGTAGCCCTGCCCAAATGTCAGACAGGGTCACCACAAGTGTATTGCTCTTGGCCGGGTCGATATAAGAAAACGGCCCGGGTCGTTTCGGCACGATTGGTACAGCACAAGTACTGGTACCGTTCTCGTAGAACCGGCAATATAAGAAACTAGCCGTGTAGGACATGTACATATGTTATTTAGCGTTACCCAGGGTGCACCAACGGGGAGGCGACCTACTCTTACACCCCTGTTGCCACTCAGACTGTTTATATGAGGTTGCGAACTATCAATCTTTTTTTTCGGGTGAGCATCTAGAGTTGCATTTGGATGATCTTTTGAGAACAGAATATAAAGAACGTTGCAAGGTCCCCCTATTTGAAATATAGGGTTAGCACTTTCCTGCGGGTTAGCAGTTTAGAATATATGCGAGGTAGGTATGCCTGTCGTAATGCGTCCGCGCAACGATCAATCTGCTTGAGGTTACCATGGCAATCGGGCTGAGGTTACCATAGCAACGCGTGCTTGTGTGCGTGTCGCGTGATTGTCGCTTGCCACGCCACACACAAGCAGAAAGCATCAATCACCATTTGTTGTGAAAATTCGTAGCGTGCGGACTTAAATATGTCATCGTCGGATTAGTTCATATTATTTTATTTTATTTTCCTTTATTTTTTTATTATTTTATTTTTTTATTTTATTTATTTTATTTTACCTTATTTTGCTTTATTTATTTTTTAATTATTTTATTTTACTTTATTATCTTATTTTATTTTATTTTTCGTCCGCGTACTTATTCATTTCACAAAACAAAACTCAACTAACGCACTAATGCTTGTCAATCATTCCGGCAACGATCAAATAGACAAGCGGTCAAGCGAAAAAATCTAAAATTTTTGATTTTCATCAACGAAAAGCCGACAACAAGTACGTGTGAGCCGATTGCCACCAGTTTCTATGGTAACCTCAAGCATTGCTGGATGGTTGCGCGGACGCATAAGAGGCGACTAATATCCACAACAACTATATAGGGTTACCTGACGGCGTTGCCACCCAATCCCATTATATTTATTTTTGGCAGTTTTCAAAATTCTGCAATTTGAGTGAGTAATAGGATTTCTCTTAAATAGATAATGTAAATACATATTTCTGCAACCTAAATTATATGGTGGCCCCAATAGAGCCAAATAAGGCTCAGTCGCCCAGGTACTATTTTATAACTCTAACTACTACCGAAAGTTTGAGAGGTCAACTTACCTACTGCTGGACTACAATCGCTCGGTACAATCTCACCACTATTCGATTTGCTTTCATGCACGGAGTAGCCACTCATATTTTCACTAGATGTTTCAGAAATAACAACTGAGTCCTCAGGTATGTCATCTTGTTTATCCTTAACAGAGTCATAGCTTTGATCGCTAGAGTTGATCGAAAAGTCCTTATTCACTTGTTCAGTGCTTGGTCCCTCTGTCGTTGGTAACCACGGTTTTGAGGCATCATCTGACGCGGAAGAGTTTACTTCCGTGTCATCACATGCTAAGCGTTGGGAATCTATATTTTGACTTTTAGGATTATTTAGCACACTTCCATTCACATAACCTGGAAAATCGTCTGAATTAATTTGACTCATTGACAAAGTATCGTTATCCGTTTTTGTTTCCAGTTTCATATTCATTTGATGTGTATTACTTTGCCGTTTCATATCTTTAAATAATTTTCTATGATCTTCAGATTTGCGTTGTTCTGTGCTAAAGGTAGTCATCGATTCGGTATCCGCATAAGCCAAACCGCCTAACTTATTCACGGTGTTTTTATCTTTTAAACATTCTTCTCCCGAATTGGTATCACTCGCGCTAAGTAAAGTAAAGTTATCTTCTACAAATGTTTCGTTCTCTACGATTTCTCTGCGCTGTTGTGAGACGTCGCGTAAAAATGCTTCCATACGATCTGCTTTGTCATTACTAAAGGTTTGTGGTAGGAACGTATCAGCTGAACGACCACTTTCTGGTATTGCCGATGTCATCACATCAAAGTCCATGAAATCTGACACACTACTATCGGTTACGGTTATTGCACTACAACTGCCGTCACTGGATGATAATGATATACATGAAGAATGTGTTACGTCCCTCGCACTAACATTTTGTGCCTTTTCATCACTGCCGCTCTCAACTGTACAGGTCTGTAGGCGTTGTGTATGGAACTCGTAGCTCATGCGTTGACTTTCAGTTGACACCAATAAAGTAGTCTCATGTGAAATTTTGTCCTTCGAGGTTTTTACGCCAACCGCCATGAGCGATACTCTCCTTGTCAATGTAGCTACTTCTTGGTCTACTAAATCATAATCGTCTCTTTGTTCAATATTTTCACTTACTTGCAATGGTTGCATTTCTTCTTCACTGTGAGTGCTGTGTAGTGATAGAGACTCATTCGACCTGCCTAAAGCGGTGGTGTTCACAGGAGTGCTGCTACTGCTTTCGCTACGTAGTAATGGGTTCATATATTCTGGCGAATCTGTGTGTTTAGAAGAGCTGGTAGTGGACTTCGTAAAGGAGGTTGCATTATCCAACGCTTCTAATAGATTGCGGCTAGTGCGTTTTAAAGGTTCAGATTTTTCTTCCAAGTCTTCTGCCACTTTATCTATTTGTTCTTGTTGTTTCTTTTTATTTGATAACGTTAGTTTAGCGAATCCTGTAAACAAATGTATATTTATGTAAATAACTTACGCTAGAACATGTTGTCGTATAAAAAATCTTACTATCTCTAATTGGCACATTAATTTTTCTCGGATCAACACATGTTATCAGTTTATATTGCTGTTCCTCGTCCATTTTATGTGTTTTTCAAAGATTCAGGATAATTTTTTCTTTATTTTTGCACAAAAGGGAATATTCAAAAACAACGCGCCGCTAAATAATATTCTTCTTTTTTAGAGGAGCTGTTCACAGCACAGCGTTGATTTTTAATTTGTGTTTCTATACCCTACAAGTACACAAATTTAACTTCCCTGCTAACCAGCAGCGCATAAAATCTTGGGAAAATACTGAGTCTCGATAACCAAAAAAGGGGTGTATAAATTAGCCCCCATTGAATTAACCCCTACCGGGCAAAATGACTTAAGCCCCACCAATGCCTCAGTGAATCTTTCCCCACCAAAAATGACAGAATCCCCACTGAAAAAAAAAAAAAATTAATTAAACCCCACGAAAATGATTTTATCCCCACCAATCGAAATGAATTAGCCCCACCAAATGTGGGGGTTCTTACATGACAGAATACCCACGAAAAAAAAAATGACTTTAGCCCCTCTTTACTTCATTTTTAATTTATTTTGCTTGCTTTGAACCTTTCGTAAAAGGAAAAATTCCCTTCTATTTTTTTATAATTTACAAAATACGAAATGTGCACTATTAGTGATTTTAACCTTTCATAAAAGGAAAAATCCTTTACAACGCAATCTTAATAGAGTGATTATTAAAAACAGTTCTGCGTATTCTGCTTAAAAATGAATATGAAAAATTTAAACAAATAGAGAGTAATCGTATAAACGCAGGGAAGATCTTACTAAATAAAAACGATATTATACACTTTTCTCATGTTCCTGGATTTATAATTGATTCTTTTTTTTTTGGAAAAAAAGTTATAAGGCGCAATTAATAGTTCGTGTTTTTGCTTTCGTTAATGAAATCAGCGAGTCGCAACTCTTTCAACTAATACGATGGATACCGTTCACAAAAACTCACAAAAAAAATATCAGATTTACTGACAAGTACTATAGTTATAATGTTATACTTAATCAAATAGTTTTTTGTAACAGAGACTTACGAAAATTTGGAGAAAGAAAACAAAGAAATTAAATAAAATTTGAAAAGTATTATATTTTTACGTTGCTAACTATTTGTTTTATTTTTATAAAAGATCACGGAATTAAAATGAATCAAACCCCACGAAAATGTTTTATCCCCACCAATCAAAATGAATTAAGCCCCACCAAATGTGGGGGTTCTTACATGACAGAATCCCCACTAAAAAAAATTAATTAATCCCCACGAAAATGACTTTAGCCCCACTTTCCGCTATTTTTAGTTTCGTTGTAAAATTGGTGGGGCTTAAGTCATTTTGCCCGGTGGGGGTTAATTCAGTGGGGGCTAATTCATACACCTCCACAGATGCCAACGTTACTAATTCGGGTCGAAAATTGTTATTGCAAAGCACATGTTTTTGATTTTGTTTTTATAATGGCCAATTTTGGTTGTCAGGGTTTGAAATGGTTCTAGGTCATTTTTCAACCAATTTTTTTTTTTTGTAAACCACATTAGCAACCCTGAAAACGGGCCTTAGTTCAATGACTGCCGTCACATATTACATCTATATTGAACATCCATGAATCGCGATTCGGATTGATGGATCGCAAATTGACGCTACACGTTCAACATGGATGTAAAGGATGATTTACACGGGTCGATTTTTGTCGAACCACTTGTGTTCAACCCTAAAGCGGGCTACTCACCTGCCAAGAAATGTGAAACTCCATATAAAAAAACGCCCAAGAAATGGTCAAGAACTGTTATCACACGTCAAATTTTCTTGAGCCAATACTCAGCTCTTAAGAAAAAATACTACAATTTTCGATGGTTGGCAACGAGCATATTTATTTCTTGAGGTAAACGTGCAGATTCGCAAAAAAGGTGAGTACATACTTCGCTACACGTGTTTTATACATTTTTATAATAGTAAATTGCAATAAATGGGAAAATTCTGTAAACGTCAAAAGTTCTTGACCAGGCATAAGAAATATATGCTCGTTTTTTTTTTTTTTTTTTTTATTCCTTGGCAGGTGGGTAGCCCGCTTTAAATACAAGGTGAAGATCGATCGAATTGCTGTTTACACGGGTCGATTCGATAAAAATCGACCAGTAAATCGACCCGTGTAAATAAGCCTTAAGCTATTTTTATGCCAATTTTTATACTTTTTGGTTTAAAGCGGGCTACCCACCCGCCAAGAAATGCCTCAAGAAAAAAAGAAAATATATATCTTGTGCCTGGTCAAGAAATTTTGACGTTTACCAAATTTTCCATTTTTTTGCAAATTGCTCTTATAAAAATGTACAAAATATGTTTAGCGAAATATGTACTCACCTTTGCCGTGGATCTGCACGTTTACCGGCGTTGCCAACTATCGAAAAGTGCTGTATTTTTTCTTATGAACTGAGTATTGGCTCAAGAAAATTTGACGTGTGAAAACGTTTCTTGACCATTTCTTGAGCGTTTTTTTATAAAATGTTTAAATAAATGAAATAAAAAAATGCAAAATAGGCATATTACTATCTCTTTTAGTCAAAAAGGAAACAACGCCGCCGGGCGGGGGTAAACACGGTCGTTATTCCTTTTTCGAAAGGAAAATAACACCCGCGTTATTTCACTGCCCCGTAGTGGATATAAGAAGGATTTATTTCCAAATGGCTGGCATGACATCTGCTGGAAGCTATCCACACCAACGAAATAAAAAAATTTAGATCTGAAAAACTTTAAAAATACCTTTTTTTATCGAAACACCTAAATATGAAAACTATTATAACTACCCTGCTAAAATCGTTTGATTATGTGTTCCAATTATTTGATATTGGAGTACTCCAATAGTAATCCTTTGTATACCCCATCGGACCACCTTCAGGTTTTTGAAAGCCGATCATTGCTCGTGCCTAAAGCGGGCTACTCACCTGCCAAGAAATGCCTCAAGAAAAAAACGAGCATATATTTCTTGTGCCTGGTCAAGAAATTTTGACGTTTACCAAATTTTCCTTTTTATTGCAATTTACGGTTTTAAAAATTTATATAACTTGTGTCGCGAAATATGTACTCACCTTTGCTGTGAATCTGCACGTTTACCTCAAGAAATATATACGAGCATATTTATTTCTTGAGGTAAACCGGCGTTGCCAACTACCGAAAAGTGTGGTATTTTTTCTCATGAGCTGAGTATTGGCTCAAGAAAATTTGACGTATGAAAAAGTTTCTTGACCATTTCTTGAGCGTTTTTTTATATGGAGTTTGACATTTCTTGGCAGGTGAGTAGCCTGCTTTATCAACGAAAATCACGATACTATCGCTCTGACAGTATACTGGCGTAACAACATTGGAGTACATTGCAAAGTACTCTGACTGTAGGTACTCCATGGAGTAGCAGAAACAAAGCGAAGGTTGGAGTAGGTGGTCCTGTCCTAGGATATCGCAATGTTAACTAGAGCACAATTTTTATATGAAAAAGGATTACATTTGGAGTACTCTGATGCTCTAATTGGAGTAGTCTTTGGAGTACTCTCGACTTTTGCAGGGAACTTCCACTTAATGCCAAGGTCAAACGAAATTAAAAGATTTATGTGAACTGACTATAAGCTTTACGGTTCATTGATTGTGAATTAACAAACAGCTGTTTAATTTTTTCAATTTGTTGAGATCCTTTGGTTTGTTTATCTCGTTTTCAATGGCTGATCCAGTTACGTGTTTTTTTGAATAATGCAAAGAATCTTCCGCCCAGCTCAGCGTATGTAAATTGTAAACATAAACAAAATGGAGCGGAATGTGCTTCACAGTAGTCTAGTCAGTGCCGCTTTCAGTATTATATTCCAGGTGAGTTTAACTATCTATATTTAGATAAGCAAAAACAAAGTCAAGTTCATGCTGATTCTAACTGAAAAGCCTAATTTGTATTCTTTAATTGGAAGGTGTTATGCCGTGTTTTAACGTTTGCCATCAATGCCTACATCGTACGCAATGTTGGACGAGATGTGCTCGGTATTATGCATGTACGCTTGTTGCTGTTGGAAAGTACACTGCTATTCCTATCGAGAGAAGCTTTCAATCGGGCCGGTTTAAGCGCTACAACACAACAACGTGACAAATGTACATGGGCGCAGTTAATTAATCAAATGTGGCTAACGTGAGTACTTTTAATCTATTTTTGTTTATTCAAATTAATAGTGCTCTTAACATTCTACAGTGTTCCAACTTGCATAATTATATGCGTACCCTGCGTTTACATTTGGCTACATATGCTTACGCCTGTCGACGCGCAATACAGCGCACAATATCGATTTGGTTGCTATGCAATGGCTTGGTCATGTGTCATTGAATTGTGTGCGGAGGCGCCATGTTTTGTCACTCAAGTATTTTGTTTTGTTCGTCTGAGGATTGTCCTGAGTACATGCTATATTCTAGTACGTTCGGCAGTTTTTCTTTGGATTGTTATAAATGATAAAAGTGCTGCAATTGATGCTTTTGGTATAGCACAGCTTATGAGTACAGCAACAATCATTATTGGCTATTATGGGTTCTTTTACTTTTATATAAGACGATTTAATCGTGACAGAACAATTGCAGACAAGCATTCAAAATCGGACACGAATCAGTTTTCTGCAATGGATAGTTTTCCTTTTCGAAAAATTACGGATTTCCTGCCGGGTGTAATGGAAAATGAGGTATGCAATAGGGTGAGCCAAATTTTTTTCGGAAATTCGATTGATATTTTTCAGAATGGCAAAATAATGCTGTTGAAGTTTCATACTTCACTAGAAGATGTGTGTATACCCTATGGCGGGAGGACTTATCCAAAGAATAAACTTTCAAAATTTGGTAGAAATCCGCTTAGTAGTTTTTGGGCCTTTTCGCCAGACAGATTTTTTTTAATAACTCGAATAAAAGTACTCCAGCGCACCTAGTAGAACTAACTTTTATCACAGAATTTCTGACTACATGTCATGTGCCAAAAACGAACAGACTCGGAAATACGCGTTTAGCAAAATATAGCCACTCGACCACTATCTAGCGGGAAAAATATAGCCTGTGTTGAGAGGACTTATCCAATTGGCAAAGGTGAAAATGCCGCATCATAGAGTTTATTATTAACGCGAATTTCTTTTAAAAATGTCCTTTCTCAGAATTTCTTTCCCTTTTCAAAATCTGATAAAAAAATACAGAGCTGAAAATGTATTGAGTTTTCATTAAGATAAGGCGATTTTGAGATTCTGAGATAGGGCGTCCTGAAAAAAATTTTGAAATATGATTATTAAATACATATAGCGTTTTTAAAACAAAATTCTGAATTTTAAAATTTTTTTCTAGTTTTCTTAAAAATTAGGGTCTATCTTAAAACATATAGCTAACCGTATTCTAGAATAAATATATTTCAAATTTGAAAATACACGAGTCAAATATGAATCATTGTAATACACCCGAGTGAGTCACAAATGACTCATTGCGCAGGGAAGTTGTTAAGTTACAGTTACAGTTTTGTTGCCATTCTAAAAATAATATCAATATAATTTTTTTTATTTGGTCCACTCTACCATGCAATATACATAAATAAATGAACCATTATCAAAATGCGATTCTCTTTTATATAAACAGGGAAAGTTCTTGAATTCGGAATTACAAATTCTTACACTTAGCTTCGTTAAACAAGGCGTGTTAAAACAAATTCTAACCGAGGGTGAGAAATATGTGATGTCCATTAGTCCGGTATTGAGCTTTAGTGAACAAGCGACCTATGATGTGGTGAATAATTTAGGCAGTTTGGCAGCACGCTTTATTTTCAGACCTATAGAGGATAGCAGCTACTTTTTCTTTACACAAACAATAGCTCGTGATGTGGAACTGTATAAACAAAAGCGCGTAAGTTTTTTTTTTTATTAATTTTGCATTTTTTGTATACCCAGCTGTACTAGTACACAAAATGAAGTAGGTACTTAAAGTTAGATGCAGCTTTCTTTTTACAGATAAATCATTAGAAATTGTGTCAAGCTACAACTAACTTTAAGTAACAACTTAATGTTCACTACAAACACTTTAATTACAGCTGCGTATATCATTCCGAACTCAAACTTTCTTTCACCTTTTCATTCAGTTAAAATCTTTTATAGGACAATGTGCAGCAAGCAGCTAAAGTTCTACAAAATCTATCTCTAGCAGTGACATCTATTGGCCTGTTGGCGTTAACTTTTGGTCAAAGTTATTCACATACTCTACTACTATTGTATGGTGGTGCGGATTTTGTTGCTGGTGGATTACCTGAACTGTTATTGCAATGGCATTGTTTAGCTATATGCTTTTTGGCTGTAAATGGCATAACTGAGGGTTATATGTTTGCAACGAATACCAGCAAGGATATCGATAAATACAATTACTTAATGGCTGTATTTTCAATCAGTTTTCTAATACTTTCCTATATTTTAACCAGTTGGTTAGGACCGGTTGGTTTCATATTTGCGAATTGTATCAATATGTTTTGCAGAATTTGTTACAGGTTTGTAATACATTCTTTTAAAAAATTACACTTCTTTAATGCTGTTAATATTTTTTTTTAGTATACGCTTTATAAATCAGCAGTACAAACCGACAGGCTTAGCTCCATTGAGTGGATTACTGCCGGGAAAATGTTTTCTTATTACTCTTACTGTCACTGGCATATTTTGTAAATATTCTGTGGTAAGTACATAAATTCAAAATCTTTTACATTACCAAAAATTATTATAAGACTAAAAAGAAAGTTTTGAAAATTTTGTTGTTATATTTTAAAATTGCAAAAAAAAAATTCTGTAATAAATTCTTGAAGGAATCCGATCAGAATTTATTAACTGTAACGTGTAGCTTTTTATGGGTTTTTCGGTTAGAACCAAACTTCGAAATCCTGAAATGTATCGGAATTCGGTAAACAAATTATAAATTTTTTGATTTCTATGAAGTTTCCTGTTCAGGTGGAATAGCTGATGGATCTTATTAAGTTCTGTAATTATATTAGTATTTTAACAAATAAGTTAGTATAATTAAAAATTTTTTTTTTTTTGGCTCAATCGAATATATTATATTATATTTTTTTTTTTACCTTTCAGTATCATACCAGTGCGCTTCTCCAGCATGTCATGTACGGCTTTCTTAGTGTTATTCTTTGTGTAATTGTTTGGACAATTGAAAATCGTGAATTAGTTAAATTGGGTTGGCGATATGGGCGACGGCATAAAACTGATTAGGAAGTGAAGTACGTACTTATCTATTTAAGAAAATACTAAGCCATATTTAATCTATATATTCATGTATATATGTATTATAAAGCACATGATGACAAACAATCCTAGCACAACTTAATGAAATATTTATGTTATTCTTACCAATTTATAATTGTTTTTTAGTAAATTAATATATTAAAATTAAGATTATATTTTGTTCTTTTTAAAAAAATAGTGTCATTCCCATGACAGCTAAGTCTGAATACCGGTATGACACGGGTTTCGAAAAAACCGGGCCGTAATATAGCTTGTTTGAATATTGCGACTACGACGCCGCCTAGCGGGACGTGCCAAAAACTAAATCAAATGATAAATACGGGTTTTGTATCAGGTGTAAACCCAAATAAAAGGACGCCAGCGTCACCTAGGAGGAAAAATAAAGCCTAATATATATGAAATTTGTCACAGGCCTGTTCACTAGCTTTTGATGCAATTAATACGTTATTTTAATTAATTTGACTCCAGCGCTATCTAGCGGGATACTTGTTAGTAAAATATTTTTTTTAACAAAAGCGAACAGAATCGTTTGATAAACACGCATTTTTCAAAAATAGCGACTGTAGCGCCACCTAGCGGGAAAAATGTAGCCTATGTCGAGAGTATTGTCCAAGGAAAGAACTGTTAAAATTCGACATATACCGCTGAGTAGTTTTTGTGGCATTTTCCCGTGGATTTTAGAGAAAATTCTAGTTTGACGTATCCGTCGTATCTAGCGTTACGCCATACAAACATCCGCAGTCTACTTTGCTGTCAGTTGTTTCAACGTATTGCCGTATTGTTTCTGTTTCCTGTTTGGCAGATAGAGCACGTCAATACGTCGAAACAACTGACGGTTAAGTATACTACAGGTGTTCGTATGCGTAAAGAGGGAAGCTGAGTCAGTCCGCCAATAAGTCAGATGCGTGACGTACGTCAATTTTAGAGCAAATTCTATTTTGACGTATACGTCGTATCTGGCGTTACCAATACGAACACCCGCAGTCTACTTTGCTGTCAGTTATTTCGACGTACTGCCGGACTGATTCTGCTGGACGCTTAACAACAGATTCGACGGATACGGCAAAATTTAATTTGCTCTAGAATAGCCGTATCTAACGCAACTAAAGTATTGACGTGTTGTATCTGCCGATGGCTTTATGCATCCCTAAATATCGATTATTTTCAGGTAATATATCGACTTTGCTATTACGATAGTTTAACTTAGTTGGCAACACTTGCACCGCGCACCGCGCAATCAACCAATTTCGCACACCGACCTAAAAATCTATCGGAATTTGCACGGAAATAAATTCCTATTTTTTATAAGTTATTCGTAACTTCACATTGTTTTTAGTTATTTGAGTGTAAAGTAATCAATATGGCGCTAAATCCACAGTACGAAGATATTGGTAAAGGATTTGTGCAACAATATTATGCCACATTTGATGATCCCAACCTCAGAGCGAATGTAGCCAATTTCTATAGTGTAAGTATGTGTGAAAGTGTGTGTATAATTTGCAGCTGGTGTGGCTGCTTGACAGCCATCCATGTGTTGCCTTTACTACTGCTGCTGTGGTCCTTCGCCTTGTTTGGTCTAAAAGGAAATGGCTACCTACTAGCCAATGACGCTAGCAAACTTGTAATTTCATCATTACCACGAATGGCAAGTAGGAACGCCCTTACTCCATCTTCGTTCTATTTTTAGCAATGTCATGAAAAGTGAGTAAACACTAGCAACACTACTGCTGGACCAATTCGGCGTTCACATGCAGTACTGGCAACAACAACTTTATTGAAATTTATTTAATTTTTTTTATGCTGGTATGCTTTTTTGTTAATATGATTTTATATTTATGTACAGGCAACCGAATCTTTTATGTCCTTTGAAGGTGTACAATTACAAGGTGCACCTAAGATAATGGAGAAACTATCTGTGAGTAGCTCATTTGTTATACAATTTGGTTTTATTTATGACTAACTAGTTTTTTTTTTAATTTAGAGTTTATCATTTCAAAAAATTTCCAGAGTTATAACAGCAGTTGATTCGCAACCGATGTTTGATGGTGGTGTATTAATTAACGTTTTAGGAAGACTAAAGGTAAGTAAGATATATGTCTTATGCTAAGTAGTTTGGGCAGTAAAAAAGAAACCATGTACATACCCAATCATACCAATCTTTAGGATCATGATTATTTTATAGCAATCATTGTGCTGTCCAAAAATTGGCTTTTCAACACCCCAGCTTACCTTATTACCCATTAAACATGTAGGCTAAGTCACGTTCAACTCTAGTTGCGAATTAACGTACTTTTAAAACCTCAAAAGTTTTTTGTCTCAATACCGAATAAACTTGAGAACCATAGAGTTCTCCACAAGAATTACATTTTTTATATTGCAAACAAAAAAAATGGTCGTACAAGTTTGGAGAACAACTAGAATGTTGTTGCATATTAACCTGACACTAACGAGTTTTCAAAAATCTCGAAGATTGGAGAAAAATTGAAAATTATATTTTAAATAAACTTGAGGACTATAAAGTTTTTCAAATGTCTGACTTAAATGATTGAAGTTTGTTGGGTAGTTTAAGATTTCTCATATTAAGGCTTTCCACCTTTCCAGTACTTTATGCTCCGAATGGGCATAGAATTTTCCCATCTACACCCAAAATCGACAGGATAGGAAGGGTGAAGCCTCGACTGAATTTTAAAATCAGATGGAGGACGACTTGAACTTTCTTCGTTACAGTTATGCCAGATAATCTACACTAAGTTTCCCACAACACAACGTTTTGAATAAATTTCCTTTGTTTTCCCACACCGTATGACTGAGGGCTCAATTAGTCTTTACGTATACTTGAAAGTGTGGGCTAATGTTTGGATGCTAACTTCGAAAAACGGGGAAATTAATTTTTTTCACTTACATATACTTATCTCAATATCTAAAAAATTTGGTTTGATCCAGTACAGAAAAAAGTTGATTTTGTTATATGTATAGTTAGTTAAAGACCTAGATATAAAGCATCATACCATATATCCAAATATGTTTGATCTAAACCAAAGAAATTCACGATCATGACGAATTGAAATTGTTGTTCAGGTGATAAGCTAAATTCCTTTTCATAAAAGCTTTTAGCGAAAATGAGAAACTGCTAACAACTCACACTTCCATATTTAACTAGGAATATAGACTTATGATGCATTTAATTTGTACATTTTTTATCTATTTGTATAAACACGCTGCATTTGATGCCGCCTCATCAGACCGATGATGATCAGCCACATCCGTATAATCAAACATTTGTTCTTAAACCCGTTGGTATTAGTTTCTTCGTTCAACACGATATTTTCAGACTATCTCTACATGACATATAGTAATGTGGAAAATGCGCACATCACATGTACTGCCTCGAAACATGCTCGATAGATAGACGTACAGCTACTGCTAAATGCATTAATCACAATAAAAAGAAGAATACGTAGATATTTCAAATTAAATCTGCTACTTTGCTAACTGTACTGTGTTAACTGTAAATAAGGAGCAAAATACCACGACTGACAAACATATTTAGAATAATAATAAATCTAACTAGTTGGTAGTGTCGTCGGACCAGCTCTAATTATAGCAAATGCCGTTGCGCTATATGAATTGCGTTAATCACATTAAAAGCCAAAGAACGTTTTCGATCTTCAACAAACGATAAATCAATATAAAAAGCATATGACCCGATTGTGATGCACATATTTTTATCGTATGTAAAATTTTACAAGTAATTGAAATTTACTAACCTTTGTATGTACATTAGAGCGTATCGCCCAAAAAAGTTTAAAATGTTCCCTGGTCCGAAAGTTTACTTGCTTGTGATTTCAAAAAATAAATTTTCGACACCCTGTAAAAACAGCGAAATTCGTTTTTTGCTTATAACTTATCTATTTGGCCCTTGATTTCAACGAGCAATATATTGTTGTAAAGGTTTTAACCCGTGTCATATTTTGTCCATATAAGCCATTTGAAACCAACACCCTGTATTAAAAAAATGTGAATAAAATAAATATAGTCTTATATTTTCTATGCCATTCTCAAAATACTGAGCGATTTGTTCATGTAGTAAGTGATTCTTGTAAGTAAGTAGCCGAGAACGTTAGAGCAAATTAAAGTCAAGGAAAATTTAGCATTACATTTATTTCCTCATTATATGCAGTCTTTACGTATACTTTTTTTCTTCGTTTTCAGGAATTCTTTTTTTTCAAATACAGGGTGTTGGTTTTAGTAAAAATAGAATAAAATCTGAACTTGGCATGATGGGCTAAAAGTTTGTATGGATGAAATATTGCCTTGGTGAATTCCTTTCTAAAAATGTATCACTTTTGAAAATCGAACGTAAAATATAAAAATTATAGAAAAAAATTTCGCTGTTTTTACAGGGTGGCAAAAAAATTAATTTTTTTTTTTGAAAATCTCATAAGGTAAGTGTTGAAACGGGGGGGAACACTTCAACTTTTTATTTCTCCTTACACCGTGATACGCTCTAATGTATGTACATGTATGTAGATTAGAGTGCCACACCAAGAATTGTTTTTCCACCGGAATTCCAAAGCTAGACATGAGACAGCATTTCAAACGTTTATTTTTTCATAGAACTCAATTTAAATTTTGAAATACTTCTGTATACTTTGGAACCGGCGCTTCGAAGCTTCGACTGTCAAAAAATTGCTACTAAAAACCGGATGTTATTTGAATATTCGACAAGCTACTATTATTCGACTTTTTACAAGTGAGTGGAAAAATATAAGTTGTTAAAAAATGCTTATTCGTGTAGTTCGATTATTCGAATATCTTGACGTTTCGTCTAGCAGAAACATTAACAAATAGTTTCGAATTCTGATTAGAGAGAGGGAGAGAGAGAGACGAATCGTTCGCGTGAGTTAGTGTTTCGCAATAGAGAATGAGGCCGTTAAATCTTTTTTGGAAAGTTATGCGATTCAAAATTTGACGTTCTTCCTTTTTATAATTTTTATTTTCCTAAATATTTCGGAAAATTATATAATGTGGTAACAAAACCAAAAAATTCTCAATTTATTAAGATCGTTAAAATTCCGATTCGCTATTAAATTTTAAGTGAAATTTTTTTTTGCAAGTTTTTTAGTTTAATTAATTTAGTTCAAAATACGGTTTTATTTAAATTAGTTTTATGGAGGTATTTTCATATTGGTCTACTTAAAGTAATTGCGTTGGAAAACGGAGCCGATTTTGTTTCGCATAGATGGTGAGGCATTCTAATGAAGATACATAAATATGTAAGTATGCACATACCTACAAACGGTGGTTCTCTAAAGAAATATGAGTGATAAAAAATTCCGAAAAAAATTATGTTTCGAATCATTATTTTTTTCGAACTTTTGCTTCCATAGCTCACTTATTTATCCTGTTCGCATACACATCAGACCAACGGCATATTTCATACGTAGCATTACAATCAATACATATACCACATACTAACCAGACTTTAATTGAAAATACCTCCACAATTTAACTTTTTCATAGTCAAGTTTTGATTTTGCATAAATATTGCCAACAAATTGTTTAAAGAGTTTTTCTTAGGCAGTTTATCGTTTTATGATAATGGAAAACTTTAACCTAAATTCATTCAACCCGTAAGTGGTCGATTTCTAACAGCTGACGTTTTGACAAAAATAATTAAAATTTTTTTGTTAAACTTTATGTGTTGAACAACATTGATGATTATTGCTTAAATAGATTAATTAGGCTTTTGAACAAATAAAATAATTAAAGTTTAGTGAATTGAATTTTATTAAAGAAAGTGACAAGTGCAGCGAAGTAAATTAAAAATCCGTAACCGTAACCATAACCGTAACCACAACCATAACCATAAACTTAAGCGTAACCGTAGCTTTATACGTAAACGTAACTAAGACTTAGAATTTATCATTATCCTCACCATCATCTCCACATCATCCTCATCATCATATCAACGCCAACACCAAAGCCGTCACCATAGCCATAACACGACCCATGGCTCTAACCGTAAACTTAACTAAAGCTGTAGAAATAACTTATTCTTCATCATCATCATCATAGTCAACATATGTACATTCATATTTATCTTCATTATTATGCCACAATAACATCAATAGCCGTACCCATAACCATAACCGAAACCGTAACCATGGCTCTAAAACTGTAACAAGAATATAGTCATCATACATAGATAAAATAACATAACTGGTTAAAATTTGACTTGAATTCAATTTTCCTGCAAATATTTAAGTAGATATTGGCTGAACGATATTTTAGTGATAAGATACATATCGTTACCTTAATTCACAAAGGTCCTAACTGACATAAAAAAACTTTACAGGAGAAGCAAAAAAACAAAAATTTTGTAACATTGAACGCATGCAAATATAGCTTTGCAAATTTCGAATATCTGCTAGTAACTCCTTAAAACTTGTAGTGAGTGTTTTTCTTTAATATATCATACTTAAATATTTGAAAAACTCATTTTCGAAAAATGTGTCAATTAGGACCTTTGTGAATTAAGGCAACGATATATGTATTCATTTTCATAGAATTTTATAGCGAAAATGAAAAACTGCAATGAGAATTGAAGGATATCATTATATACATATATACTCCATTTTTAACTAGGAATTTGATTTTTCGTATACCACTCCGAATAATGAAAATCGAGTTTTCTTTTACCCACCCTAGTGTACATACATACTTACATATGTATCAAATTAAAATTGTTACTGGCTATATTGTTAATGCAATGACAAAACTGATGTCACGCATCAAATGTGTCAGATTCAGATATTGGGGTCTATCAGCAATTCCGGCGGAGCTTCCCGTTGGGAATAATTCGGGAGTGTCGAAATATAATTAATCGATTTTATCGAAATTTGGTAGAGGATTTCGATTAAGTCGATAAAATATCTATCGACTTTCACGAATTATTCCCAACGGGAAGCTCCGTCGGAATTGCTGATAGTCCCCATTATATGATATTTTATTAATAACTAATTTAATTTTTTCGTCAAATATAATCACATTTCTTTTAAACCCAAAACTTTATTCTAATATCTCATTTACAGTGTGATGAGGATCCACCACATGCTTTCTCACAAGTGTTCGTTTTGAGGCCACTCGGCGGTACATTCTTCTGTGCACATGACATTTTCCGTTTAAACATACACGACACAGCCTAATTATATTAACGTTTTGATTACATTTATAAATAATTATATAAATATTAAAAAAAAAAACAATTAAATTTTATTAGTGACTGTAATAACGATAAAATATATTAACGATAAAAATTGGTACTACTTATTTCGTATTTATATAGGGGCCTATCAGCTATTCGGTCGGAACGGAAAAGTCGATAGAAATCACGAAATTTATCGGAATTCGTTAATCAATTTCGATAGATTTCGTGATTTCTATAGAATTTCACGTTCCCATAAAAGATCCTATCGTTACATTTATTACATTTATTTTTACATATTTGATGTGATTTTAATTTCAGAAAAAAATGTCTGCTTTGCTATGCTTTTACTCAGTCCCAAATATCAAAATTTTATAAATAAGAACTTTGTTGACAGATATGAGGTGAATTTCACAAGTATCAGAAAAATCTTCCCCATAGTCTTTTGTTATCGTTTTTCACAGTCCCGAATATCAGCCGTGATATTGCAAACGGCAGCAACTACATTGGACATTTAAGGTTTTCAGGTTACACACCATACTACTTCTCTATCATTTGGCACTACCTTAAACATAAAAAACAGCACTACACGTCTAAGCGTTTTTGACAGATTTGAGATGCATTTAATTTCAGGTTTAATATTTTTGACAGATGAGAGGTGAATACCATTTCAAGCTCTCAGTAAAATTACACTTTAGGGTTTTATTGTTATTGGTTGGATTTTGGTCTTCTTTAAAACATTCGAGGTGAATAAAATTTTTTTATAATGTATGGTGAGTTTCATTGTTACCTTTTAATATGAATCGAAAAAAGCCAAAGCGTTTAATCTGAATGTATAATCAATTTTTATTAATACTAATATGAAAATTTCACCAAAATCCTATCTATACATTAATACTAATTTTTTTTTTGATTTCGAATGTTTTCAATCGTATCGACTACATCCATCAGTGAACCTTGACTGACGCAGTAATCCGCTATATTTAAGCGTCGTTTATTCTTTTCCATTGATCCATACAAAAAGGAGTAACTAACAATGGGTACCGGCAAGTAAAATTTGAAGCAGTTATCGATGCGTGCCCTGATGAAGAGAGAAGCGAAAATGTTATTATTTTCTATTTATATGGCAGTACACTGTAGGGTCCATCAGTAATTCCGACGAAACGGGAGGCTCCATAGAAATCACGAAATTTATCGTGATTTCTATCGAGCTCCCAAAATTTATCGAAATCGTCTACCGAATTACGGTAAATTTCTTGATTTTTATCGAGTTCCCAAAACTTATGGTAATTGTCTACCGAATTACGATAAATTTCTTGATTTCTTTCGAGTTTCCCGTTACGGCGGAATAGCCGCGTAAAATAACACTTAACTGTAATTCGGAGTCCTCATGCAAAAAAGTTATAAAACGTACTAAATTTTCAGAATCCTTGTATAAACTGTAAAAGAAGAAAATATTATATATGTAAGTTGTCTAAAAAATAGCCTAACCTCGACTGAGTGGAGTCGTGCATCATTTTTTGCCGAAACTTTCGACATTGGGTGTTTTTAAGGCGAGTTCTGGAAAATGATGTTTTGAACAAAAGTTTTGGCAAAAAAATCGACCCGCCCTAATGTAGAGATTAGACTGGATACAAGTTTTTTTTAAAATTGTAGATATTTACACATATGAACCCATATTCTAAAAAAAGAGCGCTTTTAAAAAAAGTTCTAGGATGCGTTTTGAAACAAAATTCGAAAATCAAAATAAAACAAAATTTAAATGGGCCTAGTTTTTGAAAAAAAAAAACGGATATAAGCGTTATTGAATCTAATTTTAAATACAGAGTTTTTGAAAAATATGTGAACCAGGGAGGTCTTGAAAAATATTCTTGAGTGAACCCTGTAGTTCCGCAGGTATGGCCAAGGTTTAAGCGTACTCGTAGCCTTTTAACATTGGTATGTCATTGGCAGTGACATTCTTCCACCCATTGCAGACTTAGTATTCTGAGAATTCCAAAAAGTCAAGAAAATAAAAAATAATACATAATAATTTCTTATACAGTCTAATGGATAGGGTATCAATGGCATGATAAATTTCAGGCTGAATTGAATATCTTGCCACCGCTTGTACTGCTGGGAAGCGTTAAAAAAGATTGTGATAGGTCATTTTTAAAAATAAAAAATCTGAAATAAAGCTTTTTTGAAAAAATTTAAAATAAGTCAGCTATTCAGACAGAGCTTCCCGTTAGGGATAATTCTGGAGAGCCCATAGATAATTCATCGACTTTATCGAAGTTTTTTTTTATCGACGTTCACGAACTATTTCCAGCGGGAAGCTCCGTTGGAATAGCTGATAGACCCCAAAGCGTTAAAAAAAAATTAGAAAATGTTTGAGAAATATTTTGAAAAAGAATTTTAAAATAGAGCGCTTAAAAAAAATAATTGAGAATTCGCCTTTTTAAACAATATATTCATATAGAGCTTTTTGAAACAATTCTGAGATTGAGCGTTTTTAAAAATTCTAAAAAAACTTTTGAAGAAATTCTGAATTATGGCTTTTTTTTAATACTGTTTTAAAATAGTTCTAAGAAAGAGTTTTTTTTTACAAAAAATTCAAAACAAAGCGTTTTTGCAAAAAAGTTCAGAGATAGAATAGAAAAAATTCAGAGAAAGGGCGTTTTTGAAAAAGTTTAACATCAAGCGTTAAAAAAAAAAAAATTGGCATTTTTTCAAAATATTTTGAAATGTGTATCGCGAATTTAGACAACTTTCTTCTCGCATTCCCTTTTGCATCGCAGTACAAATTCCCCCACCGTTTTGTTGAAAAAAAAAAATTCTAAGAGGCGCTTTTCAAAAAAATTCTGAGTTTTTAGAAAATATTTTGAAATAGTGCAATCTTTAACTCAGCGGTCGATATATGTGTTACGTACTTGTCCTTAGCTTCATCCGCCGTTTTTCCATCGATTCGCAGTTTTATATACAAATAAAATCCCTTCGTATATCGACTACGAAGATATTGAATATTACCATATGCCCACATTTCTCCCTCATTATATATTAATAAACCATCAGATAATGCCTCCAGTTCAGTTTCGTGCGTTGTTGTGATGACCAAAGTTTTACCCATATAACGTTTGTAACGTAAAACATTCCATATTTCACGACAAGTTTTTGGATCCAGACCACGTGTGGGTTCATCTAATATGATAACTGTGGGATGAGCAATTAGTGACAGAGCTATGTTAACTTTGCGACGTTGATCAACGCTCAACGTCTCAATTGGTTGGTCCATAAAACTGCCCATTGTAAATGCACTGGAAAGATCACGTAACACCGGTCGAATATCTTTGTATTGTATACCGCGTAGCATGCTAAAGAAACGTAAAATCTGTCTGGGTGTAAAGGTGTTCCAAAGACCATGATCTTGTGGTACATATGCGAGTTTTTGAAATGTTTTCGTTGGTTCGTATTTTAGCTCGGTTCCATCGACGAACACGTCACCAAAGGCAAATGTGTTTTCACCAATAAGCTGGCCTGCCAAATACGATTTGTTGCTGTGACGCGGACCATAGATGGCAATGCATTGACCACTGAAAATATTGAATAGAATTTTAATCTGAATAAGGGCTTTCAAATGGAAAATCGCTGAATTGTTGAAACCGACCGCTTTCTGATTTGAATGAGTTTTTAAATTTTTTTATTCCAATACTAAAAAAGGGCAGCTTTTTTGAAAATTCTGAGATAAGGCTTTTTGAAAAATAAAAACTGACGTAGGGCGTTTTTTTTTTTTAAATCTGAAAAAGGCGTTTTTGAATAGAGCGTTTTAAAAAATTCTAAAATTGAGCATACATACATATTAAAAAAGGTCTGAGAAATGGATTCCTTCAAAAATATTTAAAGAATTAAAAAAAAAACTTTTTTGGAAAAATCTGAATTATGGCTTTGTTAAATAAAGTTCTAAAATATACCGTTTTTGAAAAAAAAAAATCTGAGATAAAGCGTTTTAAACATTGTTGTTTTAAAAAAAAGTTCTGAAATAGTGCATTTTTCAAAAAAATACTGAGAAAGGGAGTTTCTGAAAAATATTTTGAAAAAATATTCTAAAATATACAGTTTTTTTTTGGAAAAATTCTGGATTAGGGTGTTTTAAATATATGCAGTTGTAAAATAGAACGCGTTTGAGAATAATTTGAAAGGTCGCTTTAACAAAAATTCACACATAAAGCGTTTTTGAAAAAAAAAAACATTCTGATTTAGGGCGTTTTTAAATCAAGCTTAAAATAAAACGTTTTTTACAAAAATTCTGTTTTTGAAGCGAAAATTGTAAAATAGATGGTTTTTGAAAAAAATAGGGAGACCTTGAAAAAAAATTCAAAAATCCGCAGCAAGAATTTTCTGAAAAATATTTTGAAAAATTCTAAAATAGACCGTTTTTTGGAAAAAATCTGAAACAGGGTGATTTAAATTAATTTGTAAAATAGGCCGTTTTTGAAAATAGTCTGAGAGGTCGTTTTAACAGAAATTCTTACATAAAGAAAAATTCTCATTTAGGGCGTTTTAAATGAAGTTGGAAAATAAAACGCTTTTAAGAAAATTCTGTTTTTGAATCGAGTTCTAATAGATCGTTTTTGTAGAGGGAGGTTTAAAAAAAAATCGAGTATTTTTTTAAATCCTGAAAAAGATTTTCTGAAAATTATTTTGCAAAATTCTAAAATAGATGGCTTTTTGGAAAAAAATTTCGATCAGGGTGTTTTAAATTTAGTTGTTAAATATACCTACCATTTTTGAAAAAATAATCGTTTAAAAAAATTATCACATAAAACGTTTTTGAAAAGAACTTTTGATATAGGGCGTTTTTAAATCAAGTTGTGAAACAAAACGTTATTAAAAAACTTCGTTTTTAAATCAAATTTTAAAATATATCGTTTTTTGTAAAAGATTTCAGGATAGGGCTTTATTGGAAAAAAATTCTTAGAAAATTTAAAGTTTTTCAAAGCCTTAAAAATATCAGTTCACCATTAGATTTTGAACAAAATTTGTTTCACATTTTACCTGTAGTGGAATATTAACCCAAAAATTGAAAAAATATTGCAGTATATAGAAAGTTTAAAGAAATGTTTGCCAAAACTTAAAAAATGGTCTTACTGGACCGCCTTAAAAAACTTAATATAAACAAAAATTACTCCCAAAATTTAATGGCGAGCTTTATTTTTTAGTGCCATAAATTTTTTTTAAATATCGTATTGAAAAAAAAAAACTTTGAGATTGCATAATTTTGGAAACAATTTTATGATTCCCCAAAAATTCATTCAAATTAAAAGTCGTCGATTCCAACTATTTGACAATTTCACATGAAATGGCCCATACTTAAAGACTATATTTTATTGTCACTCACGGTTCGGCTATAAATGAAATGGTATTCAATGTGTCGCCTTTCTTCGGTATTTTATATTCCAGCTGATCAACCATAAAACGTTTCTTAAGACTGCTTTGCAAATCCTGATGAGCTACCAGTTGCTTTAACTGCATCACATCTCTATCATCGTAGGGATGTGTAACGGAACGTAGAGTTTTTACGCTGTAAACAAAATACAAATTAATAATATGCTATCATACCTTACTTCAAATACCTGAACCGCAATCTTTTCGAGCCGAGTTGCAAAATTTTTTATTTTGAGTGTGTATTTTTGAATGTACATGTAAACCAACTCTATTTTAGATATGAAAGTTGGTAAAATGCTATAAATAAATTTTATGAGACTCAGTGCTTTTTGCGACTCGATTACGAAAGGTTGCGGCAGTTATTTAAACATACTCTCGTTTGGTTGAAAATTTCCTTCTCGCTCTTCTATATTCTATGAAGTATAGTATAACAAATATAATTATTGCCGAAATTAACATGAAGAGAATTGGTACTAAAATTCCGGGGTCAGCGAATTTGAAAATAGTTGTGACTGTCAAAGAAAAAAATTATTGTCAGGTTTAGAAAACCGTATGCTTTAGTTTTGTAAAATTTTCTGATATCCAAACATCTGTGTCTTTAGTTCAATTCCATCTCCATTAGACTGCGCCAAAGAATAATTTTTTTTTTTAAATACTGTAGAAGCTTCAGGCCCTAACATTGAGTTTTGAAGGTCTATCATTGCTAGCTAGGATTTTTTAGGGCTAAGACTGTGTGCCGATTGGTTTAAATTTTGACAGAACGATGGTGAATTCTGACAGGTAGCGTAGGGGGCTAGGTCAAATTTTGAATATGCAACTAAATTTTTGTAAATATCGTTCAAAAAAATTTTGTTTGCTTAGTCTAATAGTATGTACATTTTCGAAATCAGATACCATACCTGATTACTTGAGAATGGCCATCCTAAAGAAAATTGTAATTTAGAACTTTTTCTTGGGGACCTAACAACAAAAAACTTACCAGGTGTACATTTTTTTCGATGAAACGAAATCAGCATTAGTCTAATACGTATGTATGTACATAAGTACTGCTGCGATTATGATTCTTTGGGTAATTTAAAGCTCAAAAAACTATAGGTCTAAATGAATTTTGAGCCAGCGAAATTTTATATATAGCATTTTTTTTTTTTTTTTTGATTGACCCCACAGAGCACTTTGGTATTTTTTTTTATTTTAAGCCCTTTTTCCGAAAATCCACCAAATTTGATGCTTGAAATTTCCTAAATAACCAAAATCACGACGTGGCTCTGAGGAAAACAAGTTGACCCGTCCCAATCTTCATACAAATAGATCGAAGCCTTCCCGCAAAATTAACACGAACACAAAAAAAAAAAAAAACTTCAGTTTTTTTTTATTATCTTCATTATTTGTAACACTCTAACCTGTAACGGTACATTCGAAATCTGGGATCATATGCATCCTATGATTGTAAACTATCGATCCAAATCAAAAAATAAAAATCGATTATCGTCCTTTTTGCGGGTAGGTTTGAAATATTTTTTTGTGGAATATGTTTTGTCGAATAAAAGTACATATCGAAAAAAAATATAAAATTCGTTAAATTATTTTTTTTTGTTTTTTTTGTACTTACGACAGCATCGCGGCAAAGTATTGCACATATCATTTTTATCACAACTATTATCCTCTTTGCAAGCTTCATCGCAATAAAGTTCTTCCTTAGTTTGAGTATATACGTTGCTTATTCCTTCCATAAATGAAAATGTCGGAAATATAGACCACATGTAGAAAAATATAGCGCTACTTTCGAGTATCTCATAATAAAATAAGTAAGAAAATATGCCTAGAAAATAATAGAGAATATTAAAACTGTAGATTTTCCTGCTCTACCTTAAGGCGGAATTAATCTTCCTTATCGCTAACGTCATACCCATAACGCGAATCAGCTGTTCCAACCAAACTTATGGAAATCAATTTAATCGATAATACTTGCCATAACCTAACGCATTTACATTGCTTTCCAAAGAGTGGTTCGAAGCGGTGATTACCGTTATGGGTATGGCGTTAGCGATAAGGAAGATTAATTCTGCCTTTGTGTATATATAAAAAATCGATTTCTCGAGTATTGACGCAATAAAAATGTGGGGTTCACCAATAATTCCGAAGAATATCACAAAATTGATCGATTCTATCTATCGAATCACGATAAATTTCGTGATATCTATCGAGCTTCGGCGGAATTGCTGATACACGCCACTTTTGCATTTTACCCGTTACAATTTGAATTAAAAGTGCTATTAAATATGCAGACCACATCGACCAGTAGAAGTATAAGGAGAGAATATAGATGAGACCTAATCCAGGTATACCATAGATATTCATTAATAACATTGCATCTATAAAGAGAGCATACTTTTATAGTTGAAATTGTTGAATTAAAAAATTCTTTGTTCGAAGCTTACATAATTTATCTGAAAACGAGTAACCTTCTATCGGTGCTAAGGCCAGTATAATTGTATAAACGATGGTATAACAGAAGAACATTATAATATCCCATATAAAGTTAACCAACAAATAACGTGTCATTTTGACGCCAGCTAATTTTTGTAATGTCAATAAATGATACTTGCGCTCCTCTACGAGTGGTACAATAAAGCAAGCAATCGAGATCGGTATAGCAATACCCAAAACCATGGGTAATAACAAATGGGTGCGCTCTTGATCGACCAGTTGCATATTGGTACGCAATGGTGCAGGTTCCGGACTATTGCTGATGGAGTGAATTGCACCAACATCGTGTAGTATGCGACTAAAGAAATACAAAAATTTATTCCACGATAAAACTTTGCTAAGAAATTATAAAAAATAACAGTTATTGTTTAAATTCTCCATTCTCTATTCGGAGATGCATATATCAGCACTTCCGCGAAAACGGGAAACTTGTTGAAAATCACAAAATTTATCAAAACTGAATTCCGACAAATTTCGTGATTTCTATCGAGTTTCTCGTTCCGACGAAATAGCTGAAGTTAGATTTGGAAAACTAGCATCGACACTATCGACAAAATGTAATATAATTATTTTTATAATTTCCAAGATATTAGTTCAATATACATTTTTTTTAAACAAAAAACTTATTCATAAAAACACATACAGTTCATCTTGCATAAAACCTCAATAACAAAAAAAAAAAAAAAACAGCTGATCCAATCAACCTTCTGGAAATCAATAGGGGGTTTCGCTAAGTATTGCAAACGGTGCCCGCATTGCACGGATTGCATGAATTGTAAAGTCACAACAACAAAATACACGTAAAAAATTATATCCTATCCGTACAATATATACAATGCTCAAACCTATGTATATTTTAATGCAAGAATTGTAGGAAATAAAAAGCAGCTCTGTATTTCTCTCAATCCTCTCAGTTCGTTCACAAAGTTCGTTCACAAAAAGTAAAAGTAATTGTCAGCGCCAACTTTTTTCAGAAAAAAAAACTTTCAACTTTAATGAAAATTATTTCACGTTTGTTAACGATTTGATTTAAATTCTTTAAAAAAGAAACAAATTTTTTGCTTTTCTGAGATTCGCGGCATTTTTTCGAATTTTATTTTATTTTCTATTTACAGTTTGAGTTAAATCTTCTGTTACATTTAAGCTTGCAACGATTATACAATGGGGCGCTCGCGTAGTATTGTAAATTTCGACATAGGACTTTTACAATCCATGCAATCCGTGCACCTTAGCAAGACTTAGCGAATCCCCCTAATGTAATTGATTAATACCATATCGCCAACGGTCTATTTGTAAAAAAGACTGCCTTTGTACCTTTTTTATTTCGACTATAATTACGCCACATTGATTTTAATTGGATTTGATCAGCTGTTTATAAGGTTATGTTACAGAGAGTGTCACGAAAGATTAATTAAGCATTTATTCCTTGCATAAAAAACATAGTGCCATCGATTGTTTTCCATCTCTAGTTTTGAAGCAACTTTTCAACCATGTTAAATTAACATGAGATGGTGTCAGGAAGATACGTTAATCTTAAAGAAATTTAAGAGGGGTTCAGTTAATTTAACAGGAAGTCATGAAACCTGGCATAGTGTTAAAACAACTTACTCAAGATAAAGATTATGCATTAAATTCAAAACAAGCGGCGCTGAATGAAATATACGTTGATTTATCCATAATATGTAATTCTTATCAGCATCAATTTCTACTCCACCAAATTTATTTTTTACAGTTCTTGAGCTATTTAAGTACTGTTCATACGTCATGTTCAGACAGCCCAAAGAGTTTTTATCAAACATCATTGAATTATCACCCATAAATTTACTTCTATTCACACTTTTAATATAAACTACTTTACAATTTGCATATTTTGCTAAATTAAGTTTTTCAACAAAACCCAAACGTATGGGATTAAATTTCATTTCCGGTAATTGTAAACTAAATTTAGCCATTGTAGCTGTCAAAAGGATGCAAATGATTGACACACCAATAGCTATGAGTGGAATAAAATCTGGAGCCTGATGTATGAGTTTTTTATTTAGTAAAGCGTATGTTTGGTGTTTGGCAAGATTTTCTGGAGAAACGAGAGCATACTGAAGTTTTTCTAAAAATATAATTTAATATTAGGACAGCTATTATAATTGCTCAAAAAACAAATACATACTATTTTCTTGAATAACTTGTTTAGTATCTCGGGCACTCAATGTCATATAAACTTCTGTTAGCTCGCTACTAATTGCTCGCATATCAACTATGCCCAATATTTTTTGTTCCTTCTCTAAATGTATTAACAAAATTTGAAATTTCGGTCGCATCTCGATTGGTAATTTATAGTATAACAGTTCACCAATTTCATTTTCAGGTATTATGTCCGGTATAAATCTATTAATCAGTTCGGTTATAGCTTCTGTTGATGTTGTTGCTGACTTCACTATAATCTATTGAAATTTTAACAAATAAACAAATAATATACTTACAATTGTTATTTAAGAAAAATTTAAAATACTTATTGTGCGTAACGGTCTTATACAACTATCATATTGGTGGAAGTGGGCAAAATAATGAATATACAAACTTGTCTGTAAATTTATCGGGAATCGAAACAGCCTATGCATAGTTCGATATAACTCGATAATTCAAAAACTTCCAACATTAATTAACACCTTCAACATGGGTAGAAAGAGAACCTCGCTGAACAAAATTGCCCACTTTGTATCCTCTTGTTTGGTAAGCGCTATCCAGTAATTTCGCGAGATTTTATCCGTAGCAGGGATTTTATCGAGTATCCCTAATTCCGATACACTTGCTATTTTTAGGGAGTTTCCGGTTCCCAACGGAATCGCTAAATTACTCGATTACGACGTTCATTACACAAGGCGGAAGGGGGGGGGGGGGGTTAAAATACTCCATTCAGTTCTTAAAGCAGGTTTTCATTAGGTCAAAAGGTGTCAAATTTCATCGAATTTATCGAGATTCGGTTGCTTATTTCGATAAAGTCGATAGAAATTGTCAAAATGTGACCTAATGAAAACCAGACTTTAGAATCATAATCTGGTTGTGGTGAAAAAAATTATTTAAAATAATTCCACACCACCGAAGTCAAAATTATTAGGTTTATCAGCTACTTCAAATCCCGTGCCTACCCCTTTCGAAATTCTGGGATTATTTTTACTCAAATTCTGGGCTTTCGGCAAATTCCGGGATTTGAATAAATATAGCGATCTATCAGCAATTCCGATGAAGCTTCCGGTTGGGAATAATTCGAGAAAGTCGATAGATATTTTATCGACTTAATCGAAGCCCTTTACCAAATTTCGATAAGATCGATGGATTATCTAATGACTCTCCCGAATCATTCCCAACGGGAAGATCCGTCGAAATGGCAGTCCCACGAAACTCGGGAGAGGTATCAAAAGATACATTTGGACTTCGGGTTCAATAAGCGAATATTAAAATTTCGCTTTCAATGAAAACTTATTGGCAGAAAAAAACATATTTTCAGCGTTTCCGATTCCAAAATTGCGAGCGTGGTATTTATCAGCAGAACACCTTTCTGATTGGAAATATCTCTTGACAGAAATAAAATATCGATTCTTCGCTTTCGGATTATGCATACCGAAGTCAAAACACTTCCTTTGATACCTCTCCCAACCTTTTTGGACGGTAAACCCGAAAAATCACTGGATCACGGGGTGAACATTTTAAAAACCCAAAATCCTTGGATTGTCAAAAGGCTTCGGGATAGTGGTAGGTATATCAGAAAAAAAAAACCTACTAACAATAAGATAACTCTTACCAAATCAATGCCTATGCCAAATTTTCTTCTGAGAAAAAACGGCGTGCCATATGCCAAAAGAGCACCTTCTCCCAAAATCGCGATACGATCAGCAACAGCATCAGCTTCCGCTGCATCAAATGTGGTCATCACTATAGCTCGACCATTCTTCTCTTTATGCAATATACGCCAAAACAAACGTTGATCTTTACCCATCATATGAAGAGTGGGTTCGTCAAGGAGTACAATTTTTCTACCACCCGCCAATGTACAGCACAAACTTAATAAACGTTTTTGACTGAAATCTAATTTTTTCACTAATATTTTGCGTTCAATACGCGCCGGTTTTAGGTATGCAAAAAAGTTCTCCAATTCCATATTGATTCTTTGTTCATCGTTTTCACGTAACTTCATATTCAAATAATATACTAACATCTCTTCGGCAGTCAATAAATCAAATAATATATTATTGGGCATGCAGACATCAATCTGATGACGATACTCATTCCAATTTTCATATAAATTTTTCCCATCAATTTGTACATGGCCAAGAATGGGTCGTTGCCAGCCAGCTGCAATTTGAATAATTGTTGTTTTACCAGAACAATGTGGTCCCAATATAACTGTAATTTCATTAGCATAAATACGCATTGATATATTTTTTAGTCGAACACCATCGGTATCTACTTTTGTGTGTATATTTTTTAGACGCATCACTTCGATGCTACTAAAATTTCCATATTCGAAATTCTCCCATCCTTTTATTTTTTCATAAGTTGTTAGGGCGTCTTTCTTTTTATCCTTCGACGGTTTTAATACTTTATTCATTTTTGTAAGAAAATATCCAGATCCACATAAATGAAACGGCAATGTTTTAATATAACGGCCCGCATAGAAATACTCAGCCACAGAAATTAATACCCAGTAAAATATACAGCATGCAATCAGGCTGAGTAACGGATATAAGAATTCATTGCCGTTTTGTAATTCTCTCATTCCATACGGAAATCCATTGTTGAAGAAGCCAACAAAGAAAATAAACAGCCACGGCGTCATACATCTGTAACTTTTCACTAAAATCGAAAATAGCGAAAACGAGATTAGCCATACGACGGCACCAAGTAAGACGGCGTGATAGGCTTTATTTGATACTGTTACCAAAAATATGACAGAAAGTAGAAGCGCCATATTATAAATCATAAGATAGGGAATGATGAGTATAGCAGTGCCAGCAAATTTTCCATCCAGAGGAACCTATAAACGAAAAAATAATACCGTTAGTTCAAAACGATCCATGCTTCAAAGGTCGGTTAATCTGTCATAAGCACATAAAACAGCTGATCCAAGAAACCTTATGAAAGTCAAACGGTTGGTCTATCAGCTATTATGGCGGAGCTCCCGGTGAGAGAACTGTTATATGTATGTAGATAATGGGGAAATCGATTTCTTCGAAATTTAGCAGTGAAGAAAAATCCCGATTCCGAATCCCAGGCCTCCCGTGCCAGTTTTTCGTCCCCCAATTCCGGCAACCGTTCTAGTGTAACGGTAGTGTGGTCGGCCCACTACACCAAGTGATCTGTTATCGACTCGCGATGAAAGCAACATCAAAAATTATTTAGAAAAAGCTTTTTCTAAACGGAGTCGCCCCTCGGCAGTGGTTTGGCAAACTCTCCGAGTGTATTTCTGCCATGAAAAGCTTCTCAGCAAAAATTCATTTGCTTTGCAGATGCCGTTCGGAATAGCCAAAAATCTGTAGGAAAAAAATGGAAACCAGCACACCACAAATTGGAAGAGAAGCTCGGCACGAAAATCTCGTTAGAGGTTATAATGATAACCTGTTGGTATATCGCCGCCATACGTTTTTTCCGGTTTAATATTTATTAAAATATCGGGACGTCGCTTTCGAAGTATGCATACCGAGGTCAAAGCGCGTCTTTTGATACCTCTCCCGTCCTTTTTGAACAGTATCTGGGAATGTCTGCGCCGGTTCCTAAAAATTCATTGGCTTGAAAGAATGTCAGATGACGACATATTATGGTCTCGAACAAGTCAACCCAAGGCTGTCACAGAAATAAACAAGCGCAAATGGTCATGGATTGGTCACACTGTTAAAATACCTTCAGTAATAATAGCCAGACAAGCATTGCTATGTAACCCACAGGGAAGTCGACGATCTGGTGCACCAGTAAAAACTTGGTGCAAAACTGTGGATAAAGAACTCGAACACTCAGAATAAACGTGGAATGATGTCACAAGAACAGCACCAAACAGAAAACGATTCAAGTCGGTGGTCGAGGGTCTATGCTCCAATAGGAGTTAAGAAAATTGATGATAATAATCTGAGTTAGTCCCGAAAACATCATGGGACTACGGGACTGTTATTTAAAAAAAAACGGGTTTGTTAAAAAGCTTCGGGATTCGCTGCTTTACCATGGAACCTATTACAATATTTCCCACCCGTACCTCCACCGTAAGGCGGCCGCCGTGGTGTAGCGGTTAAGTGTTCGGCCTTCTACACCAAGTCGTGGCGGTTCGATGCCCGGCAAAAGTAACATAAAAAATTATTAAGAAAAAGAATTTTTCTAAAGGGGGTCGCCCCTCGGCAGTAGTTTGGCAAACTCACCCGGAGAGTTTCTGCCATGAGAAGCTTCTCAGCAAAAAATTCATTTGCTTTGCAAGTGCCGTTCGGAGTCGGCAAAAAACTGTAGGTCCCGCCAACTTGTAGGAAAAACTCAAAAGCAACACACCACAAGTTGGAAAGAGAAGCTCGGCTAAAAATCTTGTTTTGTACTTTTATTTTTCGTTTTCCATACGATTTAGTTAACTGAGTTATTAGTTATACGATTCTTTAAAAATTGCATGCATTTTCCCACTTTTTCATGAAATTTTTTAGGTTAAGGCGTCATTAATCGATTGCGATATGGTATGGTTATGACCAGGGGGTGAATTCTGGTTCTATGAAGTGATAAAATGAAAAGAATTTTCATACAAAATTTGTGAAAAGAAACTTCAAATTCATACAAATTTTTTTTCACGTTATCATATCATAGAACCAGAATTCACCCTCAGGGATAGGATTTTTAAGACCTAAAAACCTATACAAATTTATAATTTATTTTGCAAAATACAAAAAAGGCGTTCATATTGAAAAGGTTTGTTAAAGATAAAAACACTAATTTGTTCATTATCTCATGTAAATTTAACAGGATATTTCCTATTACTTTAACATGGCTCGTGTTGACAAAAAATTATTCTGTGTGTATCCCTGGTTATGGCTATGGCGTTATGGATATGGAAGTTTATCTGCGGATATATTTGAGGGTTGCTGGAGCACCTTTTTTCGCCGACACCATTTCCAATAGTCTGACAAAAAAACTGCAACTAACTAAAACTTATACTTACCAATACCAAAATCAATACAATAACATCGAGTAACAGCAAGTGGATGTAGGAAATAATACAATTGCCCATCCAATAAAGCGCATATTCAAAACCATATCTCCAATGATGTGCTAAAATATTATCTTCGCGCTCACGTCCATATCTCTTGAATAAAATAAAATGTTTATATTAAAAAAAAAAACCACTTTTTATAGATAAATATTTTTCTTACCCATAGTAAATTTAGAAATGGTACAAAAAATGCAAAACTATATAAAATGAGTAATGAAAATGATCGGCTTGTGCTGTTGCATACTTTCCAGTTCGTATGTTGGCGAAATGTTTTCACAGTAACCACGCCCATACCATCTTTTCCCTGTACTTCCTTCAACCAATGCAAATATATTTGATGTTGTAATTGCAGAAATCCCTCTCGTATGTATAAATCTTTAAATTTATTTTCGGGTTTTTCTTTTGCTTCCGGATATATACCATTGCAGCGCATTGACCACATATTTTCATTTTCACGATCTGATTTTAATGTACGAAATTTACTAGGAAAATGTATGGAAATATTTAGCATTTTGGATGATACTCCGTGCAATGTAACAGCTGCAAAATGTTTTTTGCTATCAAATCTATTCATCATGGCAGCTTCCGTTTTATAATCCTTAAATTCAGTTAATGGTTCCATAACGAACTTTTCGAAATTTATACGTGGGTCGTCTTCATCGATTTCGCTATATAGAAGGTTTGTTGGTATTGGTGCTCCAGAAACAGTGGTCATAGACCTTTAAAGAAAAATAGTCATCACATTCTGTTTAGTAATTTTTGGAATCTGCATACATCTTTTAAATTAAACTTTTATTTAGCCTTTTTTAACGTTTTTTATTTAGCCTTTTTTAATGATTTTTCGACTGAAAAAAGGTAAAGTTCTAGCCTTAGACGTGAAAGTAAAGCTCGATAAAAAATCTGAAAACTCAGTACAACTTTAAAACTTGGTGATTGTAATGAAAATTCCGAATTTAGCCCTTTTTTGCAATACGGCACTACTTAAAACCAACGACTGAAACCGTAACCGATTAAACCCGATTCATTTTTCAAAACCGTAACCGTTATTTTGATCTGAAAAAGAACGAAACCGAAACCGTTTCAAAAGCCGGAACCGGTTCCAACGGGTTTTGAATTTTTTTAATGTCTCACTTCGTTTAGTGGGGCACAAAGGAAACTTTCATGGAAGATTGTCGAGCAAGGTTACAAAAGACAAGTTTTGACCTCAGTATAAAAACTCTGAAACAGAAAATTTGATTATAGTAGTTGAATGAAGCGATCGAAAAAAATTTACGAGATCCGAAAAAGAAATGTTCAGGCTTGTCTCAGAAAGCACCACTAATATTAATGTTTTTGACGATTTATACATTTAATATAGCTTACATTCTAGTATTTTTCTAATAAAAAAGTAGAGTTAATTTTAAGAATTAGTTTTGCAGAAATTTCATCCATGCATGGCGTTAATAAAATAAAATTATTATATTGGAGAAATTCCATCATGGCCGCAGGGAAAAAGTTATGAAAATTCGGACGATTTCGAAACTAAAAACTTTTTATTTCAAAATTTTCAAAAAAAAAAAAAAAAACAGGAATTTTCGATCCATTTTCAGCATATTCTTCTATTTTTGTTCAGTGCGCATTGAATGCATTAAAAAATTACTTGTCGAACGGCGTCATTGAATTAGATAAATTTATGAACTCTTTCACACACCAAACTCGACGGGGAAGTTTTTTAAATTTGTGTAAGCTTCGTTCCATAAAAATTTTGACAGTTCATTTACAATTTATACGTTTACACGCTTTATAAGCTGCCAGGTAAGTTTCCCTGCACATGTGTTTACAAATCATTCAAGCAGCAGTGAAAATAGAAGAGCTGCAGGCAAAATCACTGCACATGTATTCCAGGCATAAAGTTTACTTGAGAAAACGCCGCTTAAAGTATCCGATTTTCGAGTATGAAGCCTGCACTCACCTTCCTAGAAAATTTTTGTAGAGAATTGGATTGTCTGCAAAGTTATCATTTCTACATAATATTAAGAGTACGGATATTATTTACTGCGTAATAAATACAGATTTGATCGGATAGATAAATTTTAAAGTTTACTTGGGAAACCGGGAAATTGTTTTTTATCGGGCGACGTATTTTGTTCGGTTAGCCCACAAACTAATCACCGATTAGTTGTTATCGGCTTTTATGCAAGCGGCCCTTAAACTATCAACTTTTCAAGTATAAAGCCTCCCAAGAATTATCTTGCTTCACTAAGGGCCACTTGCATAAAAGCCGATTAAGCCTAATCGGTGATTAACTTGACAGCTAACCATACAAAATACGTCAATTAAACTCCGGTTAGTCGTTATCAGCTTTTATGCAAGCGGCCCTAAGCCTAATCGGTGATTAACTTGACAGCTAACCATACAAAATACGTCAATTAAACTCCGGTTAGTCGTTATCAGCTTTTATGCAAGCGGCCCTAAAACTTATTAACTTACAATTGCGTCAATGTTGAACCGTACTTTCTTGAGATATTTCTTGGGAAGTGAGTTGTAAGCTTAACATTGAAAAATTAAATTAACGAAAATGACAAACCCAAACCAACTTACTTCAAACTGGAAAAATCACTTAAAGGCTTCGTCTCACTTTTCTCAATCTTTGCGAGATCATCATCAGTTAATTCCTGAGCATTTGATGAAGGATACATGACAGCCAGTATATAACAAATAATTATAATTAATATTTCTGCAAGAGTTTTTAGTACGGATCGAAGTTCGTATTTCACACATTTTCCCATGATAGTTTTGATTGAGGCTGGCATCGTTGTTGACTGTAAATATTTTTATTTAATTTAGTTTACTTTTATTGCATTTCATCTCATTATATTTTTATTTATTTTTATTTTTAAACTAGCAGGGAACCCGACGTTGTCCGGGTGGATCTTTATTTTAGGGAGGTACTAATTTCTATTGAAACAATTTTTTCGCTTTTGCCAACTTTATTCTCGGGTCCAATTCTTCTTCATCAACCTCTCTTCCTCGGCTTTCTTTCCTATGTCATATTCCTTTCTCTCACATATGTTTGGGTTAAGCCCCTGTCTCTGTTGGCAATTCCAGTCGAGTTTTTCCGAAATACTTCCTTCCTTCTATCTCCTTAACCTCAGTACCTTATCTGCTCCTACTTTGCTACCCACCCTCATTGATAAAAATAGAGACAAAAAAAATAAAACAGTAGTTCAGATGAACCCTATAACATTCCCTACGTCACTTTCAGTAATTTTAGCCAAGGGTTTCCAATGTGCAGACACAAATTTTCTAAAGTTTTATTCCAGTATAGATAACTGAATGGATGAATAGATTTAAAAATTTTATTTCCCAAATTTTTTGGTACGCTACTGTACCTCTACCTTTGATTTCTGATTTAGCTGAAATTGAAAAAAAAATGCTAAACAAAAATTTGTGAGAGGCACGCTTTGTTATTTTTTTGACAAACAAAGTGAATTTTTCTTCATAGAAATCTATTTACAAAAAAAATTTTATTACCTCACTTAAAATGACTATATCTTTTTTGTTTATTGGGCGATTTTGATAAAATAAAGTTTAGGGCTCCTTCTAAGCTTCAAGCTGTCCACCAGAAAAAGTGTCATTAAAATCCGTTTCTTAGTTTCCGAGATCCTTACGTTCAAACGGACAAACAGATAAACAGACAAACAGACAGACAATAATTCTAAAAATGGTTGAGATGGACTCTATAACATTCCTCAAGTCATCCCCAGTCATTTTTTCAAAGAAATTTTCAATGTACAGACACGACTTTTCTACAGTTTTATTATAGTATAGATATATTTTCAAATTTTGCGCTATTCCGCAATAACGGCAAACTCGATAAATATGACGCAATTTATCGAAATTCGCATACCTTTTTTCGGATTTTCTTGGCCTTTTCTTCGCATTTGGCAACAATGGCCGAACAGCTGATTTGCTTTTTATTTTTTTTTAAAGCACAGACATTTTTTTCAATGCAGGCAGCTAACAATTTTATATAAATTTACGCAACAAATATAAAATTGGAAGTGAGTGAATTTGAGCATTTCATAATTAACGTTAAAACAAATGGCCACAGCAAATAAAATAGGCAGAAGCCTCCAAAGACTTTTCGTTGGAAATATACCGTGGACGGTGAGTAAAACTAAATAATAAGCTGATATGTTCCTTTTGACTAAATCCATATTTTTATTCATAATTAGGTAAGTCATTCGGAGTTGCGCGCATATTTTAAGGAATTTGGACGTGTTGTGTCAGCGCACGTGGTATTTGATAAGAACACTGGTTGTTCGCGTGGATACGGATTTATTGTCCTCAATGATATTAAAGCAGTTGAAAGAATTGAAAGCGAACAAAAGCACGTGCTTGAAGGAAATTACTTGAATATACAAAAAAACTAAAGAAAAAATACGCAAAACAGACATTTATATAATTTGTAAGAAATTATAAAAAATTTGCGAGGAAACCACAATTTAGTGAACTTAGTAGTAAAATAAAACAAACAACAAAGCAAGGTTTTAATAATGTCCACATCAGATTTTTCAGACAGTGATTTGGAGGAGTGCGATCCGCTGGATGAGCAATTTTCCGCGGCTGCAGAACATTTGCAGAAGATACACGATAAAATTATTTCCACCGATCTATTAGAAATTTATGGTTTATATAAGCAAGCCACTTGTGGACAGTGTAATACGCCCAAACCAAGCGTATTCAATATGCAGAGCCGTAGCAAATGGTGTGCCTGGAATGACTTGGGTGAAATGTCCGCTGTAGCAGCGAAACGTTTATATATTGAAAAAGTACAAAAATTTGATCCCGAATGGCAGTCAAAACAAAAGAACAACACACACGCCAAATCATCTGCGTCTGGTTGGGTAGTGCATTCCATTCCCCAGCGTATCGAGGATACACAACCTAAGGAGGAACATGAAAAAAATGTTTTCGATTATATAAAAGAAGGCAATTTGCAACAACTTCGCAAAACGCTAACACCCGAAAGTATGGAATTGTTGGATGAGCATGGCATGGGTCTGATACATTGGGCAGCGGATCGTAATGCTGTCGATATTCTACAATATCTTATTGAAGCTGGCGTGAATGTTAATTTGTGCGATGCTGATAAACAAACGGCGCTACATTATGCCGCTAGTTGTGGCCATATTGAATGTATACGCATTATACTATCTGCAAATGCTGATACAACGCTTAAGGATGCAGATGGTCAGACGTGTCTTGATGTTGCGGAGAGCACCGAAATTTGCGAAATGCTCAAAATTTGATATAAAAGAGGTGACATTTTTTGCATAGTTTTTTGGCTCTTGTTTTTCTGCTTACCCACAAATGTTTTCGGCTAGCTTTTAAATTAGTTTATATTTGATCAAATTAATTGAATATTATATGTAATATAATTTCCGCTTCAATTCTTGCAATAAAATTTTTTAAGATTGTAAAATATGTCATATCATTTGAAAGTTGTTTCAAAACTGAACGAAACTACAAAGGTGATTTTTTCTTTTGATACTATTATTTTGGAATATGAAATAGGAAAGTATTTTCAATCCTTTTTCTCAAATTTCTGAAATTCGCACAAAAATTGCTTTTTTTTTTTAAATATGACCCAAGAATTTTAGTTATATGTATTAAAATATTTTATTTTAATGTATTTAATTAATTTTTTTCTTTGTTTTTATATATATTTTTTAATTTTATTTTATATTTTTTTCTGTTTCTTTTTATTTTATTTTTAAATGTTTTTTTTTTTAATCTTATTTTATTTAATATTTTTTATAATTTTTCTATTTTATTTTTTTTTGTTTACTATTTTTTAATGCATTTTTTATCTATTTTATTTAATAGGTAAAGTCATGCGAATCAAAAACCCACCACATACATTAATTACATACTAGAATACTTAAAAAAATGCGTTTTGTTTATTTTAATTTCGAAATTAATACATACTGAAATATTCATAAAATGTTTACTTCCATAACTTTTTAATCGACATATTCTTTTCCGAATCTTTTTGCATCACCTTTGCAACAGCCATTTCAAAATCCTCCTGTGTCACATGTACACGACGTTCACGCAAAGCGTACATACCCGCCTCCGTGCAAACACCTTTGACTTCAGCACCTGATGCTCCAGGCATTAATTCTGCGATTTTACGCAAATTGATACCTCTAGTCAAATTCATTTTACGTGAATGAATTTTCAAAATATCCAAACGCGCTTCCTCATTTGGTGGTGGGAATTCAATTTTACGATCAATACGTCCAGGACGTAGAAGCGCTGGATCCAAAATATCAATACGATTAGTAGCCATAATTACTTTAATATTCTTAGTGGCTTCAAACCCGTCCAATTGATTGAGTAACTCCAACATTGTACGTTGTACCTCTGAGTCACCGCCTGATCCCGATTCAATTCTCGACGAACCAATTGAATCAATTTCGTCCATGAAAATAATAGATGGTGCATGCTCTCGTGCCATAACGAATAGTTCGCGCACCATACGTGAACCTTCACCAATGAATTTTTGTACCAATTCGGATCCAGATACACGTATAAATGTACATTCTGTGTGATGAGCTACTGCTCTTGCCAATAAAGTTTTGCCTGTACCGGGGGGTCCATACAAAAGTACTCCCTTCGGTTGCGCAATACCGAGTGCATCAAAGAGTTCTGGATGTTTAACGGGTAATTCAATAACTTCCTTGATCTCTTTGATTTGTTTGTCCAAGCCGCCAACCATTTCATAAGTAGAGTCCGGTACTTTTTCGACCATCATGAGTGATACCAAAGGATCAACTTTGTTGGGCAATATTTTATGCAAAGTATAGCTCTCATTTCGTAGTGCAACACGACAGTTGGGTGTAACATCGTTAATGTCGATATTCTTGTCGATATCAACAACAAATTTACCCTCAGGATGTACCTTTACGAGCACCTTCTTCTTGTCCATTGGTTTTACAACTTCGCCAACATAACTTCCCTGCTCTTGCAATAGCTGCAACTCTTCGCGTAACATCCGTACTATGTATATGAATAAAAATGGAATATTTCTTAATTAAAAAAAAAGAGTATTGTATTGAAGATCTTCACTTAATTACCTTTGGCATTAAGCTCATTACGCTGTGCTTGCAAACGCCGCAAGTTTTGGCTTTTTTCCGCAACAATCAACTGTAACTCCTCGATTTTCTGTATGTAGTATGCGCGGAAACCCTCACCCTTTAAGGCGGTGTCGATTTCCATCTACCCCAAAAAAAATAAATACGGAAAAAGTTATTAAATTAATTAATAATATTGTATAATACACAATAAATTACCCGATTCGTTACGGTCATCCTTTATTTATAATTCTTGCTTGCTTTAAATATCTTGTATTTTTCTGAAACGATGAAATGACTGTGCAAAACGTTTGTTGAAAATGTGCACAGGGTTGATTTTGAAATTTGTATCGTTCCGTAAAAACCGATATTTTTTGCTAAAGGCTCACTTACACGGGTCGATTTTTATCGAACTACTTGGCGGCCGCCGTGGTGTAGCGGTTAAGTGTTCGGCCTTCTACACCAAGTCGTGGCGGTTCGATGCCCGGCAAAAGTAACATCAAAAATTATTTAGAAAAACAATTTTTCTAAACGGGGTCGCCCCTCGGCAGTAGTTTGGCAAACTCTCCGGGTGTATTTCTGCCATGAGAAGCTTCTCAGCAAAAAATTCATTTGCTTTGTATGTCCCGCCAACTTGTAGGAAAAACTCAAAAAAGCAACACACCACAAGTTGGAAAGAGAAGCTCGGCTAAAAAATCTCGTTAGAGGTTATGATAACCTGTTGGTATATCGCCGCCATTAGTTTTTTTTCTTTTACTTGTGTTCAACGCTGATATGCAAGGTCCTCACCTTTTGCTGTTTACACGGTCGATTGAAGAAAAAAGGTTAATAAAATCGACCCGTGTAAATTATCCTTCAGAGTCAATTACATATTTGACGTTTTTTGACAAATCTCGATAAAGTCGAGGTAATTTTATACCATTTGACACTACGAAAACCAGTCGAAACGCATGACGATTTAAAGGTTGATTTACACAGGTCAATTTTTGTCGGTTCACTGCTTTCAACCTTGAAATACAAGGTGTAGATCGAAGGTAGAACGCAATCGAATGACAAAAATTGACTGGAAAAATCGACCAGTGTAAAACGTCCTTTATGGTGAAAAGAAAAAATTATGCTGGTTCGATTCCAATTAGAGGATAGATCCAGGGTATTTACGTGTAGTGTGTAGGTATGTAATACGGTCTTCAGTTATTTTCAAGATTAATAGTAAAAATATTCTATATGTTGCGTTACCCACTGGGCTTTATCCTGAATCAGCTACTGGGCTTTACCGCCAGCTGCACTATTCGGGGTGCATAAAAGACGGTGTAGTACCTACTGCGCAGTCATAGTCCTGAACCCAAACCATTTTATATTACCACGAAATGCGCCTAAACATGCTGCTATTAATCCTGAACTGTGGCGGTGCATTCTCGAACCGATCCTACGCTGGACCTTTAGTGTTCTTTACATTTTCCATAGCAATATTTCGCTGTCTTTTAACTATGGTTATGGCGGTAGCGTTATGGTACCGTTAATCGATAACAATAATTTCCATAAGGTTAGTATGACTTCCCTTCCCTATGCGCCGTCAAACCGATAACTGTGTTATCAACTGCAATGCACCAACAATTTACATCGCTAATCGACAATTAATTCGAGTCAAAAACCAAATTTTGGGAATGTAAATTTCGTTACAAATGATTGACCAAATCATAATACAAATAGTGGCGGCATGAATGTAAAACAGGTAAGTAATACTTACTAGCATTTACGTTTAAAAAAAAATTATAAAGACGCCGTGTTAAGTTAATTTTTTTATACCCAATAAATTAAATGACGAAAATAACAATAGTTTGATGAAATGATAGCAATTGCAACTTGCTAAGTATAATCCGGCGTACTCATGTGTTCTATTCTGTCTTGGAGAACATTAATTATGTTGAAGCTGATATGCTCAGTGATCTAAAAATATGAAATAAAGCTCAGTTGCATAAGAAAATATATTTATTTAAATGCATAACATTACCATCATACGTAAATCCCAATCGGCTTGAATTTGTTTTGGATTTGGACATGCTTCAATGGTCTTTTTGAAATTCTCACACCATTCATGTAGTTTTTTCAAAGATGGTGAAGTATATTTAAAATACATACGATAGCCAGCTTTAATAATGTCCTCATTTTGTGCATCACATAGTGTAACATTGATGAGGAAACTTAAAACACGTACCAAAATGTAAACAATTTTTGTATTCTCTTCCTCTTGCAGTGTTTCACTATCTATGTTATTCAACATTTCTAATAGCTTTGAGAACTGAAAATATTTTAAAGGTTTTTTTCAAGTATAAAAAATATTTTTTTCTTGATAATTTTATTCTATCTTAATTTATTTCGTTTGATATTTTTATATTTTATTTCCTCTCAGTTTATTGCGCTTATTTAACCTTAATTTATTAATCTTACCTGTCGAAAACAATACATATCACTCGGAGTCTCTGTTATTTCGGCTAATATGATCCACATCAGACAAATGGAAATAGCTCTTGCCGTTTCGCTTATGATTACCATTTGGTTGCATAGCTCAAGTATATTAAAAACATCAGCATCTTTCTTTTTTAGGTTCAACCAAAGGCGCTTGGTTGCCAAATGTAGCTATTAGTGATTCGAGTTAGAGGAATTATTAGTTCGGAGGACATCCAAGTTAGTATTAAACCTTACATGCATCGGACTGAGCGTATCTGTGTAGTTGAATGTTTTCTGTAGCAATTGTATGCGCCATTCCATATTCTCCGGCGTCGCTTCGATGAAGTATAATGTGCCCGCAATTACGAAAAGTGTTGTTATTTCATCCAAGTTTAGTTCAGTGTTCAAGAGTTCACTTATCCTAATGTATACCTATGAATAAAATATTAACTTATTAGTTACTATATATGTGAACTAAGTTTGTAAAATAGAGCTTTGTTTACATCCTCCGTCTTTGGTTTATCATCAAGTAGGAAATCACATTTTTTCTTGAGACAAGTATTAAAGACATTATCTTGCAATTCTTTCCATGTATATCCAGGCTCTGTTATCAATTCTACGCCATCATTCTTTTGTTGTGAATTTGATATATCCATGCTTCAGCTGCAGCGCTGTATATTTCCGAAACTCACGGGAAAATTTTGCATAAACAAATAGTAATGATAGCATACAATCTGAAAAATTCGATAGTCGCAGATAGTGATGTGCGGTATTTCACTCTTCCGCAGGGGTTATTCCATGATGAAATTCATTCATGCATTGTTGAAAGGTTTTTACTTCGTCGCTTTTAATTCGATTTTGTTGAGCTACGGTCTTGAAATTTTCACTATAGTTTTGATCGCGATGACAATGCAATCCAAAGGAGGAATATGAGGCGCTCGGATCGCTTTATTTGCAAAAACCGCATTTCTTGTGCGATTCGGCTATTGGATAGAGCTGCAAAACTATCGATGGTATTTTCGATAGTATCGATTGTTCCCTATGTACAGTCACTTCTCAGAGCAGAAAACCCAGGACATCGCCATGGATCTCTGCGCAGAGGAACCACCACCTCGGCCAAGGACTGTTGTTGTTGTTGTTGTAACGAGGTGTAGCCCTGCCTAAATGTCAGACAGGGTCACCTCGAGTGTATTGCTCTTGGCCGGGTCGATATAAGAAAAACGGCCCGGGTCGTTTCGGCACGATGGGTACAGCACAAGTACTGGTACCGTTCTCGTAGATCCGGCAATACAAGAAACTAAACTAGCCGTGCAGGCTATGTAGGTCATTTAGCGTTACCCAGGGTGCACCAACTGGGAGGCGACCTACTTTTACACCCCTGTCACTTTCAATGTAACCCTGTTTAAAGAGCTTGATGAAGATCTTCGGAATGATCATACACTCTAGACAGGGCAATGCATTGTTAACAACAACAAGAACAGGGCTAAGTGGAAGATCGCCCTATTTCAAACATTTTTCGAAAAATGCCATATTTAAGAAATGTTTTCAGCAACGCAATATCAGGGAATTTGATTCAAAAACGCCTTATATATAAAATAAATATAATTTCTCAAATTTTCACAAATTTGACATTAATTCGTGTGAAAAAATTAAAATAGGGCGCTATTGAAAAATTTGCTTAGGTATTCGTTAAAAATATTGAGAAGTCGAGGTCCTAAATAAACTTGCTAAGGGGCTCTTCGTTTTTGTTAACTTGATTACAAATGTTTACAGCTATTATCAATGTTGTTAGGCGTTATCAGTATTTATTTGACAAAAGTAGTATTATCAGTTGAATGTCAAAGGTTATCACTTAAAACAGCCTCCCAGTGAGATCGTGTATAATCTATTTTCTAATTAACATTTTTTATTTTTAATTTTGCCAGTCAACTGTGAGCGAATGACGACGAAAGACACTACGCTCGAATAACAGCATAATTGAGTGAAATTTTAAACGAAAATGCAAGTTCATAACATCACACCGCGTGCCATCTGTGCGTTCAGCAAGCGAACACAATTATTCAGCGCCGTCAATGAAGTGATCACGCAGCGGCGCACTAATCAAGCTTCATTTTTTACAGCTGCGGTTTGTCTACGATCACATTTTTTGCATAGGCGTAAATTACGTGAAATTAAGTCAGGATTTGATAATTTTGTTGCAAATTATTCAAAGGTAAGTACTAAATTTGTTTCTTGAGAAAATATTGTGTGTATTTTAAATATTTGTTCGGAAGAGTTTGTTGTATAGTGGGCATGTTCAAAAGACATATTCCACGCGGTTTTGTTTATAATATATTTGCACGTTTGAAAGAAAGTATACATTTGTGCATATGTTTGTACATACATATGTAATTGAGCCTACTTTTTATTGTGGTCTAGGTTGAATGTAAACTAAACAAATTGAATCCAATGCTCCAATAGGAGACAAGGAAGTTGATTAAACAAATTGTAGAGTACATAATTGCAATACAATACTTATTAATTGGTAATAATTGGAATGTAGGCAGGTATGTATGTAGCTTTTGAAAATATACAAACTAGTTCTTAAATTTTTTGTTCATACTTATATATTTGATCGAGTAGGGTGCCATACCATATGTTTGGGTGGGTGCTGGAGTTTACGTTAGGATTGAACCCGGAAAAGATAAGAGATGAGCTTAATAACTGACTGCACGGCCTTTTATGCGACCAGTGGATATTGCATATTTACAGGCGCCAACTTAAAAGTAAATTCTATGTAGGAAATTTATTAATAGAGATAAGGAAATAGATATGAACATTAGACTGGGCCAAAACGTTTTTTTTAGATTATGTTGAATTACAATTTCAGGGTATTTGTTTCCTTTAGCACACAACCTAAAGATTACCTAAATTATAGGAAAAGGTATCAAAAGACGCGCTTTGACCTTGGTATCATCAATCCGAAAGCGCTTTTTAATTTTTTCTCTTCTATGAAAAGATATTTTAAATCAAAGTTGCAAGTTTACATGTGGTTGTTGTAATCATATTAAGTTGTCCCTAAAATGTGCAAAGGTGTTCTGCGTAGAAATACTGCGGATGGCGTAGCCGGTCTTGAACCGGCTAAGGGTTAATTTGGTATTTGTTTCCTTTAGGGGTCAACTGCTAATAAATTAGCTAAAATTATGGGAGATAGCTCAAAAGACGGGGTTTGGCCTCAGGATTACGAATCCGGAAGCGCTTTTTTAATTTTTTTTTTAGTGAAAAGTCATGGTCCAAAAACCGAAAAATGACCCGTGTCCGATACCAAAATTCGGGCGGAATCCATGGTATTTATGTGCAGAACACCTTTCTGAGTAGGCGGCCTTCGGCCGCGCTTATAAAAAATAACCCTGGGCTACGCTATGCCAAGTCCGGACGTGTGACATAACCGTGGCTACCGCTACGGCGCGACTTTTTTGCACGTTTTTAGGAACAGCCTAATGTAATTACAACAACCACATGAAAACTTGCAACTTTGATTGCAAATATCTTTTCAGAGAAGCAAAATATTAAAAGAGCTTCCGGATTCGTAATCCTGGGGTCAAACCCCGTGAAGCAAATATTTAAAATAAAAAACTTAATTGTGCGAGTTCGTCCGGAATAATAATTTTCCCACCAAATTACGTTTTATTTTGGTGAATATCGCGCAAAAGACGATCTAGCTACAACAGAGCTGATACCATCCCAAAAAAATAAATAAATAAATAAATAAATAATAACTTTTGCTTAATTTTTAATTAGAAATATTTGTACATATTGGGCACTTCAAAATAACAAATTTTCATTTACAAAAGTACTTCATTATATACGACATTCAATGTATAGTTTTCATGACTGCTCATTTGAACCCGTATATTTTCCCAGGATCTGACCCTGCTTAACGCCATATATAACTGGCCGTGGGCAAAGCAATCCTCCGTTAAATGAAGCCCCACCCTCGATAATGTTTGCCCCTGAGCCTTATTTATTGTAATAGCGAAAGCTATTATAATGGGGAACTGGAAACGCTTCAACGTAAAAGGAAGTGTGGTTTCGCTCGGCTGTAAATTTATACGTGGCAATAGAAATCGTCTTCCCTGTGCCTCTCCGCATAAAACTTCCGTGTCCAAACAATTTGGATGCATTCGTTTAATAATAAGTCGTGTGCCATTCACCAATCCTTCTGCTGGGCTTAAATTTCGTATTAACATTACGACGGTACCAATTTTCAATCGCAGGATATGCGGGGATGTTCCACTAAAGTTCAGAGAGTGTAAAAACTCCACAGGGAATCTTATGTGATCTTGTAAATCTTGTGAAATAATTGTATCAGCACTGAGGTACGTTTGCTCTTGACCAGGTAGCATATCGACTATACTCGAGTTTATCATGGCACAGTGATCATTTTTTGGACATAGTATGGCTCGGTCTTTTAAATTATCGACTTCTATTATTCCATTATTTGGTTGAAAAACCCAGTCAATAAGATTTCCATTTTTTAGAACGATTTGATCAGGAATTTTAACTCCTGATCCGACGTCTTGCCCTTGGCCGCATCCTATGCGCAAAAGAAAACTACAATAGTCGGGATCCTGACTGCGCATATTGATTGTGAGATTAAATAACTTAAAAAATTTCCATAAAGAGCAACGCTTTAAACAATTACCAACTACGGCAGTTCGTGTACTTCTCGGTACCACAGGCAAAAATTGCCTAAAGTCCCCACCCAGAATAATAATTTTCCCTCCAAAGGGCGTTTCATTTTGGTGAATATCGCGCAAAAGACGATCTAGGCACAACAGAGCTGCTCCAGGTACCATGCTAGCTTCATCCCAAATAATAACTTTTGCTGCCTTTAATGCTTGCCCAGCTTTAGTGTTTGGTTTAACTAAGGAAACCGACGATTCAGTTAATGGTATTGGAAATTTAAAAACGCTGTGAGCAGTTCGACCACCTGGCAACAGAATTGAAGCTATGTCTGTCCAAGCGACGGTAATCACTGTTTCTCCAATACTGCGGATATGGTGTGAAAGAGTTTTATAAAGGAACGTTTTTCCAGAGCCACCAGGTCCATCAATAAAAATAGCTTTAACAGTTGTGCCCTCATCATTTAACATTATACATACTTGGTCAAAAATGTTTTTTTGTTCTGGATTGAGCTGATCTTTTAATGTGTGCGCGCATACTAAATCGGCTTCAATGTCAATCGCTAAATTTGTATGTTCCTCTGCAAAAGATACTTCTGGCAAACCAAAGTTTTTCAAAGATGTATTGTGGGAAAGTAAAATTTGATTGATTTCTCGCAAAGCCAATATTTCACTTTCCTCTATATTATGATCTCTTACAAAATCTTCAACAAAATATTCTTTAAACATTATCCAAAGTTCGAGGAGCGAAGTCGGTTCTCCAAACACACAAATCATGGCAAAAATCCGTCTTAATTGTGAAGGCATTTTGAAGTTAGAAACTTCTGTCAAGAGTGTAATCCATTCGGAATTATCCGCTAATAGGTTTCGTTTTACCGCCGCTTCCCAAAAAGAAGACAGGAGCTCATCACCAACTGTCAATAAATCATTGTATGATTTAGGGCCCTTAACAGAAACTAAGAGCAAACGTAATGTGAATCGTTCGCGATCCTTTGGATCGACCGTATAAACTCTACCTATTGCGTTAATACATTTTTTTCTCCTCTGCCACGAACGTGAACTTTCTTGCCAAGTATAATGTTCAGGTATTTCTTGGTAAGTCAATGTATTAGCAAACGTATCACTTATATTTAGCTTAAAGTACGCAGTGAGGGTAGTGTCCCGAAACTCTGTAATTGCCTGTGCTATTATATCATTGTCTTCACGAAAGTAAGCATTTTGTAAATTTGGAAGGTGAACCGCAAGGGGTTTCACTGTGTGCGATTTTTCCTGCATTGGAAATTCAAAAAGTCTCCAACACGCTTCTGGTGCACTTACATACCTTGCGTCTACAAAAGTGGTAATCTCGTCAAAATTAATGCAGTTGCTAGTAGGTTGTTCAATAATCTGAATACTTGCGCAATCATATCCTTTATATAATGAAGAACAAATTTCAACATTGATGTGAGCAGCGTATTTTTTTGTTAAATACTTATTATATGGCACTATCCATCGATTATCTAAATCAATTTGGTTTTGATTGACTCGAACCGAAACTTTGCTCCCGTCATCGCGGCGACGATACTGGGGGTATCCATTAACATCCTTTAAAGTAACTTCTTGAAATGTTTTTGGATATTTTTTTGTGCATTCACCAGATTGAGACATGCAAGGCGATGAAGGATTAAGGTGACCACATGGGCCATGCACCATGCATTTTGCAACAATTTCGTGTAGTTCTGGCTCAGTTTCTTTATTTGGAATTTCAGCACAAACAGCCAAGTCTATAATAGAAGCATCAATTATGGCATCTGCATCATGAAGAGCAACCAAAATATGTGCGTGCGGTAGACCTCTTTTTTGAAATTCTATTACGTATAGAAAATATTTCACCCTTCCAAACACATGCTTTACTGAAATATCATTTAAAAGTTGTTTTAGTTTTTGCTTAAAAACTCGCGCTATTAACTCAGGGCGCATTTGGGGTTCTTGATATTGTTCAATATTTTGACATATCTCAGGCCATTTTGGATTGGAGGTAAAAGTTATGAAAAGTGACGGCTTTCCATGTTTTCTAACAATAGCCATGGCATCTTGGTAATGCATATTCATATTGCGAGGTGAGCCTGGAAAACTGGATGGTAGAACAACAATACGACCAGGGCGTGCATTTTCTACTTCTGCTTGACGCATTATATAGTCGTGTAAGCCAGCGTATGTTTCAACTCGAAGTTGATGTTGATGATTACGCAAAAACGCCAACCTTGCACCCTCTATTCTAACATACTGATCAACTAAATATTGTTGCCAAAGATTACCTGAGGCATGAAGTAAGCTGAAACCTTCTCGAATTGCCATTCGATATGCAACAAATTGCAACTGTGTAACCCTGAATCTGCGACTTGTTCGGTGTTCTTGCTCATGTAGAAGTGCTTCGTCGTATCCGGGCTCACCATAGGGAAATAAGAGGGGATATACCAAGGGATCACATAATCTATGTAAAGTTGAGATCGTAGTGCAATACTGTGTTCCTGAGCTGTGCGAAAACACTCGTAAATCACGGCTTGCTGGTGGCTCACCATCCTCAGTTGTAAACACGGCTGCAATTTCTGAGCAGTTTGGCAAATTGTAACGGCGATTCGCATGACTACTAAAGAAAATCATGCTCACGTGATGGGGGACTCGATTTTCCTGTCGTGCCCTATGTTCTTCCTCGCGTTCAACTTGCGCCATAAATTTGTACTGACTGGCTAGGGGATTCACAGTTGATATCATTTCATGAAGGCATTTCATCAAGGAACTGTTGCAATTTGTATTCCTTTGTAGTCGAATGTCAGTGGCTTGATCAGTGTCAAGTATATAAAGCTGTGCGTATGATGAATTTAGATCATTATTTGCATGAAGAGGACCCACTCTATGGTAAATTGATCCATGTATACGAAAACAATAAGGGCCACGCCCAGGTGGCTCCTCAATTTCAGCTTCAAAAGATGCAAAAGCGAATGAGCTATTTATCTGCCGTATATTCTGTAAGTAGTGGGACCGGAAAGAGTTCAAATTGTTTTGTAAAACCATTTCCAAAAAATCAGGTACGCGAGGTATCGATAGATTAACTTTCCCACCATGACAGCACGTAAGAAAATGATTTCGTCCCTATAAAAATTTTTTGTTTGTCAAGTTTACCAGAATTTTGCAAATATGTATATGAAGTTACCTTTTCACATTTGAAATGTTTAGCATTGCAATATAAACAGAGGCTGGTTAAACTACCAAGTGTGCTATACTCTTCATTAAATGCTGGATCTAACGCTCTTTTGTACGTACTTGAGCTTGCATGAATACGACTCTAATAAAAAATATAAACAACTTACAGTAATCAAAGACGTTCAAAAATACTTGTCGTAAATACAGTGGAGAGCAGAAACTTTGAGTCTGTTTTATTTTCAGTGTAATAAAACCGACACCTGCATTCCTTTGCATTTACATACCTGTTCTCTTCTACCAGTTAAAGTACGCCTTCTGCGAACTCTTCTTGGTCGTCCTCTAGGCATTATTATTATATGCAGGTACCTTGCATTTTAATTATAACTTCACTTTCTAATTTGCACTGTTATTAACAGAAGAATAACAAATGAATAACAGAAGAATAACAGAAGAAAACAGAATAAAATTTTCACTCACGAAAATTGATGTGCACTTGCTCGATATTCAAAACAAAAAACTGAGTACATAACACGTTTGAGTTTGATTTTCAATGGAATTTGAGTTTAAGTTCTCGGAAAAAATTCGCGTATATCGTGAGTCCAACTCATACCCAAGCTCTTGCTTTGTAAATGGATATACATACATATGTACATACAATGCTCGCATGGATTTCAGTCGAAATAGACAAACATTGAAAAAAATGTAAATATGTATGTATGTAAGTACATATGATTTTGCGCTACTTTGACTGCAAAAGCAATGCAGGGGTAAATAAGCAAACTTTAAACGCTAATTTCTCATGAACAAATTAACCTATTGGAATTGTTATAATTTTTTGCAAACATGCTCATGATAAGCTTTCATCTGTTGCGTTCCTCCTAAGTATTACGCTGGCGTATCCCAAATTCAGCTTTATGTCCACTAAATAAAGGCGGTTTTAAGTTTTATTAATTTTATTAGACGTTGCTGACTTCGTTCTTTTTAGAATACACGTGAATCGCTCGGCTGCTTTTTACCAATTGAAAATTGCTCTTTCGGTCAAATCGTCGCTCGTTACGAGACTTTAGTGCTGCCAAGTTATACATACGCTCGTCCACTTTGTGTGTGGAGCTGCCAGATTATTTAGTACATTTTGTATAAAATACTTAAAGGAGACACATATTTCTCTATTTTCTTAATCTACTACAGCTCGGAAAATCTGACTTTCATGATCGACCCGATCATATAATACAAAATAAATGCTTACTACTAGCTACTAGGTTGTGCCGTCTTTAGTCTCATTTTCTGTACCGCCCTTTTTCTCTTTGCTCTTCCAATTTTTTATGTTACATACTTCAATAATACCATCGTAGGGTATTTGGGTAATTTGACCATTTTCAATATCCCTTATCACGTAACGGTCATTCGGGAGTTTTTTATGAACCACATATGGTCCCTTAAATTTGGGCAAAAGTTTCTTGTTGACACCGACTGTGGTGTCAATATTTTTTATCACTACAAAGTCCCCTTTTCTGAAGGCGCTCACTCCTGGCTTTTTCTGCTCACTGCGGCTTAAGTTATAATCCTGAAGTTTTTCTATATTCTTTTTTGCAATATCACGTAACGCGTCCAAATCCCTCCCCTCCGGGTCTGAATTGTATTCGTCTAGGTATTCTGTAAGTTTATCAACAATTTCACCTCTTTGATTCACACCAAATAATGCTTCGCTTGGTGTTATGCCAGTAGATCTATTAACCGAATTATTTAGTGCGAATTCTCACCCCTATTGCGAAAGTCGTTCAGTAATAGATAATCGAAAATTAATCGATTATCGATTGCCTATGCTACTACGAGTGTCGATCGATCGATCAGCTATCGACTGTGAACACTTTGTGATCGATCATCTTTCTACTGGCATTTTGCAATCGTTGAAGTTTCGAATTACCAAAAAAGTACAAATAAAATGAATAGAAGGTAAAAATATGAATTAAAATATAAAAATAAATAACAAAATAATAAAATTTAAATTACAGACCAAAAGTTGTAAGTAATAAAAGGCAGACATAACTAAAGGTATTTGCGGAAAGACGCAGGGAAAGTCGAGATGGGAGTTGATAGCTGCTGAACTCAATAGCTTGGGACCACCATTACGTTCATGGGAAAAATGGAACAAAGTAAAAGTTTACTCTCCAGCAATGAAAGCAAATCCGAGAACGCAGCTTTGGGCAAACGAAAATTTTTCAAAAATCTATTTAAATTTAAATTCATTAATGAAGGTTTTAATTCATTTTTAGACACACACAGCGTAGGTACATACATTTGCTCTTCCAACTCGAGAGGATTGGACGAATCTCTCAACTTTCTCCTCTCTCTTGCTAAGTCTATTAAGCGTGCGCGCTCATCGTCATCTTCCTCGCTGTCACTAAACCACAACTCAACACTATCCATTTGTAATTTTTATTTATTTAATTGATAATTAATCAGTATTTTAAAAATGTTTTATTTCTTTTAGTTTTTTCAAACGCGTCAAAATTGTAAATAAACAGCAATCAGCTGATTGCTATTCAATGAGCTATTCACAATGGTGCACATTTTTTTCGATCAAGTTTCGCAATACCAAAACGAAATACGATCGAATAAATCGATCGTATTCTATTCTACAGTTGATCGACACTCGCAATAGGGGTGTCTATTTTGACTAGTTGTTTAACCCAGTCAGCGTGCGAAACAGGGTCACTCAGCTTTGCTAGCATGCCTATAAGACTTCGGTTTACCCTCTCTACCTGTCCATTTGCTTGAGGGGAATGGGTGGCTACCTTTATATGCGTAATGTTTTTGTTTTCAATGTATTCTTCAAAATCTTTCGATGTAAAACAGCTACCTCTGTCTGTAATGCACCTGAGGGGCCTACTATAGTATTCAAAATATTTGCTAAGCGCGGAAGTAACTTCTTTAGTGCTAGTAGTCAATACTGGGTATAATTTGATGTATTTCGTAAAAGCATCAATTATAACTAGGATATGTTTTCGCTTCGACTGTAAGGATGGAAGTGGGCCTAAGTGATCTAGGTGTATTGTGTGGAAAGGCTTAGGGTGTTTTGGAATGTTGTGTAATCTTTTGGCATTCGGTCTATTGGGCGTGGAGTACATAATGCATTTAATGCAATTTTGCTTAAATTTGTTGATTTTGTTTCTCATATGTATCTGGAAACCAATAATTCACTTTTAATTTTCTACACCCTGGTGTCCTAGCTGCTCATGGACATTTCTAATAATTTCGCTTTCAAGCTCACTTGGGACATATAGTTGCAAAATATCATTACTTTTCCTGAACACTACACCATTTTCCATGACAAAGTTTTCCAAGTCTTCATTTTCTAGTTTGGTTTTAAGGCTTAATATATTTTGATCTCTGGATTGCTAAATTTGAAGCTGGAAGTCTAGGTTTTCACTGTCTATCATTGCAATTAAGTTCTCGCAGTCGAGATCGTTTCTGCTTAGCGCGTCAACGTGTGGCATTTTTGCGCCTGCCCTATGGGATATTGAGTAATTAAAATTTTCCAATTCCAACGCCCATCTTGCTATTCGACTATTTATTGATTTTTTATTGAGAGTGAGTGTTAAAGAGTTACACTCGGTTAATATTTTGAATTGTATTCCTTCAAGGTATACTCTAAATCGGCGTAACGCATAAATTATAGCTAGTGTTTCTAACTCAAAACTGTGGTATCTACTTTCCGCTTCAGAAGTTCTTTTTGAAAAGTATGCTATGGGGTGTAATTTTCCGTCCTCCTGTTTTTGCAAAAGAATTGCACCGAAACCATGTGCGCTTGCATCACAGTGTAGCTCTGTTTCTTTCCCGTGGCTATATATTGCTAAAACTGGACTTGATACTAACTTTTCTTTTAGAGTTTGAAAGGCTGCTATACATTCGTTAGTAAAATTGTATTTTCTATTTTTCTTAAGTAAATCGTATAAGGGACGTGCTATAATTGAAAACGATTTAACAAACTTTCTAAAATATGAGCATAATCCAACAAATGATTGTAGTTCCCGGTAATTTTTTGGAGTCGGATAGCTCGTTACTGCTTTAATGTGCGATTCAGATGGTCGTATACCACTTTTTGATACCTGATAGCCTAAGTATTCTATTTCGTGGTATGCAAATTTGCATTTGCTTAATTTTATCTAAAGGCCATAGTTTGCTAAAGTGTCTAACACTTTTCTAACTAAGTTATAGTGGTTATCTAAAGTTTTGTTTCCAATAATAATATCATCCATATACACCTTAATTTCATTTCTTTCAATGAAGTCCTTTAAAATTTTTGTGATAAATCTTTGAAAAATTGCTGGCCCATTTTTTAATCCAAATGGCATTCTTAGAAACTCATACTGGCCATTTGGAACTACAAACGAAGTGTACCTTATTGACTTTTCCTCCATCTTTATTTGAAAAAATCCTGATTTTAGATCTAGTAGTGTGAATATTTTGTTATCACCGAGGTACTCTAAGCAATCTTCTATTAATGGGAGTGGGTAAATATCTCTAACAATAGATTTGTTCAAACATCTATAGTCAATGCACATTCTTGTTTCACCTGACTTTTTCTTTGTAAGTACAATAGGAGATGCATAAGGAGAGTCAATGGGCCTTATAATCTGTTTCTGAAGTAATTCCTCTAAATACGATTCACCTCACTTTTTTCGGCAAACGAAAGTTGTCTCGGAGAACAGAAGGTTGGAGTATTTGTCGTAAGTAGGATTTTGGCCTCATAGTCAATATTCGGAAGATGATCACTTTGTTTTTGAACGTAAGAATTTTTTATCATAAGCCTGAAGTTTTCTGCCCAAACTGAAGGTAACTGTGGGTTAATATTTATTGAATCGCTTTCTTTCATCTCATTTTCAATGTTACAAATTTCTTTGAATTCACTGTCTGTGCTCAAAGATGTTTTATCTGAGCGAAATTCTATGCTACTGTTATTACAATTTCCAATTGAAATGAGTTGAAACTGTTTTAAGAATTCAGATGTTTCATTTTTATTCAAATTATTCATTTCATTTTTCATATACAAGAAAATATTAAAGAGCGTAAGAAAATCCCTTCCCAATAATAATGGAAAAGGCATATCGTTATCCAAAAGTATAAAAATTTCCAATATTTTTACAATATTTCGAAATTTTATTAAAACAAAAATGCGTCCTCGCGGCCTTATCTTGGACTGTCCAATGCTTTTAAATTGTGCGTTTCTTGACTAAGTTAAGTTAAGCTTCACGGAAACCGGAATGCGAGAGTATTGAATGAAACTACATGGGCTACCAGTGTCGAGCAAAGAGAAAAATTTTTGAAATTTAGAGGGTTTCTTTTGGTTAAGACTAAAAGCGACACTTACCATTTCTCTAAAATTAACAGCATCCTGATCGGCTTCTTCTTCCTCCACTGCTGCCACCGTCTTTGAAGGACAATTCTTATATTGATGTTCCGTTTCACCACACTTGAAGCAAGAACCTGGTTGCCGCTTTTTTTCTCTGCAATCTTTTGAAAAATGCCCGAATCGGGAGCAGTTGTAGCATCTTATCGGAGATTCGTTTGCTGTTAGTGTGTCTCGGTTTCTCCCGGTGTTGCTTATTAATCTTTCGTACTGCGGTAGTAGTTTCTTCAACTTTTCTAGAGTTGCAACTCCACTGAATACCAAGATGCTAGTTGTTTTGTCTTTTAAGCCATCTATTATGAGTTCAACCAGCTTGTGCTCTTCGATAGGAGCCGATTGTGCCAGCTCTTGCATCGATAGTACGTAATGCATTAAGCTTTCAGTTTTTCGCCAAATACGGTTCTCTAATTGGTGGAAAATATCTTTAACACTAAGGCGCTTTTTAAATTCGCTGATTAATTTGCTTTTAAGTTCGAGCCAAGAGTTTGCATTTATAATGCGTATAAAAATTTGTGCACTTCCCTTAAGTAGCCGTTTGGCTATTAGCATTTTCACTTCATCGCTACATGCGTATATGTTCATGGCATTTTCGAATTCCACCAACCACTTTTCAATCTATACTTTATCGTCGCCGCTGAAGCTCGGGAGAGTTTTTTTCAATTTCACCGAAATTCATTGGGAAACGGCAGGCGGTACTTGTTCTTCCGGCTTCTAGCTGCGCAATTTCTGACTCCAACTGAAGGATTCGTAGTCGCCTTTGCAATTGCTCTTCTAACTCTTGCAAATCAGTGACATTGCTGTTACGTGCCACGTAGTTTGCGTTGTTTGCAGCAGCTAAGAAGTCAGTACTGTGATCATGACGATTTGTGGTTATGTTTGCGTGCGTTGAAGCGGTTGCGTGGTTGCGCAGTTCGTGTTCGACGTCGCTGCGTACTGTGGCGTTGGCATTGTCGCTTGCTGATGCTGCTGCGGCGTTGGCGTTGTCGGATGCTGGTGCTATTGCGGCTGCTGTATCGCCGTTATTTTGTGCGGTTACTGACGCGCCGTTATTCGAGGTAGATGGTGTCACCTCGAAAGGAACTTCTTCTCCGTTATTCTGTACACATGATGCTGCACGAGTTGATTTTTAATTATCCACGCAATTGTGACAATGTTGCGGTTCTCGGAAATTCCACGTTCATTTCCGCCAGGGCAGCCTCAATTTGTTTTTTCTGCTTTGCCTCGGCCATATTGGAAACTTATTGTTGGATTTTATTTTTATTTCGCGTGAACGGTTCGCTTTCACACCTGATGCTGTTGCGTTCCTCCTAAGTATTACGCTGGCGTATCGCAAATTCAGCTTTATGCCCACTAAATAAAGGCGGTTTTAAGTTTTATTAATTTTATTAGACGTTACTGACTTCGTTCTTTTTAGAATACACGTGAATCGCTCGGCTGCTTTTTACCAATTGAAAATTGCTCTTTCGGTCAAATCGTCGCTCGTTACGAGACTTTAGTGCTGCCAAGTTATACATACGCTCGTCCACTTTGTGTGTGGAGCTGCCAGATTATCTAGTACATTTTGTATAAAATACTTAAAGGAGACACATATTTCTCTATTTTCTTAATCTACTACACATCTGATATACATTTCGTTTATATACGTATTGTAGTTTAGTCTAGCTAAGCGCCGTGTTTTAGAATAATAATATAGATTTGAAGGTTCATCGCGAATAACGTTCTAACCCAGTGGGAAAGTAGGTAATGCATTACCTTTTTCCATGCATGAAAAGATGTATGAATTTTGTTATAAGAAAAGATCACATCAAAAGCAAGGAAGGGAGTAATGTGTCGCTCAATCTTTGATTTGTAGTTTAAAAAAAAATGTTTTTCATACATGAAAAAATGTACGAATTTTGATGTTAGAAAAGATCATACCAAAAGCAAGGAAGGGAGTAATGTGTCGCTCTATTTTTATTTGTAGTTTGAAAACTTCAAAAAAAAAAAAAAAAATACACAACTTTCAAACATAAAAAAAATACAATTTAAATTCATTTTGAAACTGCTGCGCGTTACGCACATCTTCGTCGCTTTTTCTGCTGCTGTGAGGCTTTTCAGAAGACGAGAGTCGACTGGACTGTTTGCTCCTGATGCCGGTGCCTTTTTGGTTTGTTTTTATTATATTTTTTTTGGGTGCACTCATCTTGGTCGTAGCCCATGACGAGCTCGTCATTTAAACATTTAAAATAGGACCTTAACTCTTCCCCCGCTGTAGAGCCACCCTGTGTCCTGTGTCTTAATGTCCTTGTTACTCCACAAGGAAATTTATAAAATGTTATGCAAAATTTAATATGTCCCTTGTAAAGCATCTTTTCATTCAAGAAAGGCAATGCAAGATATAATGTATCCCTTGTAGTGCATATTTTCATTCTTGAAAGGTAATGCATCTTTTCATTTATAAAAAGTAATATAAAAAGTAATGTAAACATGTCGCTTCAGTTTGTAGGCGAGCGACACATTACTTTTCCTATGACATCGCTGTAGAAAAAGTAATATAAAAAGTAATGTAAACATGTCGCTTCAGTTTGTAGGCGAGCGACACATTACTTTTCCTATGACATCGCTGTAGAAAAATTCATGCATGTTTTCATGTATAGTCTATAGGAGCTATACATTACTTTATGCATTGCTGTACATTACCTTTTCCCACTGGGAAGTTACAAAATCAGAATTTGTCAGGAGAGCAAAAAAAAACGCTAAAGTTCCCAGTGGGAAAAGGTAATGTACAGCAATGCATAAAGTAATCTATAGCTCCTATAGCCTATACATGAAAACATGCATGAATTTTTCTACAGCGATGTCATAGGAAAAGTAATGTGTCGCTCGCCAACAAACTGAAGCGACATGTTTACATTACTTTTTATATTACTTTTTATAAATGAAAAGATGCATTACCTTTCAAGAATGAAAATATGCACTACAAGGGATACATTATATCTTGCATTGCCTTTCTTGAATGAAAAGAAGCTTTACAAGGGACATATTAAATTTTGCATAACATTTTATAAATTTCCTTGTGGAGTAACAAGGACATTAAGACACAGGACACAGTGAGGCTTTACAGCGGGGGAAGAGTTAAGGTCCTATTTTAAATGTTTGAATGACGAGCTCGTCATGGGCTACGACCAAGATGAGTGCACCCAAAAAAAATATAATAAAAACAAACCAAAAAGGCACCGGCATCACGAGCAAACAGTCCAGTCGACTCTCGACTTCTGAAAAGCCTCACAGCAGCAGAAAAAGCGATGAAGATGTGCGTAACGAGCAGCAGTTTCAAAATGAATTTAAATTGTATTTTTTTATGTTTGAAAGGTGTGTATTTTTTTTTTTTTTTTGAAGTTTTCAAACTACAAATAAAAATAGAGCGACACATTACTCCCTTCCTTGCTTTTGGTATGATCTTTTCTAACATCAAAATTCGTACATCTTTTCATGTATGAAAAACATTTTTTTTTAACTACAAATCAAAGATTGAGCGACACATTACTGCCTTCCTTGCTTTTGGTGTGATCTTTTCTTATAACAATCTTTCATGCACGAAAAACAATTTTTTTTAAAACTACAAATCAAAAATTGAGCGACACATTACTCCCTTCCTTGCTTTTGGTGTGATCTTTTCTTATAACAAAATTCATACATCTTTTCATGCATGGAAAAAGGTAATGCATTACCTACTTTCCCACTGGGTTATATTTTTTAAATTTATTTCTCTCATCTGTCTCCTTAACTTTTTCTTTTATATTTTTCATATTATCAGTTTTACACCTTCTTTATGATCTTCCAGTGTCGTTACGAATCACTTTCGACGCTTCTATGCAAAATAATGTATGTCACTTTAAATTAGCCTACTACTTTTAAATACGTTTTTACAGTTTTGGTGTCTCAAATTTTAGAAAATTTGTTATTTGGACAATGCAAGAGAGCAATACAAAATGTTATATGCAATAAAACCGATTTTGAAAAAAATTTAAATTAGAACGTTATTCGCGATGGTACTTCATTTAATTCTGTTCTCTATATACAAGTAAGTAAGTAAGATGAAAATTTTTTGAATGAAAATAATTTGATTTTTAAAAATTCAAAACTTGAAAATTAAAGAGATGAAAAATATTTTAAATAACAATATTTAAACAAAGTACTATGAAGTAAAGTTATAAATTAAAGTAATGCATAACCCTACAATCGGTAAAACGTACGTTGCTCTGCTGGGTGGGTAATAAAGTTTTTAATTGCATAAGCCAAAAACTGTCAGATTGAATCACAAAACAGATTTTGCAAGTTTAGCGTCTCCAAAGCCATATAGCGGGGTAAATATAGCCTGTGTCAAGAGGACTTATCCATAAAAATAAACTGTTAAACTTTTCAAAAATCCGTTCAGTAGTTTTCGAGAAATTTCATCATACAAAACCAGGGTATGTGGAGGGGCCTAATCGAAAAGAGAGCTTTAAAAACTTAGCCTAAAACCAGTTCAGTAGAGCTCTAATAGATCATGGCAGAACTCGAATCGATTTTATAGGAATTTGGCAGTGAATTTCGATAAACGCGACATAATCTCTATGGAATCTTACAATTACGTATTCCCGCCGGGAGCTCCGCCGTATTAGCTGATAGACCCCAAAGGCTACGCTCACACTGCAACCGGCAACAAATACACATCCGCACACATGTGTTTAAATGAGCTACCCGATTTCATCCGATTTTACCCGAAAGTAAACAAATTTTGGCAGCCCGATATTCTGATTTAGTATAAAATCACTGAAAGTGTACATTTCAAACTGAGTTTCAGAATCCCCACGCTATCAGTGCTCAAACTGTTGACAAGCGCCTTATCACTAAAAATGAAAAATATTTATGTTTTTGATTTATTTATTTATTATTTTATAAACATTTCATTAACGTAATATTTGCATTTACCCCCTATGTTGTTGTAAGAATGTAGGTGAAAAAGTCATTTTCGAAAAATTAGTGAATTAGGGCCTTTGTGAATTTAGGATACATAAGCTTTGTTTCTTTCCTGCTAATTATGAATAATTATTCCTAAAAAAGTGTTCTTTGAAAAAATTAGCAGCGAATTCAGCAGCTTTTTGACATTTAATTGAGAGAGAGAGAGCGCCAATTCGCTGCAAGTTATTGCTGGAGATTTTTCGTCCAGCAGAAACCAGCAAGCAGGAACAGCTGATCGGTGGCATAGCAAAACAACAACAAAAAATGTAAATTCAAATAGTTAGCCAATCAGGAACGTAACCGCTGTTTTGTCTGCAAGTTTCTGCTGAACCCTGTTCGACGAAAAATTAGCAGAAATGAGATTTTGACAGTTTTTTACAAGACTCTCTTCTGCTGACAGTTCTTTGCTGGAGATTTCAAGAAACAAAGCTATAGATTTAAATTGGCAACAGTAATTCGTAGTTGTTGGGTCGCTCCAAAAAAAAAAAAAAAACAAGTCTTTAGCAGATCATGTGTAAAAATACTTTGTTATATTTCGCATTTCTAGCTTTAACCGGTTATTGTGAAAACGGCTCTAATAATATCTTATCATTTACCGCCAGTAATCAATAACCTATGATCTGAGACATTTTGTTTATTGTACAGGATGAACATAAATATGGGGAATTCAATGTCAAATAATCAAATAATTGGAATTGAATCCTTCGCATTTGAATAAATTTTGGGTAGGGGGTTTTATTTTATCATAAAAAAAAGTAATGCCAAAGGAAACCAATAAGAAAAGAGTTTGAAAGGAGGTATAGAAAAATATTTTGAATAATTATACATAATTTTTAAATTTTACAAAAACGTAATAGGGTCTATACACAGTGCGTCTGACTCGCGAGTTATCTGTGTACGTGTACAAAATATCAAACTGACTTTGATTTTCTTGAGTCATGCTAGAGTCATGTCGGTGTAACTACTACATACACATTTTCACTAATACGCCTAAACTGACTCTTTAGTCAGACGCATCGTGTATAGAGCCATACAAATTTAAGTTTGCCATAAAGCTTTGTGCTCAAATTTTTTCATATGACACAGACATAATTCAAGGTATTCTTAAATTTTCAAAAGCGTGTTTTTTAGTTTTTCCAAATAAATTTTTTAATTTAGAAAAACTTTGTTTTATGTTAAAAGAAAAACTTCCCACCAAAATTCATTTAAATCGGAAGCAGTTGAAAACAACCAGTTTATGATTTGACATGGAATGAACCATACTCAAGTTCCCAGATACAATTCTCTGAGAAAGTAACATTATAAATAAAAATTAAAAGGCTTAACAGTAAAATGCTGCTTACTTCATTACGCATGGCCAGCAGCGAAGAACATAAATAATGTCACGCATGAATGGAAAAATCAAAACATCTTTCAAGGACAGTGAATGACATTTCTGAAATCTGACTCCAACTATAGAAAACAGTTACCATTCGAAGTTAACTCAAAGTAATGATGGAGCAAATTTTTTACAAAGGAAACTTTTCTTTGTAGTTCAACAACAATACATGTCTTTAATATGAACAATTAAGGTACACCCTAATGCACGTACATAGAGACAGATAACATACAAACCTAATCTAATAGCTTAATAAAGCTTCGAATCAATTTTTCATGCGTTATTAACGGTTCGTTCGTCAACGGTCAACAAGTTAGCTTCTGTGTAAGCTCTGAGAATCTGTCGAAGGCATCAGTATCTCACAAATAGTTTTAATTGTGTTAAGTTATTATAAATATATACAGACAGAGGTACTTATTACTACATATGAAAATTTAATAGATTAATCAGCGATCATATTTACAATTCATATCTTTTTTGATGTTAAAAAAGTACGATCCGAAAAAGTGTTTTAAGTGAAAGTTTGTGAGGTCTCTATCGTTGTTGTTGTAACGGAAATAAGCATATATGTACATAGACGGTTAAGTTCAAAATCACCAATTTTATAAATATTTTTCAACAAACACTTTCTCAGCATTTAATTTCAAAAAGGGCTCATACCATCTGAAAAAGTATTGAATTTTCGTGAAGATAGAAAGTTCTTGAAATTGATTCTCAGATAGGATATTTTGAACCAAAAACCTCAGAACTAGGGCGTACTTAAAACAGGAATTACGATGGTACGTAGAAAAATGTTTTGATAAAGGGTGATCTTTCACTCAGCCGAAAATATTCAGTGTACTAAGTACCTATGCCGTGACATAAACAAAACTTTTGGCGCGATATACCTACAGGTTATCATTAGAACCTCTGAAGAGATTTTTGCATCTAGCTTCTCTTTCAATTTGTGATGTGCTGATTTAAGTGTTTTTCCTACAAATTTTCGGGACCTACACTTTTTTGCCTACTCCGAACGGCACCTGCAAAGCAGATGAATTTTTGCTGGGAATTCTTTGTGGTAAAAATACACTCGGAGAGTTTGCCCAGCCAATGCCGAGGGACGATCTTTAGTAATACCGCTACACCAACGCGGCCGCCATCTATAGCTGGGTTTTTTTGAGGTCGAGGAAACCGTTTCTGGCTACCGGAAAGCGCTTCTGAACTTTTTTTTTTTATTTACTGCCTATTTTCCGAAAATCCTTCAAATTTGGAGTTTTTAAAATGCAATTTGAATTTTTCAATATCCTAAAATGTGCGATTTTCGCAACAATGTTGAAGACTATCGAAAAAACGGCGTTGAAAAATTACTGTAAAAATGAATTCCTTCAAAAATAGTTTCCAAAAAGCGCTGGCTTCAAGTTCATTTAATACCTATGGTCTCTTGGGCAAAAATGCGGCAAATAACCAAAAATTACCCAAAAAACCAGTATCGTGATGTGACTTGATTTTGTTTTGCCCTACGCCCTGTGAAATTGCTGTACACTTAAAATGTCCAATGCCACCCTGCTGTTTTCCTGACATCTGTTATTTCCTTCGCGCCAATCATTTTTTAAATAATTTTGTGGTTATTTTGGGATCATTTTGGAATTATGATTCTGAGTTTAAAAACAAAATTCCGAGCTTTTTCAAGGTTGCGATATGTACATTTAAATTTAAAAAAATCAGGCAATTTCTAATATTTTGCTAAAATTTTTTTCCCTCGGATTTTTTTGTTCCTATTGAAAAATAGCTCCAGTTTTTTCCTCTCAAATAATGTTAGCACATCGAATATTCGAAAAGTAACATTCGACCGCCAATCGAAACTTCGAATTTCGAATTATTCGAACAATTTTAAGAGCCCTAATAAGTTTTCTTCAGTGTGTGGCATGGGGACGATGAGGTCCTTGTCCTCTATGCATATTTTCTCCCCTTTTTTGACATCTTTATTGAACTAAGCAAAAAAAAATCTTCGTTGCATAATTTTAGGCGTTGTTTTTTTTTTTTACATTTTACATTTTTAAATTTATTTCCTTTCAGAACATGGCTGCGAATGCAAAATTATTAAATGATGGCATTAGCCAAACCGATCCCGAATTATATGCACTCATTAAAAAAGAAAAGAAACGTCAAAGTGTTGGTTTGGAAATGATAGCCAGCGAGAATTTTACATCCGTTTCAGTGTTGGAGTGTTTGAGCTCATGTTTGCATAATAAATATTCGGAAGGTATGCCTGGCAAGCGCTATTATGGCGGCAATGAGTTTATCGATGAAATTGAACGTTTAGCACAAAAGCGAGCACTCGAAACTTTTCGTCTCAATCCCGAAGAATGGGGTGTCAATGTACAACCCTATTCCGGGTCACCTGCAAATTTTGCCGTCTACACAGCACTCTGCCAACCGCACGATCGTATTATGGGTTTGGATTTGCCTGATGGTGGTCATTTGACGCATGGCTTTATGACAGCAAACAAACGCATTTCTGCTACATCCATTTACTTTGAGAGTATGCCATATAAAGTTAATTCACAAACTGGACTGATCGATTATGAAAAATTGGAAGAAACTGCAAAATTATTCCGTCCTCGTATAATCATCGCTGGCGTTTCGTGTTATTCACGTTGTTTGGATTATGAACGTTTTCGTAAAATCTGTGATCAAAATGATTCGTATTTATTTGCTGATATGGCGCATATTGCTGGTCTGGTTGCTGCCGGTTTGATACCATCGCCATTCGAATATGCGGATGTGGTGAGCACGACAACGCATAAAACATTGCGTGGTCCACGTGCCGGTGTCATTTTCTATCGCAAGGGTGTGCGCAAGGTGCAGCCAAATGGTGACAAAGTATTGTATGATTTAGAGGAACGTATTAATGGCGCCGTTTTTCCTGGACTACAAGGTAAGTGTAGAAGAAATAAAAAAATGCCGAAAAGACCCGGGCCGTTTTCTTATATCGTCCCTGCCAAGAGCAATACACTCGCGGCGACCCTGTCTGACATTTAGCCAGGGCTACACGTCGTTACAACAACAACAAGACTGGTCAAAACATTTTTTCTTTTAAATTACTTGTAATATCATTTTTGGAACGGGTGCTAGTTTAGATTTTTAAGGACTGTTCTCAATTTTACTTTAAAACTTGGACTTTTCATGGACCATTTCTTGCACTTTTCACTGACCATTCCGACTTTCCTAAATGGCCCCGAAAATAGTTCCAATGTTGCCCCAAAACATGAACAATTTCGAAAAGGTCCCAAAATTATACCTAAAACAATTTCGAAATAGACTTGAAAATGTTCCCAAAAATTCCCCGATTCCAATTACTAAATTACCTGGGAAAGGGTCATAATGGGACTCTGAAAAATATTCGTGAAATTACTTCGAAAAAGTACAGAAATTGTTCCAGAAGAGTTCCGAAATGACTATAAAATGATATCATGACCAATTCGGAAATGTTCCCAAAAAGCTCTATAATATCCCTTAAACAATTCCGAAATAGTCGTGAAAATTACCCGAAAAAGTCCCAGACAACAGTTCCGTGCTACCCAGGAAAAGTAGGAAAAATAAAATTTCGAAATAGCCCTGAGAAAGTACAGAAATGATCCCGGAAAAGTACCGAACGACTACATACGAATCCCGAAATGGTCCTGCAAATGTTCTGAAATGACAAAATGGTTCCATGAACTATTTCGAAATGGTCCCGAAAAGGCTATAAAGTTATTCCTAAAACGAATTCCGAAATGGTTGTAAAAATTCCTCGACTTCAGTCTTAAAATAACCTAAAAACAAAAATAGTTGTATATCATTGTATTTTGCTCGGTCCTAACCTCAAAAAACAATAAGAAAGCATTGTCGGATTTTTGGGTTTAACAACGATCCATTAATAAATTATGATAACGTATGTATTTAGATTTAGCATTTTCTTTTAATTTTAGTTGTTATATGAAAGGACTTGAAGAAAAATGGCTTTTTAAATTTTTTAAAAAGGGTTGCCACTTGGTGAAAAAAAATTCTGCAATTTTTTTTTAATTTTTAAATTTGGATATCAAATGAAAGGCCTGTAGATGTGCAGAAGGTTCAACTGATTTTGAAAAGGGTTGCCACCTGTTTAAAATAATGTTTCCCTATGTAGTTTGTTTAAAATTCGAGGTGTTATATGAAAGCTCTTGGCCTAAAAATTTGTAATTTGTTATAACTTTTATAAAAAAAAGAAATGCTTGATTATATTTTAATCTTTCCTTTTGCATTTTTTTTTTTCAGGCGGTCCACATAACAATGCCATTGCTGGCATTGCCACAGCCATGAAACAGGCACAAACGCCAGAATTCGTAGAATATCAAAAGCATGTGATTGCCAATGCGCGTCGTCTATGCGAAGGTTTGATAAAACGTGGCTACAATGTTGCTACTGGCGGCACCGATGTCCATTTGGTATTGCTCGACCTACGTAATGTTGGCTTGACTGGCGCAAAAGCTGAATACATTTTAGAAGAAGTGAATATTGCTTGCAACAAGAATACGGTACCAGGTGATAAATCAGCATTAAATCCATCTGGCATACGTTTGGGTACCCCAGCACTTACAACGCGTGGTCTAATCGAAACGGATATTGATGCTGTGGTCGATTATATTGATCAAGCATTGAAGTTGTGTGTGGAGGTGACTAAACTATCCGGACCCAAATTGGTGGATTTCAAACAAGCCACAAAATCGAATAAAGAAATTGTAGAAAAAATTAGTAAATTACGTAAGGGTGTGGAAGAGTTTAGCGGTAAATTTCCATTGCCTGGGCTGGAAGCATTCTAAAGTTTTTATTCATATGTATGTATGTCGAATAAGTATAAGATTGTTATTGAATTTTTGTGTAAAAAATAAAAGTGCAACTATTTTTTCATAAATTTTGGGTAATGCAATGATTTTTTTCTAGCGACTGTTTTTGTAAGAAAATAATAAAATAAAATAATTAAATTAAATAAAATATAGAATAAAAAAAATTATTAAGGAAAAAAAGAATAAAATTTAATTAAAAACAAAAATAAAATAAACAACATAATACAAAAGAAATTAAAATAAAATTAACTTAATAAGAAACAAAATTAAAAAAAATTAAATAAAAAATAAGAATAAAAAAAGATAAAATAAAAAAACAGATTGAAATAATTGATGGATTTAACAATTTTTTTTTGGTAAATTTCCCACAAAATATGTTCTAAATGAAAATTTTAGACAGACGGTCTAACAGTGAGAAAAATTTATACAATTATTTTTCAATAAGGGTATTTCCATGAAAAATCGTCAAATGTTCGGAAGCGATCGCGTATGCGTTTTTTAATTTTTTCCTGTTTTTTTAAATTAAAGTTTTTTCAATATTTCAAAATTTTAGTTAAAAAAGGGAATATATCAAATATACATATGTAAGTACTTTTTTTATTAAATTTCAAATCTACAAAATATTTACATACATACATATTTACTAGGGTAGTTCCATTCGAATGCATTCTTTTGTAACGCGCATATCTCGATGAAAGCGCGAATTGTGCGTCGATAATGACCATTTTGTTTTGAAACTTTTACTGCAAACGGTGCATCTATAATCCTTGCCAGATATTTCTGAATGGCGCGATGTGATGTGACGACGTAATGCATTCATCGATTGTAATTTGCGTTTACAAAATTTACATGTTAAATTTTGATCTTCAACTGGAAAAAGGAAAAAGAGTCATTAGTCAGATGTCAGTCAGATCTAATAGCACTTGTCTCAAATATGTTCGAATAATTCAAAAACGGGGCTTCAAAAATTTCGAATACCTTGAAATTTTCACAAATATTTTCAAATAACTCAAAAACGGATTATCCAAAAATTTCAAATAATATAATGCTCAAAAATGTACACAAATATTTTCGAGTAACGGATTTTTGAATAGTTTCGAAACAAATTTCCAATAACTCAAAACCGGGTTTTCGAAACATTCCAATAGAATATTTTCAAAATTCGAATAGAAATTCTAAACATTTTTCAAGTATTTTCGAATAACTAAATAATTTTGCACAAATATTTTCGAAAAACTAAAAAACGTGGTTATAAACACCCAAAAATATTTTGGAACAACTCAAAAAGGAATTCCCAAAAATTTTTAATATTAGAATGCCCAAATAATTTCCAATAGCTCAAAAGCTAATTTTTGAAAAATTTCCAATAAGGGGTCGTGCATATATGACGTCACGCTCTTTGAGGGGGGGAGGGGTCTGCGATTTGTGACGAAATGTGACATGGGGGGAGGGGGGGAGTAGCACTTACGTGATGTCACGTTATTTTTTGCATGTTTTCTAGCGTGCAACGTCCATGAACGTTTTCAAATTTAGCACGTTTTCATTCTTTCGATTGGCAAATATTATTTAATAATTAATATAAACATTCTAAATATGTATCAGATTTTATGTCAAATAAATATTGAATTTATATTTATTAAGGGTGTGATGTGACATTCGAGGGGGAGGGGGGGGGGGGGGTCTGGCGTTTGTGACTGGGTGTGACATGGGGGGAGGGGGGGGTCAAAAACTACCAAAAATCGCGTGACGTCATATATGCACGACCCCTAATGGATTCTAAAATAATTCCGAAATATTTAACCGTCAAAAGAATTTCATTCTCAGTACATATCGTACGGTTAATATCGTATCCCGGAATGGAGTTTACAGTTATGGGGTGAGTATAAGTTCACCTTCTCGAGAGTTTGTATCTTGAATTTTTTTTATTTAAATAAATGTCCTCTCAGTTTTGAACTGAAGAACTAAATAAAAAAGGGAATCTGTTTGATTAGTGGACTTTTTTATTTGAAAGAAATATTATACAATGATAAAAATGGGGCTCTAAATTTTTTCGAAGATCTGACCTTTGGGCCCTGTATAACGCTTCCCACATGCAGTTTAAATAAAAAAATAAATGTACACTATTTCAAACAAGAGAGGCGAGCAGGCCACGCCCACATTTTGCCTTTTTTCAATTTTTCAAATGTAGGAAATAGAAAACGAAAGTTATGAAGGCTTTAATTTCAAACTTCAAAAATAACGAACTAAGAAAAAAAAATTAGGGCGGCGATATGCCAACAGGTTATCATAACATCTAACGAGACTTTTGTCGAGCTTCTCTTTCAACTTTTAGTGTGCTGCTTTGATTTTTTTCCTACAAGACTTCAAAACTAAGTTTTTTGGCTAAATTTGAAAAACTTATGCTTCAAACCTCCTAAAAAAAAAGTTGGTTTAGTTACCCTGCCGGCTAATGTACAGTGTAAATGAAGAAACTTGTATAATAATTTTATTTGCAGTATTTGTAGTATTTTTCTTTACATTCAACTACCTATTTCAAGTTGGAGTTTAGAAAGCGTCAATTGGATTTAAAAGGCCTCGATTAGATTTTTGAATTCTCCATTGGATTTTAGAAAGCGTCAGTTGGACTTTAGAAAAGTTAATTGGATTTTAGAAAAAGTCAATTGGATGTTGGATGGCGTTATTTGGTTTTTAGAAAGCGTCATTTGAATTTTAGAAAAGTTAATTGGATTTTAGAAAGCGTCAATTGGATTTTGGATGGAGTTATATCCAACTAACGCATTCTAAAATCCAATTGACAATTCTGAAATCCAATTAACGCTTTCTAAAATCCAATTGACAATTCTAAAATCCAATTAACGCTTTCTAAAACCCAACATGAAATGGTGTAGCTTAAATTTAAATTATTCCACTCCTGATTCCTGTTCCTGATCCAACTTGATAGAGCTATGTCAGGTTGACAAATTCATATCTTCTGAATCCACTTCTGATTTATGTTCTTAAAAGATCCGATTACGATACAATTTGCTACCGTAACAATCCTAAATTTAGATTGTTTATTGCACTTTTGATTTAAACATAAAGACATTCTTTACCACTTTCGAACTAGTTAAACATTTTGTACATAATATAATATTTCTTCACATTCATTTATATTTTTGAAATTTTTATAATAAAGATCTATACGCTTAATAATACTACATACTAAATATTACATATTCATGATGATTTATTATATTACAATGATATTGATTTTTTATGTTTATTTTATATTTCGATTTCTTAATCAATAAATTTAAATTATGCTATGTACTATTTTTATGGAGTGAGAAGGAATTCTTCATATTACACCCACTACATACATATCTATATTGCAAATAAAAAAGAATATAGTAGGGCTGTCAATGAGTTGATTTTATTTAAGCCATATTGTGCAATACACATAAAAGGTTTTTATAAGGTTAAGTGAAACAAATTATGGCTACATGTATCATGATGCTATTATGTAATAGAAAGTGTCTCACTGACGCTTCTGTATGGTATGATTCAATAATTTGACCGAAAAACATTTAAATTTAAAGGCTTGATAACGAACATTATCAGGAGAAAAACTTTTGTAGAACAAGCTACTTGGAAGTTTTTTGAACTTGGAAACTGATTTCTTGTAATTAGGTGATTTTTCAAACTAAGAAGCTGATTTTTCGAACTTAGGCTTCGAAAACACTTTGAATAGCATTTCTATGCATTGAGCTTTCAGTAAAAACTGGAATTAGTGTGTGATTTCTTAATCTTCTACTTATTTTTCGCATTGCCTTAGGCGTTGGTATTTTCTAATGATAATACAATTTATTTTGTTTTCATTAAATTTCATTATGTAATAATATTAATTTGTACAATTTGTCAATTCAATTTTTATCTCACGATAATTTTCTAATCGCAAAATTTTCTAAAATTAACCTTTAAGTTTGTGGTAAGCCAAGTAAATATAATGGTAAGCTAGGATTTCTTTTCGAATACTTCAATTTAATTACCTCAAATATGCAAGTTATCTCTTACGTTTTGTATGTTCCTAAGAGTAATTCATTTCTTATAAATCTTATTCAATTATACATTATCTATACTGAATATTCTATTTGAAATGGTTTTAAATGTTATTTAAATACATAGATTTAAATATATTTTTCATTATAGCATCGATATAATTTTATTCAAATATTAAAAGAAATAAAGCCGCATCTAATTAATCCATGTTAGGCTTTTCATGATGTTAGCCTTGAAGGAATTGATCAAGAAATTTTTTTTGATTTTAATTAGTAAAGTAATCAAATAGACAAAAATAACTCAAAGTTGCTAATACTTGTTTGGGTGATTCACGACAAAAAAAATCAACGAAACAGGCTCGTAATTTTCCTGTAAATTCATAAAAAATAAAATGGGCTCATAAGGATTTGCCGAATGGCATTTCCTCACAAATTTTCTAAGTATTCTTTTTTATGAACTTGGGAATTAGCATATAAGCTAGAGAGGTGCGATTAATCGATTAAATAAAATTCCGCTTAAAAATTGTTCTGATTCATAATTTTTTGTATTAAGCAGGTTGTGGATAATCAAGATTGCCTGAATATTCGGCAAGTAATAATTTTGCAATTAATCTAAATTTGATAAATCGTGAAAATAATTGTTTTTATTAATCGGCGATTAATAATTATCCGATAGTTATTAAAAACAATCGGAAAATATTAATAATAAATCGATGATTTCAAAATAATCAATAGTGATTAATAACTAATTGATAATGATTGATAATCGAGAAAACGGTAATGATTTATAATTAATCGTTAATGATTAATAATAAATCGATAACGATTAATAATTAATTAATTTCACATCCTTAGTTTATATTGAAAGCCTGCTTCGAAGCTTTTTTTGTTTTAATTCATCATTTGATCATAATAGTTTTTTTTCTTAATATGTACAATTTCCGTCAGTAAATTGAGCTATTTCCAAGTGGGTCATTTCATGTCAAATTGTCAAACTTTCGATTTGAATGAATTTATGGTGGGGAGTTTGGTTTTGGCTCTGATCCCTACTTTTCTGACTAAAACTGCTAGAACTCTCAAAATTAGAAAATCCGCTCTCAGTGTGAGAGCAAGACCAAGGAGTACGGTATCCGTAAAATGGTAGAACTGTCAAACTTAATCGCTTGACAGTTCTACAACAACTAGTCAGAACTTACCAGCAAAAAATCTGCTGACTAAATGTAGCAACTCTCTGACTGGAGAGAACTCTGCTCTCACCAGTCAGAAAAGTGGCGTACTGCATCACTTTCCTGTAGTTCGTGACTGTTTCTCCCTATTTCTGACCGTTTCTGACATTCAAATTGGTGTAAGGGATCAGAGCTTTTATCATACAACAAAATACTGCCAAAGAAAATCCGGACACTTTAAAAGGGGATACCTAAAATTAAAAAAAAAATTATAAAAAATTTCCCTTTTTTAATATGAATTTTTGGATAAAACTTTTTTTATAATATTTTTAGCTTTCTATTGATATTTTTGAAAAAAAAACCTGGAAATTTCAGTCAGGTATAATATACAAACTAGTTCACAATTTTATGGTGAGTTTTAAATTGTACGATTTTGGAACATTAAAAAGTTTTTTTATATATAGTTCAAGTGACTGTCGCAGAGGCACACTTAGGCCAGTTTTGAAAAGCCCGTTGTGATACCACCAATACAAGGAAAGTCAGTCCCGGGCATATGGAAAATCCCTGATTTGAATTTGCATAACTTTCGAAACAATTTTTTTAACCTTTTTTTCTTTGGCAGATCCACAAAAATTCTTTCAAACAGAAACGTGACGATTCCAAACGATTTGACCCGATTAAAAATAAGCTGCTTACATTGTAAATACAACAACTTACAGCCGGTTTCTCTAAAAATTAAAAATCCAACTTAAATGTGGATTTTATATTAAATCTAATATGTAATTAATTTTCACTTAAATGGCTTTGTGAAACCGGCCCTTAGTTAAACGAAAAATCCAAATTTACATAATTACCGCATAATCGAGTATTACGTAAAAAAAAAATTTAAAATTGAGTTTAGATAATAAAATAAAACTATTTTGCACTATTAAGGCTATATAAAGATCCAGCAAATTGATGTATGTAGTCCAGCTTCTTGTTTATCATTGCATGAGATTTGACAGAGTGTAATGTGCTATGTTTTTATCATTTGGACGTATTCATTTATGGTGCGTTCACTGGTTATATATTGCATTTGACGCAATCTTTAGATGCCATTTCCATTGTTTTTTAGTTTTAGTTAATACATTTAGGTGTTTTTCTTTTTCTTTTGCATCCATTTGTCACTTTGTTTACACTGATTGTTTTATTGAAAAATGCTTTTGTTTGACTCCCAGTGAAATTTAATTTTTAGTCCTTTTATTTACGTGTTTTTTTTTTTCAACAGCATTTCCTCAGCACCAATTTAGCGGCGCAAGTGAAAAATTGTCAATCAGTTTTCTGATTTCAGTGTAATTTTTTGTTCATGCGAAATTCGTATGTGTTCGCGTAGGCTGTATTTGTTTTTGAAATTTTTGTTGCACAATTCACATTTGCGTGGTGGTTGTGGCGTATGCTGCGTACGAATATGTCTCCAAAGATTAACCGTGGTAATGACCATTTTGCAAAATTGACATTCTGTCCATTTATTATTTGGTAAATCTAAAAATACACAAAAAAAATTAGCAAACAAATTATTTTGGGACAATCACTGAATTTTTTTGGTTTTTGATTTCTATTATATAAGATAATCTTAAAATTTAGTTGAACCAGCTGTTATTGCCTTGTTATAAGCAATCGCCAGTAAATTTATATAATAAGTGTGTAGTAAATATAAAAATTTAGTAGACAAAAAAATATAATTGATAATATTTGGAGACATATTCATCGTAGTAGTCACAGAAATTAATACACAATTTTAAATTTACAATTAAATTATTAACTCGCTTTTTGTCTCATTCAATTTAATCTTACACTGTACAGCACCCGGCTGGGTATTAGACCAACCCAAATCTTTTTGAAGATTGAGATACAAGTAAAAACGTAATTTCTCAGTTTTTCGAAGTTAGTCTCCAAAAACAAGTTCTGGACTTTCGAAGTTCGAAATTGCACCCATCGTATTGTTGGTTTTCTGTTTCTTGCCACTCTATTTTCGATTTTGCCAAGCTTTACATACTCTTTCAAATGAAACAATATACCAATCACACAAAAGAGACAAGCTGGCCACGCCTACATTTTACCACTTTACCTTTTGAATTTTTTCATACAACAAATAGAAAACAAAATATACGAATGGTGCAACTTCGAACTTCGAAAGCTTACTTCGAAAAACTGATAACTATGTCTCAATTTCTTTAAAAATTTTATTTTGGTGCAATACCCAATTCCCACGCGTCTTAGTGGAGGTGCTAATCACCTGCGACATGAACATCGCTACTGTCAAATGTTGATTAATTAAAATAATTTTTTCTGTTGCCTGTTTTGTTCCAGTTTCACTAATTCAAGGCAGCTATCAGATTTCGAAAAGTCTATATTCCTCTTTTTCTTTCAATTCGATTGGAGCGCAAAGCGGGAACGTAATGGAAAAGCAGAAAAGACCTGACGTTTTCTAATCGAAAGTATCCTTTATTACCTATACCTGAATGTCCTTAAGCGTTCAGCAGAATCGGTCCGTCAGTACGTTGAAACAACTAGATGTATATTGGAGCGATTTTTTGTCATCCCTTGTCAATTTTGGTTTTGAAACAACTGACAGAAAAGTAGACTGCGGGTGTTTGTATGCGTAACGCCAGATACGACGGATACGTCAAAATAGAATTTGCTCTAAAATTGACGTACGTCTCTCAACTACGTATTGGCGGACTGATTCTGTTTCCCGCTTTACTCTGTAGCTCTATTCGAAAAAGAATTAATTCATGTTCAAAGAATTCTTACTCGGTATGCAGTTTTCGAGTGAAAACCATTCTATGTTCGAATTCCATTCTGTTCACTTCGAAATTTAATTAATTTACAATAGAAGTATGGAGTAAGGGCCCTGCACTGTAAATTAATATTATCAGAACAACCGTGAGAAAGCATCGAAAAAACGTGGGAAAAATGGTTGATTTCCTGGCATTTGAAAATCACAGTCTTGTTCTGAGTTTTGGGGTCGTCGATTTAGGGTCTGTACACAAATTCAAGATGCTATTTATGTGTGACCCTGTCTAATACTACTTATAAATTTGTTCAACCTACCAGCAGTACCACCGCCTTTGTTATCAATTTTCACTACAGCATTAGTAATACTACCGGCTGAATCATCCAGCGTCGTATGCGCTGTTGTAGTCGATGGTGTGCTCGTTGTTGGATTTAAAAGACGACCTAAATGAATTGATAGAGTTTGATAACATATATTTGGCAAAACTAGATTTAGAATACCCATTTCAATTGTTATCTCAGCATTATCTGCATCAGCTTGCTGAAATTTTTCCTCAATTTCTGATTCTGTTAAAATTTCATATTCCGAAGGATATTGTGTGACATTTTGAGAGCCTGTTGTACCACCATCCTGTGATGTGTGCTGAGCGCTGCTATCAGTAAGCTGTTCACTATCATCAACTTCGCTTACTATATAACCCGGTATATCCATTTTTACAGTGCCACGGAGGAAAGTCATTTCAGCTGCTGTGAGGTTTAAGAAAAGAGAAAATAGATTAGAAAAAATAGAATTAGAGAAATTGGTGTTGTAAATTCTTATTGTATCAAAAAAGTTATATGAAACTTACTTTTAACAATTGTTGAATCATCTTTGACGCCATAATCAACACCTTCTGTTGCATAAATATTATCATCATCATCTGAGAAAGTCATTTTACGTTTTTTAATTGTATTCGTTGATGGTAATGTAGTTAATTGAGTTTGTTGTAGCTGTTGGTGTTGTTGATGATGATGTTGCTGCAACTGATGGCTTGTTGTTGATTGTTGTTGCACCTGAGTTTGCACTGTTTGCACATGCGTTTGGGGCTGTTGTTGCACCTGAATATGCTGTACTTGATGATGATGTTGTGTGGTATTATGTTGTGGCTGAGCTTGCGTAGTTTGTTGCAAAATATTTGCTGTATGTGGTATGTCTATTGTTTGCGGTGTGGTTTGTGTAGATGTCGTAACATCATTCACCGCCCTAATAGTACTGGGTATGGTTTTGATAAGTTTCTGTTCATCAATGATCGGTGTAGGAGGCAATTTAGGTTTCTCCTTCTCTTCGGCGGTAAGACCTTGTACGGAAAGTAATTCCGCGGTTTGCAAAAATGACTGTAATGCCTCCTGTTGGACATTTACTTCACCCTATTTTTGTAGAGAAAAGATATTAATTAGATTTAGTTTAGAATTGACAAGTTTAAGAGCAAAGTTTGTATAATAAGGCAAGGTTTGGGTTAACAGCCCGGCCCAATTAGATTTTTCGTACTGCAAATCTCTGGAACTGTACATCCGTGGATATTGAAAATCCGTAAGGAGTTAAACCAGATTAGTAGTACCTCCCATACAAAAGGAAATTGTCAAACTGCATACCTCTGGAACTATTCATTTCAAAATATTGAAAATCGATACTTGATACCTCAAGAAAAATAGGAAGAGACTAAGTATTCATGGTAGGATGGAATAGGGACATGAATAAGAATATTGAGTTTTACAGGTATGTAAACGGTTTGGGAATAGGTATAGTTATAGGGTTAGCGATAGATATCGGTATAGGATTAGGGGATAGAGATAGGGAAAGAGATAAGTATAGGGGCCAGCCAGTTTTAAAAGAAATAGGTAGAAAAATAGTAAGAATATATTACAGAGGGAAAAATAGCCTATAATAGGAAACAACAACAACATGGATGAGCAAGAAACAGTATATTTTTTCAGATACGAGAGAATACATTTTTGCGCAGGATAACGTCTGCTGCGTTCTCTCCGATGGACTCTCTTCCCTTTTCCTATCGTCCGCGGAGTTCATAACAGAATGATCAATCCTCAAAGGGGACCCCAGGGAGATTTCCGTTTTCTCTTCTGTTTAAGTACTACATACATCTCGACATTCTTCCTAAACAAACCTGACACTGCCAAAGTCTCGTCCCTTTCACTGTTACCAAATTCGGGTGTCGATGGGAAAACCTTATGGGCCGGAGCTTCTTTGTTCATGAGCACTATATGACCAATCCTGGGGAACCTTAAGGATTCGATGCACTTTTCTTATATTTGCCGTAAGTTCCGTACGGCTCATATACATATATGGTTTCTGCGTTGGTTTAATCATAGAGAGACAGCTAATTTGTTTATACCCCAATCGGCTTTCATAATTCTTTTTCTTCAATTACTTAAACTTAGAATGTACTAAGAACTATGTACTAGCATATTTTATCGATCGTTACAATATACATATATCTACTATGTTGCCAACATACCTGATACATAAATTCAACAATTGATGTGAGATCTTCAAATTTAATAAATTTGAATATTATAACTGGATGTGGATGTGGGTTTTCTCTAAAAATTTCCTTAAAATATGAGCTGCATGAGGAGAGCACCACTTTATGTGCCTTGATTTTGCGTCCATCACAACATAAACTCACATCAACAAAATCATCGTTGGTACGGTGATTGTCCAGAGCATATGTTAAATGCCGAAAATAATTGTTCCAACGTAGCGAGTATTGCTGTGTGGTAGCCATTCTTCATTTAAAATGCCGCTATTGGACAAATATATTATTTATTCAGTGTTTTCAGGACTTTTTATAGTAGTTTTCTGTTTGTGGCTTTAGCTTGACGCCGTTGCTCTGGAGACGCCAATGATGCGCTTAACAATGAAAATCCGCCTGGCCGTGGGAAAAAAACCAAACCAAAAGTTCTCTACACTTTTTATGTTTAACTGATCACTTAATTGTATTTTTATAAGCACAAGTTGCGTTTAATTAATTCGCAAATTAGTTTTGAACAAAAATTTGTTCAAGAGGAATACAATTTTTCTCCAATAGTGATGTGTATGCTATTGTTGAATTATCGGGTAACGAGTAGTGGAGTGGTTTGAGAACCGGTTAATTGGTTAAAATGTGATTACCCTGCAAGGAGCGGGTGATCAAAAAACACAAAACAAGAAGTAATATCTACCCAGTCATATTAATCTTCGTTAATCGACCAGCAAATCGACCGGTGTAAATGAGCATTAACGCATTTACATTGATTTCCAAAGGGAGGTTGGAACAGTTGATCAACGTTATGGGTATGGCGTTAGCGATAAGAAAGATTAACGGAGCCCATAAGCAATTTTGTATGACAGTAAAGAAATTACTGTAATTTTAACGTTTAATTCATCGTCATTCATGAAACAACATCAAATATTTGCGTTCATAGTATGTACCCTTATTATTGGCATAGAAACTTTTTTAGGTTGGCCTCTCTTAAAAACATTTCTTTTAGATATATCAGAATTTGCATATTCCTAGTACAAACCTGATGGTCATTTCGTTGTACGTTTTTAAGACCGTTCAGCATTTCCTTTCAGGTCTTGTATTTGAGGGTTAAAGGCAGTGGAGGGACAAAAATCGACCAGACATCTCATTGCATACCTACCCTGGAATTCTGTAATTTTGTCTCATCTCAAGTCACAAAATTGAGATCTGTCATTTGAGGTTTTTAATTGGACAACATGGAATTGGAACACGAATTGTCTCTATTAGTGACTATTGTCTCTATTAGTGACTAGAGACAGCTTATAGAATTCGGGGGTTAGGCTGTGTGTCAATTGAAAACATTTTCTGCCAGAGTAAAATGAGGTGAACAAATTTCCTATGGTGTACAAAAATTTTCCATTTTGCTGTGCCAAACGAAAAGGTAAATTGTGACAGTAGTAAATTTTGACGTATGGAAAAGCACGTGAAAAAGCATATATTCTGTGAATAAATTTTCGATTTACGTGGTTTTCAGCATTTATTTTGCTTTATTTTGGCATTCTCTCTTATTTTAGTGTTAAATAAGGCGTGAGCGCATAAATTCTTGTGAATAAGGCTGTGTGCTAATTGAAAACATTTTTCGTCAGAGTAAAATGAGGTGAACAAATTTCCTATGGTGAACGAATATTTGCCATTTTGCTGTGCCAAACGAAACGTTAAATTATGACAGTAGTAAATTTTGACGTATGGAAAAAGCACGTGCAAAAGCAGATGCTTTGTGAATCAATTCTCATTTTACGTGTTTTTCATGCATTTATATTGCGTATTATTCGCATTATATTATATTTTAGTGTTAAATAACGCATGTGAACATAAATTTATGTGAAATAATATGAATGTTAACAGCCCCCAGGGCTAGGGCAAATTCTGACGTTCATATTCACCACGATAACTGTCAGAATTTAACATCGCTCTGTCAAAATTTGCTTTTTTAAACCAATTGGCACACGTCCTTAGGTATTAAGGCTCATTTACACTGGTCGATTTTTCTGGTCGATTTTTGTCGTTCCACCGTGGAAATAGCAATTCGATTGATCTACACTTTGTATTTGAAGGTAGAAAGTTTTGTTTTTATCATTCCTCCAATCGGTAATATTCCGGTCAAAGATATATAAGTTTTGGTGCCGATTGGAGACGGTTAAGGTTTTTTGCACTGTAGTCAACGTTTTCATGGACTATATTAAAAGAATGAGGAATGAAATCAACAAAAGATTGCATTCTCTCTATGTACACTCTCAAGTTTTTTTCCCTCAAAATTGTAATTTATGTTAAACATAAATAAAAATATGCAAAAATGTCAAAGTTGTTTGTGATTGAAAGCCCATAAGGCTACTTGAGCTTAAACTTATGGTCAGTTTAAGTTTGTTGGCGACGAAGTGAACATTAAACCGGAAAATCTATTTGAGTGTGAAAACTTGTTAAAAGGATCTCCTGGCAGCCAAAAGGATTATAAATGTAATAATCAAAGTAAAGGGTGATTTTCAAGTGAATATGTTAATTGATGTTTACACAGAGTTATGCCAAAAAGTGTTAAAGTGTTAATATGTGTAAAATAGGGTTAGGTCACTTTGAATAGAAAAAACTACTTAAATAAAAAAAAAAAAAAAAAAATTATGGTGGCGATGTGCAGGTTAACGTTTTAACCTCTAAAGAGATTTTTGTGCCGAGCTCCTTTTCCCACTGGTGGTGTGCTGAATTTTTTCATACAAATTTTCGGGATCTATGGTTTTTACCGAATCCGAAAGTCAGAAATATACTCCGTTTAAAAAAACTTTTATCTAAAAATGTTGATTTTACCGTGCTGAGATCCCCGAATACTTGGTGTCGAAGGCCAAGCATACTACCGCCAAAATCTACGGCGTTCAGCGTGAAATATTGTTTTTGATTAAAAAAAATTTGAATAACTAATAAAATTTCAATTTCAAGCATTTGAAAATAAAAATTAGCGCATCGATATGCAGCAAAATTTTGTATGTAGGTATACCCATATGTGAATATCTGAAATTATTTTGGATACATCGGAATAATTTTCAAGGTTTTCGGAATTATTTCGTGATCATTTCTTTATTTTTTTTAGGGTCAGTTGGGAATTGATTTTTAGTTTAATTTGAAACATTTTTTAGATAGTTTCGGATGTTTTTTCGAAGTAGTTTCCGGATTGTTTTCGGAATTATTTACGTTGAAACTTCGGAAGATGATTCCGATACAGTACCGAAGGAGTTAGAAACCTATCCCGAAACATTTTGAAAACCATCGTGAATTTGAAATCAGCTCCATAGAAAAATGTACGATCCAATATCGTGGATAAGTACCAAGGGCGTACCCAGCTTTTCAGAAATGGGGGTGGGGCATTTATATATTTGCTAAATAGCTATATTTTTCCTGGGTTTTTTGAAATAATAAAAATTACTGTGAAGGTTACAGATCTTTATTTTAAATTCGGGCGGTCTATCATTACTAGCTTAGATATTTTGGTATAAAAATGCGAAACCATTGTTGTAAAAATCCATTTACCTTAATACATTTTTTTAGGAAATTGAATGCTCTACTAAAACTGCCTAGAACTTATGCAATCGCATGAAAACCCATTTACGTTAATACATTTTTTTAGGAAATTGAATTCTCTACAAAAACTGCCCAGAACTTTTGCAATCGCATGAAAACATGCCTATTTTTCGTTGGACTTTTAAAAAGTAATAAAACCATCGATATCTCTGGTATTCTAGGATTTCTAAAAAATGCTTGTTGCTAATTTTTTACAGTTCAGTTTCGTTCATTAAGGGTCGAGCAACGGCCCCCCTCCCTCTCCCACTCCCTTGCAAACGCTCTTGTATGTTACAATGCTTTCACATGCTTTCAAAGGGTGATCTATATTTCTGAAGTCAATTCAAATGTGCATAGATAATGAGTAGTACCAGAAGTTAAGCGGTAAACATATGCAAGTTCATGTTGAATTCATTTAGTAGATGGCGAATAAGTACACACGAGTTTACACATATGTACATATTATGTGCTTTGGACTGTTTCAGAATTGTTTTACTTAAAAAATTCATATGGGTAGAGTAGTTTAGAGCAAACAAAAAAGCATATCTTGACATTTTGAAGAAGACAGAAAAAAATCGAAACGGTCTAATGTAAGTACTTTTGTTTATGTGCGATTATTGATAATGTTTTCGCATTAAAAATGTTATTAAGAATTTATTTCCATATATAAATGTGCTATGCGATACAGAGTTCAATGCATTTTTAGCAAATTTATATTTTTTTGTTTTAGCAATAAACTTTTTATATTTTTACCTAATTTCAAATAAAATTTTTCTTTTCGTTTCGTTAACTTTGAAAAGGCTTTTTTCCCCTTAATATAAAAGTTCAAAGAAAAAAATATTTTATTTTGGACAAAAATAATTATAATAATCGGTCATTTCTCTCTAGCCAATAAGAAATGATCTTTGTCGAGATATTTTTTAAGGACAGAATAAGTATTATTTTTGGCGAGAAAAAATAAGGATTTGTTATTATCGGACTTTTTTCAAAAATGCCAGCAAAAGAAATTATGAACAGGATTTTGTGTTTGCAGGTCCTGGGATGACTGAAAAATTTATAATTTTCCTCAGAGTCTATTCAAGCGCGTCTCTTTTAAAAATAACTTTTATTTTCCATCTATGATTAAAGGCATTCAAACTTTATCGTGGTTTTCCAGTAACTTAAGTACAATTTTCAACTTTTATTTTCAGATGTTGATAACCGAGTTTTTCGCTAACCAGGAAATTTTTGTTACCGGTGGTTCAGGTAAGTTGAGAAAAAAATTTATTCGTCGAAGTCTCCCCTTTCTATTATAAGGACTTGAAAATATCAGTATTAACAAATTCTAAATTTTCTAGGATTTATTGGAAAAGGTCTGATTGAAAAAATTTTACGCTCTTGTCCAGATATTGCTGCGGTATATGTTTTAATGCGCCCAAAAAAGGGTAAAAATATTGACGACCGTTTGCGTGATATTCTAAATTCGAAATTATTTGATCGATTAAGAGATGAACAACCACAAAATTTTGAAAAAGTGATTCCTATTGCTGGCGATTGTGGCGAACTGGGTCTAGGCATTAGTGAAGCCGATCTGAAGCGTTTGGAGAATGTGAGCTTTATTTATCACTCAGCTGCCAGTGTGCGGTAAGTACAGAGCACTTAAAACTAAATTAAATAACTTTTATTTTGACTTTTAAATTACTATCTTCTTTTCTTTTTGGAGTTCATTTTTCTCTTAAGAACTTTAAAAAACATAGCCATTTCACTGATTTTTTCACGAAAAGTGCTAAAAATGGTTATTTTTTAAAATGTTTGTATGGGGAAGCCCCCGGTGGGGGTTTAGGGGGTGTGCCACTGGCATGGGTGGGTCGGCCCTTCAAAGTTAGTGGTGGTCGATCATACATTGGGACGCGTTTGGGGCACTCTAAATGGGTCAACTTAGGATTTTTCAAACTTTGGCGATCGAAGTCAAAAGTAAAAAGTCGGGACATAGGAATTGGTTTTAGAGGCATGCTTCCTTCGACAAAGTATCTTATTTTGATCCCTAAATTATGATTTTCCTTGTCACTTGGGTGATTTTTAAATCGACCCGCCTAATTGCACACAGTACTCTTGAAGGGCCCTTGAGACCAAAATATTAGATTTTGGTTTACGTTGGATATCTTGAGAACTTGCCTCTCGATGATATATAACCAAAAAGAATCATTTATTGTCAATTAGTACCAAAAAAATGACGTTAAAACCGGAAAACCGGATGAAATTTCCAAAAATTTCAACTTCTGGCTTAAAAACCATATCATACTTTCTTCAAATACATAAAACACTCCATATATTTCGAAAGTGTCAACAATTCTTTACCCAAAACCGTTGAGAATTTTGAAATCGGTTGAAAATTGGTTTTTTAAAGAATTTTTTTTTTTTTACGAAGAAACTGAAAAAACGGATTTTGTTGTCCTTCAAACCAGATTTTGGGGCTGTTACAAATCTTTTAAAGCGCGTTTCGTGTATAACTAGACCAGATGAATAATCTAGAGCTGCAAAACTATCGATAGTGGCGTCATTCGATATTTTCGATAGTTGCAAAAATACTATCGATAGTTCGAAACTATCGTATACTATCGTAATTTAAGTTTGGAGGAACTTCAACTCCGAGCATATCCATACATAATTTACATGTACATGTGCCAAAAAAAGTAAAAAATAACAAATATTGCAATTTGAGCGTTAATTTCTAAATAAGTACGATCACAGCGGCACTTAATATTATACGCATCACAAATTTTCATTGCACTGACACTATCGAAACTATCGACTATCGCAAAAAAAAAATCGATACATCGCCAAAAAAAAACACTATCGATACTATCGAAAATACCATCGATAGTTTTGCAGCTCTAGAATAATCTCTACTAGGTCGCTTCAAAAGTGTAAAATCGCTGTAGCACTGTGTAATTCTTATTTCCAATTTTTACGGAAAAAATGCAAAAAAAAGGGTTCATAAATCGATTCTCAAAGTAACAACGAATATGTTGATGTCGTCCTTACAAATAGCACTACCCTTTTATACCGATTTGTTTGGTTAAAATTTTGGCTGGTAGCGGTTTTTACGGTCCCAGGTTACGACATCTTACTGTACTGTACGCCTTTTCGTCTCAGCAATTTCGTTGAAACCGAACACTCAATAGAGATCACGAAAGTAATCAAAATTATCTACCGAATAGTAATCCCGGAAACATATCTCTATCGTGTCTGAATCCGATAAATCATTTTGATAAATTTCGTGATTTCTAAACCCCTGTATTAGGGGTGCGACGAAAGTAAAATTAACGGAACCGGGACAGAATCGAATATTTTAAAAGTTCCTTAGTTTGGGAATCTGTATCGAAGAGGAAAAGAGAGAAAGAGATTTCTGGTAGCACATGTTCTGACTATTAGCATAAATTTATTTATTTTCAGATTCGATGATGAATTGCGCGAAGCAATATTGCTGAATACACGCGGTACTCATGAGCTAATAAAAATTGCAGAGACCATGAAGCATTTAAGGGTATTCATGCATGTATCCACTACATATTGCTATCCCAATAGAACCGTTGTTGAAGAAAAGGTAAAGTGTAACCCCCATATTCATAAAAAATAAAATTAGTTTATAAAGCTTTTTAAAACTACATTTTCATACAAATTTTGAATATTAAGAGCTGAATAAACATTTTATATTTTTTATGAATAAGGGGGCTATTATGTAACTTGAAAAAATTGTGACGCATTTAATATTTTTATTTATAGCTTTATCCATCATATGCCGATTGGCGTACAACCATTAAAGTGGCCGAAACATATGACACCGAATCATTGAATATTTTAAATATGAAGTGAGTTAGTACCTTATGTAAACACTATTAAACCTCCCTCTAACTGCTTATCAATAATTCTTGTTTTTTTTCATAACTTAATAATATTTAGATATGGTGATTTCCAGCCAAATACTTATACATTCACTAAAAGTTTATCAGAGCAAATTGTTGCGGAATACAAAGATCGTGTACCTGTGATAATTTTTCGTCCTTCTATAGGTAAATGTTTTTTTAGAGTTGTTCCCTCGAAATTTTTGTATGTATTTTTTATGATTTGGCACAAAAAAATATTTCCGTTTATCAATTTCGTAGTTGATTAACATATTTTTTTTTTAAGTTTTCAAATTCTGACCCCATGCTAAGCAAAAAAAAAAAGTTTCAAATCACCCTAACATACATGTTATTTTTTCAGTCGTGTCATCGATTGAAGACCCCGTACCAGGTTGGGTGGATAACTTCAATGGCCCGATTGGTATGCTGGTCGCATGTGGTATCGGTATTTTTCGTACCAGCCACTCTGATCCAAATGTCATATCTGATTTTGTGCCCGTAGATGTAGTGGTGCGTGCTATGCTCATCGCAACCTATCGCAAGGCTTCAGAAGAAAGGTAATCATTATAGCATGTACCAGTCAATCGGTCCTAACAATTACCCTGAAGTTGATTAATTAATTAATATGTAGCCCGTTTCTGTAAAAAAACGAGAGAATTCTCTGTCACCATCCTAAAAGTAAGTGGGATCTATATAAAATTTAAAGATTACTTTTATTTCTAATCGAAATTTAAAAATAGTTCTTATTTCCGATTTTTACCGAAAAAATGCAAAAAAAAACTGTTTCATAAATCGTCGGAACGGGAAACCCGATAGAAATCACGAAATCTATCGGATTTCGTTAGACAATTTCGATAAATTTTCTTTATTTCTATCGAGCTTCATGTTCCGTCGCAATAGCTGATAGACCCCAGTGAGAAAAGAAATCGACAAAATTTTATTTTTTTATATAAACAAAAAGGTGAGTGTGACGCCATTATGATATCAAATCGACTATTTTGGTCGAGACGATCGATCGAATTGAGTTACAGAAACGCGCTACTGATCATAATCATTATCGATTAATCACAACGATTAGTTTCACAATTAGTCACATTTTAAATGTCGTTTAATTATTCAAAAATGTGTTTAATCGATTAATCGAACTGGTACAAAATATAGCCAGAGGTCGATTGAATTTCGAAAATTTCATATATGTGAATTGTTAATTTTATTCAAAGCTACAACAAAAATCAGGATTTGGAGGTAATTAACTGTGCAGCTTCGAAAATTTGTCCAATAACAACTGGCGAAGTCGTCGAAATCGGAAAGAAAGTTATTAAGGAAACGCCATTTGAAAAGACATTATGGGTACCAGATGGGGGCCAAACCAAGTGTAAAGTATACAACTTGATAAGGGTATGTTAATCAGAGTTGTTATTAACCTACATTCTGTAAAGTTTAGAGAGTGACAGTGCTTGGACAGACATGATTAGGTGTCATTTCGATTCTAAAGGGTCGAATAAATAAAGCTTTGTTAACTTCGCCTGACATTTGCTACCCTAAAACTTTGCGTCCAACTTCAGAGGTATGACGCTTCTCTTTTATACATTTGTTTTCGTTATTTTTTTCTTTGCATTCGTAGTGTTTTAGTTAATTTATTAATTTAATATAGAAAAAATTAATTAATTATTATTTCCTCCAACTTTTTATTCTTTAATTAAAGCAAAGTCATCAAGATCTGATTGTCAAAGCAAGCAAAGCAAGCAAAATTTGAGAGTTTGCCAAATTTTAACCTTGCTTCAACTTTGAGGTCTCCAATTTGCCATGCTTCGTTTAAATACGTATACTGAACTTTTCTGTCAAAGTCAAAGATTGTGGTAAAGACAAAATAAAGCTTTATGTAAATGACCCTTAAGGTTCGTCTGTAAAGTATGTGACTCAAAACAATTAAATCATGTGATCGAAAATCCAATTTTATTTCGATATTAAAAACAATCGAAAAAAATCAAATCTATAGAAAAATTTATAGAAAAATATGATAGAAAGAACAAGAAAAATGGAATTTATAGAAAAATATGATAGAAAAAATAAATTTATAAAAATACAATTTTATTTCGAAATTAAAAAAATCGAGTCTATAGAAAAATATTATAAAAAAGTTGTATTTCAAAATAAAAAAGTCCAATTTATAAAAATGTGATGAAAAAAACGATAAATCGAATTTATGGAAAATATGAAAAATATAAAAAACTTTTATTTCGAAATAAAAAAATTGAGAAAACCGAATTTATTGAAAAATTTTAATTTAAATTTTTATTTCGAAATTAAATAAAAAATCAAATTTATAGAAAACAGACAGAAAAAAGAGTTTTCATTCGAAATAAAAAAAAATCTAATAAACTATGATAAAAAAATATTTTCTTTCGGAATACAAATTTAATTAATAGAAAAATATAGAAAACCCCTTTTTTGTTTCGAAATAAAAAAATTAATAAATCCGAATTTATTGAAAAGTTTTATAAAAATAAGTTTTATTTCGAAATAAAATAAAAAGTCGAATTTATTATAGAAAATACAACCGTATTTCGAAAGATAGAAAAAAGAATTTTCATTCGAAATAAAAAATCGAATTCATTGAAAAATATTGAAAAAACTTTTATTTCGAAAAAAAATTAAGAAAACCGAATTTATTGAAAATTTTTATAAAAACAAGTTTTATTTCCAAATTAAATAAAAAATCGAATTTATGATAGAAAATACAACTTTATTTCGAAATTAAAAGAAACCGTATTTATAGAAAATATAAAAACAGAATTTATGATAGAAATATGAAAGAAATAAGAATTTATTTCAAAATTAAACAAAAAATCAAATTTATAGAAAAATATAAAAACAGAATTTTCGTGCGAAATAACAAAATTAATTTATTGAAAAATATAGAAAAAAAAACTTTTTATTTCGAAATAAAGAAATTAAGAAAACCCAATTGAAATAAGTTTTATTTCGAAATTAAATAAAAAATCGAATTTATAGAAAAATATGATAGAAAATAAAATTTTATTTCGAAATTAAAAAAACCCGATTAAAAAAAATTAAAAAAACAGAATTTATGATAGAAAAAAATTTTATTTCGAAATTGAAAAAAAAAAAAAATATTGTAAAATGTGACAGAAAAAAACCATTTTTTTCGAAATAAAAGAAAAGAAAAGCAAATCAATCTTGCATTAGGAGTGCGATATATTCGAGTCTAAAAACGAAATGATACCCATTAAAGGGGTCTATCAGCTATTCGGACGTAGCTTCCCTATCGGAACAGCTGCTAGACCCCAATATCTGCCCAAGTGTTCAGAGTGCGATATTTTACTACAGATACATATTTATTTTGTATTTATCTTTTCAGTTTTTTACGCTTCAAGTTTTTGTGGCGATTGTGGCCGATACCATTTTGCGCTTCACCAGTACAAAACCATTGTAAGCATCATTAAAAATAATTCAAAACTTTATTTTTGTACAAAAAATTTAAAAAAAAAAATCTATTTCGCAGCCTTTTAAAATTACAACGACGAATTCATGCTGCAAACCTCGCATTGCATCTATTCGTAACAACTCAATGGGATTTCAGAAACGATAATTTTTATTCATTGAATGCATGTGTATCGGAGGAAGAAGTGTAAGTACACCATCTCTAAGCAAAGAACATTAGACCTATTCAAAAATTTTTTTTTTTTTTTGTTTCAAATGTGCTTAGTTAGAAAAGTTGACTGTTTAAAAGCACAAGCTGCTGGGAAAATCAGCCTATTTCAAAATTATTTCAGTTAAGTTCTATTTCAAAATTTGATACAAAAACTCGTCCTATTTCAGCTGATATTTAATTTAATTATCGTTGAGATAAGTAGTTTTAAAAAATCACTCTGAGATTGGGTGTTCTTCAACAAAATTTTGAAATTGAGCTTTTTCAACAAAAATTTCAGAATGGCCGTTTTTGAGAAATATTTTGAGATAGTGTGATCTTCCGCTCAGCTGTTGATTTTTTATATCTATCTGTATATTCCTAATTTAAGCCAAATACCTTTTCTAATATTTTACAGAGATAAATTCGGATTTCTACAATTCAAAGATCTCGACTATGAAGATTTCTTTCGCAAGGGTATTCGTGGTGCTAGAGTATTTCTGTTGAACGAGCCTCCAACATGTTCTCAAGGTGCTCTCACACGCATGAAGATCTACAAAGTATTGCATTTTCTGATTAAATTAATATCAAGTGTTTTATTTCTGCGTTGGGTAGGACGTTTATTGTACGCAAAAATATATGGCACTTTTGTTTAGTATCTATTTATTTAATTTGAAATAAAATACATTACCGTTTTTTAGTTGGTAACATACTTTGTTTCTTCGACTAAAAAAAAAATATTTTTATTTGTTTTTAACGGAAATATTAGTTTCGCTGAGTAGCTGAGGATGAGGAGCAATTTTTTGTCTAGTTTTTTTCCGAACTAAAAATATTCCAGAAATCCATACTTCCAAGTCTTTGAGGTAGAATGCTTGGGTTGAAAAAAATGTTTGGGAACAGTTTTTTTATTTAAGTTCCAACTGAAAAATTATTTTGGCGTGTAGCTCGACAATCTTATACCTAAAGAAATCCTGTTGACTGGGAACACTTATTTTAAACAACTTAAAAAATTTCAAGAAACTGGGAACAGTTCAGAAAATTTGTTCCACTTGTAACAATTTTTCCAAGCCATGACAATTCATTTTCTACACCTTTTTCAGTTTATATTCAGAAAAAAATCATTTTGGCTGGGAACAATTTAAACTTAAAAAAACTGGGAACAGTTCAGAAAAATGTTTCCACTTGCAACAATTTTTCCAAGCCATAACAATTAATTTTCTAGTAGATCCGACTGGGAACAGTTTTTCTTGAGCTCTGAAAATTCCAACCCCACTCCATTTTTTCTACCTAGCAAACCTCAAGATGAAAACAATTAACCCATGACCACAGTTCTGTTTGTTTAAGAAAATAATTCTTTTTTTTTTGTATTTTTTTTTTATTAATATTTTATTTTTTGTTGTTGTTCAAGTCTTTAGTAATTTTCTTGTTTAATTAACATTTTAGCGTAAGAAAATCAATACGCATGTAATTAAAAACAAAATGACATAAAAAATAAACATTTGAAGTAAACATTACATTTCTTGCAAAAATATAAAAAAATGGAAAGTTGTGTTTTTGTGGGATGCTAAGAAAGATTTAGCATAATAAAATTATTCTCAGCAACTACGCAAACACAACTTTTTTATTTATGAATTAGAACACAAAACGTTTTTTTTTTTTGTTTGTTGATGTTGATGGTGTGCACAAGATGATGATGATGATACAAAAAAATAACGCACTTTGGAACAGATGGAATGTCTTTTTTTTACATTTGCAGCTGTTCAAAATTGCGTTAAATGTACTATGGTAACATTTTGTGAGTTGTCTTTTAATGCATTTAATGAGGATGAATCCTTCTCCTACAACGCTTCATATGGAACTTCTTGTATTTAAATTTGTAAATTTTGAAAATTTCCAAATAAAGAAATAAAATCGACATTTTTTAAGTTTTTTTGGTTGTAATCTTTGCTCCTCATGCCGCACTCGCGCAAGGACGAATGCACGACAAGAGGAGTTTGCCAATCTTATTCTTTCCTCTCAATTTGTTGTAACATTTTAAATAATTAGAAAATAATACATTTGTGTGAGAACTTAAAAAAGAAATATCCTTTAAATCTCTAAAGTTGTTGTTTAATTATAATATGGAATACCATTAACTGGCTTAGAAGCATTTCCTGTGCACAATTGATGGGCCAGATTCGTCGTATTCCTGTTTCGAGATCCACATCTGTTGGAAGGTTGATAGCGAAGCAAGAATAGAACCACCGATCCATACAGAATATTTACGTTCTGGTGGCGCAATGATTTTGATCTTCATTGTGGATGGTGCTAAAGCGGTGATTTCCTTTTGCATACGATCAGCAATACCAGGATACATAGTGGTACCACCAGACAGTACAGTGTTGGCATACAAATCCTTACGGATATCCACATCGCACTTCATGATTGAATTGTATGTGGTTTCGTGGATACCAGATGCTTCCATACCCAAGAATGATGGCTGGAATAAAGCTTCTGGGCAACGGAAACGTTCATTACCAATTGTGATCACCTGACCATCAGGCAATTCATAGGATTTCTCCAATGATGAGCTCGATGCAGCTGTGGCCATTTCTTGTTCGAAATCTAATGCAACATAGCACAGCTTCTCCTTGATATCACGCACAATTTCACGTTCGGCAGTGGTGGTGAATGAATAACCACGTTCAGTCAAAATCTTCATCAAGTAGTCAGTTAAATCGCGACCAGCCAAATCTAAACGTAGAATGGCATGTGGTAACGCATAACCTTCATAGATGGGCACAGTGTGTGATACACCATCACCAGAATCCAGCACAATACCAGTGGTACGACCAGAAGCGTATAGTGATAGTACGGCCTGAATGGCTACATACATGGCAGGTGTATTGAATGTTTCGAACATGATTTGTGTCATCTTCTCACGATTAGCCTTTGGATTCAGAGGGGCTTCAGTCAACAGAACGGGATGTTCTTCGGGTGCGACACGCAATTCATTGTAGAAGGTGTGATGCCAAATCTTTTCCATATCATCCCAATTGGTTACAATACCGTGTTCAATGGGGTATTTTAGTGTTAGGATACCACGTTTGCTTTGTGCTTCATCACCGACATACGAATCCTTTTGACCCATACCAACCATCACACCCTGATGACGTGGACGTCCGACAATTGAGGGGAAGACAGCGCGAGGTGCATCATCGCCAGCGAAACCAGCTTTGCACATACCGGAACCATTGTCCACAACCAAGGCAGCAACTTCTTCGTCACACATTTTGTCTGCTGTAAAAAAAGAAAACGAAAATAAGTACAAAGGGAAAATATATGTATTTTTTGGGTATTAGTTTCCTTTAGGGGACAACTCCTAATAAATTAGCTAAAAATATGGGAGATACCTCAAAAGACGCGTTTTGGCCTCAGGATCACGAATCCGGAAGCGCTTTTTTAATTTTTTGTTTTAGTGAAAAGTTATGGTCAAAAAACCGAAAAATGACCCGGGTCCGATACCAAAATTGGGGCGGAATCCATGGTATTTATGTGCGAAACACCTTTCTGAGTTGGCGGCCTTCGGCCGCGCTTATAAAAAATAACCCTGGGCTACGCCATCCCAAGTCCGGACGTGTGACATAACCGTGGCTACCGCCACGGCGGGACTTTTTTTGCACGATTTTAGGGACAGTCTAATAAAATTACAACAACCACATGAAAACTTGAAACTTTGATTGCAAATATCTCTGCAGAGAAGCTAAATATTAAAAAAGCGCTTCCGGATTCGTGATCCTGAGGGCGAACCCCGTCTTTTGAGCTATATCACATAATTTTAGCTAATTTATTAGCAGTTGACCCCTAAAGGAAAGTAATACCATTTTTTGTTATGCGAATAATGACTTTTTTGCTTTGAGCGCCGGCGTTTAGATTCCTCTTTTTTGTTATGTTTAGAGAGCACCCTAGACTTTCTATTGCCAATTTTAACGTATAATTTTTGTGGTACTTGCAGCAACTTTAAACTATCAATAATGAGTGCATCAAGTAAACGCGCGTAAATAGGCGAATACATAAAATTTTTATATAAAAAAAAAAAAAAATTCACGACAATTTCAATAAACAAATGACAAAATTATGAAAAATAAAACAAAGCAAACTGTTTAAAAGAAATCGTTGCTCAAATATGAGTCATGATTCATTAATGTCGAGTGAGTCATGATCCATTAATTTTTGAGTGAGTCACGCACGTATTCTTCTAAAATGAGTAAAAAGTAGGACGACTCAATTGAGTGAGCAAATTGCGTGTACAAAAAAAAGCAACAAAAAATAACGGCTCCTATCAACAGGCGGAAACAAAAAACTTCTTTTAATACAAATTTACGTCATCCATGAACCCGCTAATTAACTTTTGTTTAATTTTGCAACACGATGCAGGCAAAGGATATAAAATAAAAGAGCAACAAAGTAATTCCTGAAGGGCAACGCCCGACTTGAAAAAACCCACGTTTGCAGCGGCGAAAAAGCAACGAGTAGCAGCAAAGAAAACGTCGAAAGCCGGCTGCGCTGTTCTATATACATACACACAACTCTTGCAACTACTAAACCGGCGCAAGAAAAGAAAACAAGCACAATTTTGCACTATACACCACGCCCCAACTAATAATCTGCAATTTAAAGCAACTGGTTTGCTTAAATACACTTTGCACTAACAAAAACTTTCTTTAATTTGCACAAATGTTCTTAGCGCTGATGACTTGGCAAAAAAAAAGCAAATGCACGAACAAAAAAAACTCACCTTGAGCTTGAGAAGTAAAATTAGAAGAAATTCAACCGAACACTTTGACAGTCCAACAACGAATGGGACGCCGTTAGCAAAAAAATGGCAGTTAAAATTTCTACAAATAACGAGTAGCGAGTAAAAATCTCTACAGACATTTCTCCTTCTGAGGTTTTTTTTCGAAACCCGTGAGTGCGCTCAACCAAAGAGAGTATATTAATCTATCTATCTATCCTCTTTGCATTTGCTTGCGACAATAAGAAAGTGTGAGCGAGCGCGCTACATTGTTTTTTCAACAACAAGTCGCCAATTGAGCAAAGAGGATAAATTGAGTGTGAGTTGAATCACGTTTTTTGTGTGTGATTTTTAACCCTCACTTCACGCTGGGGCGCTCTTGCACAAATGTATATATGTAAAAGCGAACCATTTTTGTGACCATATATGGTCATGTTTGATGTGCAAAGTTGAAAAATCGTTACGAATTACCCCTACTGTTTGGTGACGAGATATCATGATTCATTTTCGGTGAGTGTGAGTGGGTTAGAGCTAGTATACTAGTTACATTTATTTTGAAGTAGGTGGTGAAAAGTATCTTGTGATATTTTTAGATTCCATAAAAGAGTATTTCTATTGAAACCGGCATTTTACTTATATGTATCTATGAATATGCATAGCGCTATGTATGTTGTTGTTGTTGTTGTTAACAACAAAACACTCCCCGAAGGTTTTGGGGAGTGATGCCGAAGTTGACAGTCCTTGGCCGGATATGACCCCGGTACGCTGCGGTGCTCCCTTGCGGTACTGCCCGACTGTTGTGGTAGCGATTTGGTATGACCAGTGGAACCTTCTAGGTCATGGCATCCCTCCATCCATGAGGAAGGAGAAGATGGGTAATGAGAGGTGAGAGGCATCATATCCGTAGATCAACCATCGAGTTAGCACGTCAATTACCTATGTGCATATTAGTCGCCTCTTACGACCGGTATGCCTACCTCGGGCATATTCTAAACCCCTAACCCGCAGGGTTCATCATAGCGCTATGTATGGTTGTCAAAAACTTGTTTTGATTATAAAAAAAAGTCAACTAATGAAAAATTAACGGTTTGTGAGCTACACATTCATGTTGAAAACTTGCTACCTACCTAGTTGGAATTCGTGATTTCGGGTATATGTAGGGGGCGGAAATGGTTAAAAATAAGTCAAGTTCAAATGTAGGCATGAGCATGTTTGGCGTACTCATTTTTGCACATAGCCAGGAGTATCTACATATATATGTGCGTATATGCATATGTATAATACTGTGGCTACGCCTAATCAGGGTGCGCCAAGGCTTCATCGATGTATTGAAATTAAATCTGGGAACTAGTTTTTAACATCACTGTTCATCAAGTTGGTTTGAGATATACTTGGGTAGTTCATTGAACTGGATCATGGAAGTGTTCGAGGGAACTAGTTCAAAATTTCAAATTAACTTTTTGAACTATGCAATGGGTAGAAGAAGAACCTCGCTGAAAAAAATTTCCAACTTTTTTATCCTCCTTTTTGGTAAGCGCGACGCAGTAATTTCCCATGATTTTATCCGCTGCTGGTTTGCAGGGTTTTTTACTACCGTACATAAGGTCGTATTTGTTTCCTTTAAAAGTCAACTGTAAAAACACGTTGAAAAGTGTATTAAAAGACACGCCTCTGGATTATTGAAGCCAAAAGGCATCTTTTGATACCCATCCCAACTTTTGTGGACGTGATTTAGCAGTTATTTCCGAAAGGAAACTAAAAAAGAACTACGTGCACTAGTTCATTTTGTTGAACTATAGTTCGAAGTCCCTGATCACTTTAATGAACTAAAATTCTCAACTCTAGTTTGAGAATTCGATCTAAAAGGGCCAGCCATGCATAGTTGGATAGAGCTCCCCTTTTGGGTGGATTATACCCCTTTTTGATTTCTTGTTACCCTTTTTACGCACATTTCCATGAGTAATATTAAATTATTCCAACTGTTGGTACGTTCATTTTTTCTTTAATAAATGAACAAATTAGTTTTTTGTTGAATAGGTACCTATATTTATTTTTATTTCACCGCCAAATTCACCCGTTTTCTTTTTATTTTTGTCCTCTAAAACCCGTTTATTTGATATCGCATGTACCCCTTTCGTGGGTTGAAGGGAAGTTAAAGCCCTGTCGTGTTTTGAATTTGCCCGATAACTTGACAATTTTGATTCGATTAACAAGAAGAAAAACTTATTTACACCTCACCCTTTTATATCAGAAAAGCTTAAAAATCAAGTAAAAAATAATAATAATACTATTTTTCCATACAGTTAGGACTTGCTAATGGACAGGGTACCAAGGGTATGGGAAGTTGCCGGTTGCAGTGGAGAACTACTGAATATGAAGTGCTCCCTATATGCCGGCATGGATTTGCAGCGACTTCTTGACGGTTAAGCATAAATACAGAGAGCACTCCCAAGCCGGCCCATAACGTCACGGATTTTGTATATACAGTGAAGCTTCTATACAAAAACCCCGATACAATCGAAAACTTTACTATATTGAAAAACAATATTTCTTTCCCCCTGCTCTTCCTATCCTTTCTTACGAGTGGCCATTACAACTTGCTTTTCACATAAAATCTGTATTTGCAAATGCCGCAGTACAATGTAAAATTGTATCTGCACGACAGTCCAACTTTCTTTCGATAATTGGCTTTGCGACACAAGACAATGGAAACAGACAAAAACAAGACAATTGTGCCAATTATCATGCATGATAGATTTGGCAAAAATACGTTAGATGAATATGTAAGTGAATATAAAATGAAAGTGAATTCGTGACAAAGTTATTCAACATATTTTTTCACATTTTAATGGAAGTCTTTGTGAAAAATAACCGAAAAAAAAGAATTTAAAATAAAAACTTAGCTAAAATATTTGAAATTTTTGATAAAAATCTGGTCTTTCTTTTATATTTTTCCTGCCTTACCAATCAAAATTAAGTTTATCGACTGAATTTAAAAGTAAATTTACTTATCTAAACGAGCAAAATGAATCTAGTGGCTGGTTTAATTAATTTTTGAATTTTTGAAAATCATAAAATTAAAATTAAACTCTGGTTAAACTTAAAATTTTAATTTAAATGAGGTTGAAACATTTTATTAAAACAAAGAAAGTTGTAAAAACTTTTTTTTACAAATTAAAAGAAATATTACTAGAAAAAAATTAAGTAGAGAAAAAAAAAAATTTTAATTAATAAATTAAGAAACTCATTAATGTTGTTTTCCATTTCGTTGTATGCATACTTTTCTCATATGTAGACAGATTTGTCAGTCCCTTTTTTGTACACATCAGGGAGATTATACTGTATGGACATACTAGAAGTAGTTTGCTGGGGGTAAGAAGGGCGTTGGCGGGGTCAATGTCTACCACAGCTGTTTACTCATACGCATTTACTTCACAGATGCAAGTATGAATGTATGTATGCAACTTCTACTTGAAAACGGAAGTTACGCATAATCGGAAACAATTAAAATGGGACACAACTTCCGTATTCGAAATTCGAATTGACACGCCCATCTAACTGTTTTGTGTGTGGTAGCCGCCTACATTATTAAGCCAAAGTGCTCATTATGTCTGTTTGTATATCCAGTCATTATCTTATCAGCTTCACATATTATTTATTGATGTTCAAAGTCCAACATCTTTAACAAATTATTTATGGTGCAATATATGAATATCACATGACATTCGAATAGAACTTATTTGATGTTTCTTAAGCTTTTTCGATCTAATAGAAGCGAATGAAGCTGGTTTATTCCACCTTACAGCCCAAAGTTTCGACAAATCTTCTGCTGCACATAGGCACTGTTTTTTTTTTTTTTTTTTGTTTTTCTATTTTGATGAGTTTGAAATTTTTTTGTGTGTAAATTTCGCCCACTTTCTTTTAAAAAAATAATGCACAATTCATATTTTTAGTCAATTTTCTTCTTTTCTCATATGACTTAAAGATAGATGCTTAAAGTTTTTCAAATGCCACCGTTATTTGCAATATTTAGTCTTTGCTCTTTTCACATATTTTTTTAAATGTTTTTCGTTTTTTTTTTTTGAATAATTTTTGCACTTCAAAGCCATTATTTCGCACAAAAAATTGTTTTTATTTTCATATGATTTTATGATTTTATGTTTTTTTTTTTTGTTTTTTTTGCATTTCACTTTTTTTATATACTTACTTTGTTTTAAGTTTTAAGGTTACTAAATTTAATATAAATATGCTATATTTCCAAGTCTTATAGGACTTTCTGTATTGTGTTGCTGCTGTGCCTCTTTTTGTATCGCACACACTGTCAGAACGCACAAAATGTAATGATACGAAAAACACGTTAACACGCTCTTATAAAGGTCCCCATCTATGCCAGTGACTCCTTATCAGTACCGACTCTGTCTTTGACCATATATGGCAGTGGAACCGCTGGTTGTAGTTACAGAGAATTTCATTTTCAAGCTGACAAATTTGTCATCCGGCCGGTAACGAAATAGTATATGTGTGAACGGTACAGCACTATAATGCATAGATAGAGATGACGTGCGAGATTTTTAAGGCCGCGCTCTCACGCTCATTGGTTTTTTTCTCTGCGCGCTTGAAATGCAAGTTTAATCAGTGTTGTTTCTTTATAATCGTGTAGTCATCGAAATATTTGAATTATTGGTAATAAACTTGTTTTTTTCTATTTTTTTCTTATCAGTTTTCTGGCTTATCAATCAATAACTATAAAGTTTATCAACTGAATTTAAAAGTAAATTTACTTATCTAAATGAGCCAAAAGAATGTTGTGGCTGGTTGAAGCTACATACTATTTCTCTTGCTTTTTACAATATATACTGTATTTTGGTGTTTTTCAGTATTATAAAATCACAAAAGTAAACCCCTTGAATTACATTCTGATTTAAAATGTTTAAATCCCCAAGGCTCATTTACACGGGTCGATTTTTCTAGTCGATTATTGTCGTTCCACCGTGTAAATGCAATTCGATCGAATCACGACTTGTATTTGAAGGTAGAAAGCAGTGGAACGACAAAAATCGATCCGTGTAAATGAGGCTTTAGGTACCTATTCAACTAAGGATCTTAGCGGAAATAGGGTTAAATATATTGGCCTAGTATACCAAATAGAGCTGCAAAACTATCGATAGTGGCGCCATTCGATATTTTCGATAGTTGCAATTATACTATCGATAGTTCGAAACTATCGTAATTTAAGTTTGGACGAACTTCAACTTCGATCATATCCATGCATAATTTACATGTACATGTGCCAAAAAAAGTAAAAAATGACAAATATTGCAATTTGAGCGTTAATTTCAAAATAAGTACGGCCACAGCGTCACTTAATATTATACGCATCACAAATTTTCAATGCACTGACACTATCGAAACTATCGACTATGGCAAAAATAAAATCGATATATCGCAAAAAAAAAACTATCTATACTATTGAAAATACCATCGATAGTTTTGCAGCTCTAATACCAAAATTTTAAAGAAAATTTTTTGTTGTGCTAAACAAAAAAATTGTTTAAAAATTAAGATTTACCTACTAAAAAATGTTTGAATAGATGAAAATTTTTTTTTTTCGTTTTCTGCATTTTTCCACAATTACAAAATTTAATTTTGCCTAAAAATCAATACTTGCTAATAAACTTTTATCTTAAAACTATTTTCTAGAATCACACCTGAACCACATTGTGCCCTGACCTTACCCTCACTTCCGTTCTATCTACATATATCCTATCTCGACCTCCATCTTTACCCAAACAAACCTTTACAATTTCGCTACTTCTTCTGTCCCTTTTAGAACAATGTATTTTGAAGAAAGAGTTGATAAAGTGAAAAACATACACCGTCAATTGAGGCATCATAAAATAGGTTACCGCATATAAAAGCCACATGAAAAGATTAAGGTAGGATGTGGATTGTGGGATAAACCAAGGTTTCGGTTTCGGTTTTACAACGTGTTTCGGTTTCGATTCCGGTTTCGTTCTAAAACATTTATTTTGGTTGCGGTTACGGTTTCGTTCCGGTTTCGGTTGCCAAATAAAAACACAAACAAAATTTAACTACTAAAATACTCAAGTACCCATGTAGCTTCGAAATAGGTCTGATATAGTCAAACTTCTTCTTTCAGAATTTCTATACAGAGGTCAAAACGTGTCTTTTATAACCTTGCTCGACAATCTTCCATGAAACTTTTCAGGGTACCTGTTTGTAAAAGAAAATACCTATGTGCCCATTAAAATAAGTGTGACGTTAAAAAAAGGTCAACCCCGTTTGGAACCGGTTCCGGCGTTTTCAACGGTTTCGGCTTCGTTCTTTTTCAGATCAAAATAACGGTTACGGTTTCGGTTTCGGTTTACGGTGAAAAATGTATCGGTTTCAGTCTTTGGGATAAACTGTAGTCAACTTTGTCTGTTGTTGTTGATGTTAACAGCAAAAACACTCCCCGAAGGTTTTGGGGAGTGATGCCGAAATTGACAGTCCTTGGCCGGATATGAACCCGGTGCGCTGCGGTACTGCCCGACTGTCGTGGTAGCGATTTTGTATGACCAGTGGAACCTTCTAGGTCATGTCATCCCTCCATCCATGAGGAAGGAGAGGCATCATATCCGTAGATCAACCATCGAGTTAGCACGTCATTACCTATGTGCATATTAGTCGCCTCTTACGACCGGTATGCCTACCTCGGCCATATTCAACTTTGTCTGTGGTTCAAGCCTGCACTGAACAATGGGGCCTTAATCGGACATTTCTCGAGTTAGGATAGTTTTGAAAGAAGAATCTTAAGTTTGGGCGTTCTCCTTCGAAAAATGCGATCCCTTATTCAGACGATCGAAACACTCTGGAATTCCAATGGATTGCTTTTCATGTCACAAGTTGTTAAAAAAAGATGCTACCCTTGATGGTTTAAAGAAGTTAAATTTTAAACTCGGTGTAACTTCAGTGTTTTTCAATAAACTGCTAGATCCTACTTTATGACCTGCTGGCATCAATGTGCGGCCCTTTCGTGTTCTTCCTAAAGAGAAGAGTGACTCATAATAACAATTTTCCTGATTTGGTCGTTTCGCAAAAAGATGATTTGAATCCCGATAATCTAAATTTGAGAGTGTATTACCAAAATATTTCCGGTATGCGTACGAAATCCAAAGAAATTTTTTTGGCTACATCTCGATGTGATTTCGACGTTTATGTTATTGTGGAAACTTGGCTGAATAGCAATTTTTTCGATGCTGAATTTTTTGACCCAAATCTTTTTCACATCTATAGGAAAGATAGAGATGCAAGCACGACAGGTTGCTTGAGAGGAGGTGGTGTTTTGATCGCGGTAAGACGTACTTTTAGGTCGTCTATTTTTCAGTTATTCAATCATGATCCTTTATTGGACCAGCTTTGTGTGAGCATCTTTGGATCGCGGGGAAAATTGTTAATTTGTGTGTCCTACATTCCACCTAACAGCCCTGAATCGTTATATTCAGCTCATATTGAAAACGTCATCCATCTTTTCGAGAATAATCATGATAATCATTTTTGCATTTTAGGAGACTTTAACTTAAGTAAAATCGTTTGGTCTAATTTATTAAATAATGGTATTTTAACACCTACGAATGTAGTTTCTTCACAGGAAATCAATTTCCTGGATAGTTTGTTTAGTATTAATCTTACGCAAATTAATTCTTTTTTCAATATGCTAGGCAATATCCTTGACCTTATTTTTATTGATGAAGATATGTTATACCAGTTAGATGAGTGCCTTTTCCCTATCAGTAAATCAGATATGCATCATGTAACTTTGCAATTATCGCTAAAATTCGTGGATTATGTATCTAGCTCTCAAGATGTTACTCGGTCCTTTGACTATGGTAATGCCAATTTCGATTTATTAAACTCAACTATATCCGATATAGATTGGAACTCGCTTTTTCTAGCTAAAAATGTCTCGCAGTGCTTCGAAGTGTTTCTAGAGTGCATTATTGGAATACTGCACAGTAATGTTTCTCTTTTGCCGCCGCGTATACATAAGTTGCCTTGGTACACTAGAGAACTCAAGTCGTTAAAAAACAAAAGAAACAAATTTTTAAATTTATTTAAAGCCACGAAAATTATATCATATAAAGAAAAATATTTAGATTTCATGCATCAATTCAATGAACTAGACAAACGCCTATACAATAACTATATTAAGCGGTACGAATCTGATATTAAGTCAAATCCAAAAGCTTTCTGGAACTTTGTTCGCTCAAAACGAGGTTGCTCAAATATTCCCTCTTCCTTAAATTTTAATGAGAAGTCCTCTACATGTTTGGTTGAGTCGGTTAATCTTTTCGCTGATTTTTTCAAATCGAACTTTGTAATTGATGATGATGGTAATAATTCAATTTATAACGTATCTAACTCCGTGGACTTTGGTACAATTGTAGTCACTGAACTGGACATTATCAATGGCATTGCTGCTTTGAAAACATCTTTCAAAAGAGATTTAGATGGGCTGTCATCTTTCTTGCTTAAGAAATGCAGCTGGTCTCTCTCTGTACCTTTAACGTATATATTTAATCTTTCTCTTTCTAGTGGTGTTTTCATTGATAGATGGAAAGTTGCCTCTATCACACCAATTTTCAAATCCGGAAATAAAAATGAAATTAAAAATTATAGGCCAATTTCAAAGTTAACCACGTGCTCAAAATTGATTGAAAAAGTAATAAAAGAAAAGCTGTGTTTTTCTATCAAACAAATTTTAAGTCCAAACCAACATGGTTTTGTGTCCGGACGCTCAACAGTTACGAATTTGGCAACATTTTCTGAGTACTGTGTCTCTGCATTTAAAAAGGGTTATCAAGTTGATACAATTTATACGGATTTTGCCAAAGCATTTGATACCGTTTCACACAATATTTTACTCCAAAAACTGGCCAGTTTAGGTTTCCATCCAGTCTTCCTATTATGGCTTAAGTCATATATATCGAATAGACCTTCTTTTGTAGAAGTGGAAAATTGTAAGTCATATACATTTGTATCCACTTCCGGTGTGCCTCAGGGTAGTATCCTTGGTCCTTTATTGTTTGTTATATTTATAAATGATATTGGTGATTGTTTTGCGCATTCTAATTATCTTCTTTATGCTGACGATCTGAAGCTTTTTAGTACAATTTCTTGTCCATCAGATGTTTTAGCACTTCAGAGCGACTTAAACAACCTTGTTGAGTGGAGCTTAAGAAATAAATTAGCTTTGAATATCAACAAATGTTTCCATATGACGTTGTCGAGGTCTTTAACTCGATTTCCCTCTTCTTATTTTGTTTTAAATACTCAGCTTAATACAGTTACTGAATTCATTGATCTAGGTGTGCTCTTTGACTCGGGTTATACTTTTGTTAACCATGTCAATCACATTGTGCCAAAGGCTTACTCCAACTTGGCTTTTGTGAAGCGTTATGCTAAAGATTTCAGGGATCCCTACACTAGGAAACTACTTTATAATGCCTTTGTGCGGTCTAAATTGGAGTATGCCTCTATAATCTGGAACCCTATATATTTATCGCACTCTTTAAGAGTTGAAAGAGTTCAGAGGTGCTTCATAAGGTTTGCTCTGCAGTCATTGAATTTTAGTGAACCGGCTCCGTCCTACCATGGCCGGTGCATGCTTATAGATGTTAAATCGCTTGCTGGTAGAAGGTCTATCCAATCCCTTATGTTCATATATGACTTAATTAACGGTTCCATCGACTCTCCGGATCTTCTTGGGTTCATAGACTTCAATGTTCCCAGTAGAATTTTAAGGTCTAATTTACCCTTTTATGTAAATATTACTAGATGTAATTATTATAAGTTTGCTCCTTTGTATAGGGCCTTAGAGGAATATAATAAAATCTTTGGTGTTATTGATCTTGATTTCGCGATGCCTAGATCATTATTTTTGTCCCAGGTCATATCTCGTTATCTTTAGTTTTTAATTCTATAAGATAATTTGTATTAGCCTTAAGTTTAAATTGTAATCTAGTCTGTAAGGTTTTGTATAACCATAGACTCAAATAAATGAAATGAAATGAAATGAAATGAAATGAAATGATATAATAAATTGCATACCCAGTGAAAAATAAGATAAGCAGTCAAATTTGTATGTGTATGTAACCTGCCAAATTTGCAAGTTTAAACCAAGCCATGCTTCGAAACATATTAAGGACCGCTTTCATAAAAGCCTGGTAACATTAATCAGCGGTTGATTTTACAGCTAACCGTACAAAATGTGTTAATTGAATACCGATTACGAAAACTGCAAAAAAAGGAAAAAGTTGTCCTTAAGTTTTTCAAGCTATTCCCCCTAACTTAAGTTTTTCCCCCTTACATGACCAACTTAAATTTGACTAGAAAAGCAGCTCTTTTAAGCGAGAGTCAAGTTGAACTTATTTGAGTACAACTCACAAACTCTCCATTACTCACCAATATTTCCTATTCGGGCAAAAAGAGATAGAAAACCAGAAGAAAACTCGTTGCTTTTGTTTTTGGTTAAAGGCCGTTTGTGAGAGGGGAAAGCCGGAAAGTAAATAATTTTTCAGCAGTTTTTTTTTTAAAGTTGATTTTTCGGTTAAAAATTAATTTTATTAATTTCTTATTTTGTTAGGTGATGCGCAGAAAAAAATATACTATAAAAAGTAATAACGTATTTAGGTACGTAAATATTTATATGTAGATATGTATTTTACTTACATATAGGTACATATGTATATAGATATGTCTATCCTCAGTTTAAAAATATCACCTTTCTATGCAAATATGTACATACATATGTAGGTATGTACGTTCTATTGAGCAAGTAGCCGTTACAAAATTTACATACATATTTATGTATGCCTATGTTTTTATATATACATACATATGATATTCATTTATCTACATTCTTGATATGCACAATGGGTATTTGGTGTTTGTATGTTTCACAGATTGGGTTGAATTTCCTTGTGACTCACAGCTGGATACATCTGTTTGCTTGGATATGTTTTCATTTGTAGATATGGAAGCGAATGTTGCTGTTGGAACGTCTTAAATTTTTAAATAAACACGTGTACAGCGGCTTATCACACATTTGTGGGCGGTGCCACGCCTACTTTACATTTTTTTCCCCAAAAAACGTTGATAAAATGACCAGGTCAATGTCGGTACCAAATTTTGGTATTCTACATATTTATCTACCTACACAAGTTCTGTTTTTACCTCCTTTTTACTAAACTTAAAAAAGAGTGGGCGTGGTCTTCTAGTGTATTACCTACTCTATTTTCAGTCTACACAGCAAAGTTTCGTTATTCTATCGTAAAAGGTTTTAAAGTTGCTGACAGCAGAAATGTGAAAGTTTTTTCATTCCTATGTGGGCGGTGCCACACCCATTTTTCAAAAAAAAAGTAATTTAGCTTATTTTAAGTGGGTGAACTTTTTACAGCAAAAATAAGTTTCTTGGTCTTGAGTTATTAAAAATTAAAATTTGAAACCTGAAAATTTATTCACCCTTATGTGGGCGGTACCACGCCAATTTTAGAACAAGTTTTACCATTTCAACTGCTTCAGTCATATAATTATCCAATTTAATACGTTTTTCGAAGCTTTCGATATCTTAAATAAATAAAATGAAACAAAATAAAATTAAATTAAAAAAAAAAAAAAATTTATAAAATAAAAAAATGAAGAAAAAAAAATAGAATAAAAAAAAAAAATTAAAAAAAAATTTAAAAAAAAAAAAAAATTAAATAAATAAATAAATATGTATCTACATATAAAAAAATATAAATAAAATAAATTAAAACAAAACAAGTGAGGAAGTCTTAGTTCGGGACCATTAAATACTCAGCGGTAGTTTCGTATGATTTTCGAAATATTCCATTTCGGAAGTGGGCGTAGTTGGGAAGCGATTTCGTCCAAATACATCAGGTATACTCCCTATTATGCTAGTATGTATACCTTGCACCAATTTCATCGTTCTACCGTAATCAGTTTGAAAGTTATGACCCGTGAAATTTTCAAATATGCCTCCCTGAAAAATTTTCATTAAATGATAATAGAATGACTAGGGGATTCATCCTACCAAACTATATCATTTTAGCCATTTCCGTTACCGAATTATATCAATTTAGGTGACTTTCGAAGCTTTCGATATCGAAAGTGGGCGTGGTTGGAGAACGATTTTTTCCAATTTCATCAGGTATACTCCCAACGATACTAGTATGCTTTGTGCCAAATTTCATCGTTATACCCTGATCAGTTTAAAAGTTACGACCAGTCGAATTTTCAAAAAAGCCTCGTTTAAAAGTGGGTGGGGCCACGCCCAATTTAGAAAATTTATCTCAAAAAATCATTATATAATGACCAGGGGGATACACCCCTAAAATTATATCATTTTAGCCACTTCAGCAACCGTGATATGTCGATTTATATGATTTTCGAAATTTTCGATATCGAAAAGAGGGAAACCTACTTTGGCCAGAACCTACCTTGGCCAGAAAGAAACCTGCATACAAAATTTCATTAAAAAAACCAAAAAACCAAAAAAAAAATAAAATAAAAAAATAAAAGAATTAAAAAATTAAATAAAGGAAAATAAATTAAAATAAGATAAGAAAAATTAAATTAAAAAAAGATAAATAACATATAATACAATAAATAAATTCCACAATATTGTCGAAAACAGCTTTGTTTGTTGTCGTTTTTTGTTTTTTTTTTGGTTTTTTGCAAAACACTTGCGTGCGTTGAATTTTTATTTAAGGCCTTAAAAGGCATTGCCAAGGTCATTGAATTTTAACGTGTGAGCGCGATGCGATAGGCAACAAATGTGGGCATTTTATTTCAATTTCTAACAAATTAAACAAGTTTCCTTTTTTTTCACATGAAATGTGTCTATTTTTATTGCGGCATACATGGATACTCATGCGCACATCTGCTTTTGTGAAAAGCATACTTGTTTGAGAGATTTCATAAATAAATAACTGTTTTCGCAATAAGTTATTAAAGTTTTTTTTTTTTTCATTTTTATTTTTATTAATAACAGTAAGTAATGATAAAGAAAGAAACATTTTTTCCATTTTTAGACGTTGCACTACGTTTCTAAACTACAAAAACAATATGATTGAAGTTGAAATGCAGAAGCTTTCTGTTTTTAGAAAATACTTCCGTGCCACAAAATAGATTCTAAACTCCAAGTTAGTCATCTAGCAAAACATTAGTGAAAATTTTATTCCATTCTCAACAGCGGTTTTCGACTGATATGCGAACAAACAGATTTGTCTGTCAGTCGGTATGTTTGTTGGCGCATCAATCAAAAACAATTGTCTTGAATTGAATGAAATTTTCACCGATGTCTTGCTAGATGGCTAACTTGAAGTTTACAATTTATTTTACCGTAGGCTCAAAATATTTTTGTAAAGAGTTTTAAAAAAATTCCATTTTGCATTTTACGCCCACATATCTTATTCTCCAAGTGTGTTTATCTTACTATTGCCACCTTCAAATTCCGCAACGTCAACAACTTTTAAGTAACAAGTCAAAAAATTAACATTGATCATCGACGCGACGTTCAATGTCTGGGTCGAGTGCTGCTTTTACTGTCGGCTTTGTTGTTGCTTAAGCCGTTAAATGCCACTTGATACCAACAATCGTGCTTTGAGCGTGTTACAAACTCAAGAAATTGTTTTAAATAAAAAATGATTGTTTGGAAAAGTAAGCAAGTAAGCATGCAAAAGAAAACACCACATGCCTAGCAGCTAGTTAATTGCAGAATTTGCAGTGAAAAAATATTTTTACTAGCATTTACCTACCTAGTTATATACTTTTTTTATTAAAAAAAAGTCACGCAATAAATCTTACCAGATTGAAAAAAGCCGATATGTATTATGAAAAATTAAGAATTTTTTTTTCAAGGAAAAGTTCCTCATACGCACCGGCCTAAAGTACCCAATATTACTGTGCTTTCATAGGTATGGTGGCCAGCCTTACCTAAATTCCACTTTATTTGGTATGCGGCCAAAAATACCTTTCATTTGATACCCATATTATCATATCTTGCTCAATATATATTTAATAAGTAGAAAAAATCTTAGAATAACGCATATTATCCATAGAGCAAATTTGATCCAAGTCGCTTCAACCCTTTCCGAGATAGTGGTCGATATACGAAGTAATTAATAAAATGCGTTTAGGTGGCAACCCTGCTTGAAAATATCTTCTTTGGTATATGCGGCTTAAAATACCTTTAATTTGATGCCCATGTTGACAGTTGACATATCTTTCTCAATTTCGAAATAAAAATTAGATAGGTGGCAACCCTGCAAGCCGCCTCCAAATGGCAACACCCATGTAGAAATCGTCTGTCAAATTTGATTCCAATGCTCAATCAGTTTCCGAGATAGTAGAGAATATACAAATATGTATGTATATAAAAATATCTGGCAAGGTTTATGTAAAAAATCAAAGTTATATGAAAAAATTATAAAAATTAAGTAAAAATTAATTAAGTGTTTATTTTATGGTAAATGGTTTTGAAATTAAATATAAGCAAATATTTATAGTAAAACATCATCTCACGTATGTGCATATCATAGTCATTTTCATTGAGCAAGTTCAAGTGCAAAGATGTTAATTGTAGACATTAGACTGGACCAAAAAATTATTTTTTTTCGGAAATTATACTTTTCAGTATAGCGAAAAAAATACTGTACAATTTTTAGGACCTAATATTAGCTCTGATCCCTTACTTTTCTGACTAAAACTACTAGAACTGTCAAAATTAGAAAATCCGCTCTTAGTGCGAGAGCAACACCAAAGAGTACGGGATCGCCAAAGTGGTAGAACTATCAAACTTGGTCGCTTGACAGTTCTACAACAAGTAGTCAGAGTTTACCAGCAAACAATCTGCTGACTAAATCTTGCAACTCTCTGACTAGAGAGAACTGACTTTTCTGCTCTCACCAGTCAGAAAATGGGCGTACGGGATCACTTTCCTGTAGTTCGTGACTGTTTCTGACTATTTCTTACTGTCAAATTGGTGTAAGGGATCAGAGCTTTTAATTTGAATTTTCGTTTAAAACTGTCAAATTGAGCTGGTTTTTGTTTTGTAGAAGATTAAATTTCACACAAAAAAGTTCTGAATGTAAAGGTTTTTCAGGGTCCGTTCCGTAGTAATCAGGATCTTAACATTGGTACATATAGTTTTCTGTTTTCAAATTTTCCAAATTATTTAAAATTAAAGGGGGGAAAAAATTAGATTACTTTTTTTTGTTTATTTTTGACTGACTTTTTTTCGCTCAATGGAATAAATCTACATTCCAATCCTCTGCCAGAGTTTGCCAAATTGGTCGCAGTTCGGACCAAATCTCAAAAAGCGAAAACTAAAGACGGCATATTTTTGTGAGGTTAAGACCGAACCTCGATTCGTTTTTAAGTTCTGATATCAGCCGTAAATTTCCTTTGAGAATATTCTTCTTATCTGTTTTCTATATTGAAATTTCAAAACAAAAACGTGAAATTACCAATGTTTACATCCCGCTTACTCGGGATAAATATAAAAAAAAAAAAAAAAATTGGTCCGGTCTAATATACATATGTACATCTATCTAAGCGCTCATATATGAGTAGTTCATTAGTACAATAAAAGGTAATAAAATCCAGTTACACCAGTTTGTGCTGATTTATCTTTGGTCCATGAACATGAATGGGTCATTGAACAGAGTCTAATAAGCTTTTTAAGATGTATGAAAATATTACTATGTATATAGATACGAGTACTTGTGCAGATGTGGCTTGAACTTATGGCACGGCCGAAGTAAAAGTGATTAAGTTGCAAAAAAATTAAATAAAAATAACTCAACTTTAAGTTCCACTATCGTGACCTTGAAACTGGGAAAAAAGCAGGTGAACCACTTATAGAAGTTACACTTCTAAAAAAATTTAAAATTAAACATAGACGCACAAAATGGCCCTAAATTTGTTCGTTGGGTCTTTATGGCTTGATATATCAGTTTATATATAAATGAACAAGTATATAATAGTATGTGGGCCATTCCATGTCAAAGGGGCGGCAAATGCATGAAAAAATCCCTTCTGAAATGAATCAATTTTGGTCAAGAGTTTCTTTTAAATCTGCAGTTGCCATGAATATATTTGCATTTCCCAGTAATTTCTACTTTATTAATTTAATATTTAAGTGATTCAAGTGTTTACTACATATTGATTTCTACACTTGAGTATGTGATGAATCATTTTATAGTTAGAGAAACCGTATGTCTAAACAAACTCATAAACAAGTATGTATGTATATCTACGCAGGTATTATTTTCCAATTTTTTATTTGTTTATTTCCTTCCCTGATGAATCATGCACGTACCTAATCATTTGCAAAAGCACAAGCAGTTTAAGTTTTCAACTTTTCAAATGAGCTCTCGTATTACCAATCAAACTCGAAGTGCACCCCTACCCTTCTACAAAAATTTAGGTTTTTTATTATAACTTCAACGTAAACATTTTGATTGGAAAAAAATTCTTCTACGTGCAATAAATCAACATTTATGTGATGATAACCTTGTTTTTTCTGTTGTTTTCATTTTAAAAATATTTTTGGAAAACGTCATTACTTTATTTTAGTTTGCTTTATTTTATAATATTTTATTTCATTTCGGTGCTATAAATTTAGCACTTTACTTACCCAAAATGATCCCAAAATGACCCTAAAATAATACAAAAATAATCCTAAAACGACCACTTGAATTTTCCCAAAATGAACCCAAAACGAACCCAAAGTGATCCAAAAATGATCCCAAAATGGCCCCAAAATGATTCCAAAATGACTCCAAAAAGACCCTTAAATGTTCTCAACATAATCCGAAAATAATCCCAAAATAATCCTAAAATGATCCCAGAACGACCCTAAAGAGACTCTTAAATATTCCCAAAATGATACAAAGTTTAACCAAAAATGACCCAAAAACGATCTTTAAATGATCCCAAAATTATCCCAAAATGACCCTAAAATGATCCCAAAATTGTACCAAAATGATCCCAAAACGATCCAAAAATTATCCCAAAATGACCCCAAAATGATCCGAAAATGATCCCAAAATTGTCCCAAAATGATCCAAAATTGAACATAAAATTATCTCAGCGTAGTCCCAAAATTATCCCAAAGTGACCCCTAAATGATCCCTAAACGATCCTAAAATAATCCAAATATGATCCCAAAATGACCCCAAAGCATACAAATACAATCCGGTAAAATGGTAACCCTGGGTGGAAACCCTACTTGAAAATATTTTTGTTAGTATGTCGACGAAAATACCTTTCATTTGATAGCCATATTGTAAGCTCTCCAAGTGGCAACCCCCAAGTGTATAGTCTTAGATTCAATAATAATAACTCTATGCCAAATTTCATCCCAATCACTCAAGCGGTTCTCGAGATAGTACCGGATATACAGATATACTGCGGTAAAGTGGCAACCCTAGGTGGTAACCCTACTTGAAAATATTTTAGTTGGCATGTTGCCGAAAATACCTTTCATTTGATACCCATACTGGCATATCTTGCTCCATAATTTAAAAAAAATTGAGACAGGTGGCAACCCTGTAAACCACCCAACTGGCAACCCGTATGTTTCTCAAGTTAAAAAAATCTACGTTTTCGTTTTATCGCGGTGAAAAAAGCTATTTATTGCTATCATTGTTCAAATATTTAACGGAACATTGAGCGATCAAAATTTTGTTCAACACAAAATAACAATTTTACTCTCATTTCAGACATAGTGGTAGAGTGATGTCATAAAATTAAAAAAAAATATCTTCTATCATCGAAAAAGTTCGTTAAAAACTGAACACATATACCAAATAAAAAATACATACATACATATAAAACTACTAGGGTTGAATGAAGCCGAACTTCATGCACCCAACGAACATTTCAGACTTCACATTTTAAGCTAGGATGCCATGCTTTCTATATACATAGCTTAGAATTATATTCCCAAAGAGAATAGACAAGGCTTTGTAGGTTTTTTTTTTAAATTAAAGTTAGGTTTGTTGGTATGTCAGCATTAGACTGATTTTAATATTAACATTTCAAAATTTATCATTACTCGTTTAGATTCGTGCTCTATGAAGTAATGAAATGAAAAAAAAAAAAAATATTAAAAAAAATTTCATAAAAAAGAATATACAAATCCAATGGTGCGACAACTGCTGGAAGCTAGACAAACCAACAGTTTTCATTTCTATTCCTTTTTTAATTTTTTTATTAAAATTTCACTCTCCATAAAAACATTGCATCGCCTAGTAAGGAAAAATTTCAAAAAAATTTTTCGCCCAGTCCAATGTTCATACTTAATTATGAATTAATAAAAAATACCCTTACGTATGCATTGCTGTGCTTTGGAATGTTAAAAAAATCAACAAGTTTTTGCGATTTCTTATACCATTCAAGCAGCGAAAATGTTTTTTTTTTCGTAGCCGGCGATAACGGCTACCATTCAAACACCCACGTCAGCTTTTGAGTGAAGCATTTTCAATTTTCGGTCGTACAATTCGAAGATGCGTTCATGCTGCCGCATTTTGAAAATGCGCATTTAGCTAATTTTCGAATGCTTAAGGTGCGTTCTTACATCGCAAGTGGAAGTATGCTTGCCTTTTCATATAAACTACATTTCTTTTATAAAAGTGAGTCCGTGGGTAAAGAAACCGACTTTCTAAACAAACTTGGAAACTGATTTATTTTGGAACGATTTTCCGTCATCCCTTTTCAGAACGAAAATCGACACTGATGATGGCGCATTGCCGAAACCGGTTTGTCTCAAAACCAAATTTGACAAGGGATGACGGAAAATCGTTCCAAAATAAATCAGTTATTCACCCTGTCGGAAACATCAGTCTTAATAAATATGAAACTTGGAAACTCTTCACCTCGAAAGTTGCAACTTTTAACAGGAAAAATTATTGAATAAGTACGTTGACTTGCTTCGTGAGCAGATATCCTAATATAAACAGCGGTTCGCCCAAAATTATGCAAAATTTTTTCACTTTTTCTTCAAACAAGGAAATTTTTGTTCGTACTGTATCTCGAAGATGCTAAAGCTAATGCAGAAATAAAGTAGCATTTAGTTGCGTTTAGCTTTCAAAATTGTATGAAAAAATGCTGCATTTTGGGCTAAATGCTAAAATGCAAAATGCAGGCTCAGCACGAACAGCACATTAACTGCTATTGGAGTATAGGGCCTTCCAACAATATTTCAAAAAACATAAATGCGTTAAAATTCTAAAAAACAACTAAAAGCGCCTAAAAAGTTGCCCCCTTTGTAACATATGCACATATGTACATTCATATTTATGGTCACCATATCTATTAGTGTTTTGTGCACATTTACGGTAAAACGCAGATATGTAGTTATTTTAAAAAAGCAGGTTGAACACATATATATTGTATTCAGTGGCGTATCCAGGATTTCGGGAAGGGGAGAGGGGTTTTACATTTTTTTTTTAATTTCGGGCACATTTTTCATTCACAGTTTCTTTAAAACTGGCCTATTATGCCCTTTTTTCAAAAAATATATATCTACATTTGTTAGTATGGGCAATGTCAGATTCAAGGTATCACTTATGTAAATCATTTAAAAAGTTACCGAATGTGTATTACGTAAACGCAAAAATATGAGTTGGCAGTTTGCTGGCAGTTTTACTATTTCTTTGTGTATTTTTTACTATATTTTTGCGGTAATTTTTACTTTTTTGCGTAACTTTTACTGTGTTTTTTTTGTGTAATTTTACTAAATTTCTTGACTACTTTTTACTATATTTTTGTGTAATTTTTTACTCTTTTTTGCGTAATTTGACCATATTTTTTGTGTAATTTTTACTTCATTTTTCGGGTAACTTTTACTATATTTTTTGTAATTTTTACTATTTTTTGTGTAATTTTAACTTTTTTTGCGTAACTTTTACTGTGGTTTTTTGTAATTTTTTCTATTTTTTGCGTTATTTTTACTGTATTTTTTGTGTATTTTTACTGTATTTTTTGTGTAATTTTCACTATATTTTTTACATAATTTTTACTATATTTTTGGGGTCATTTTTTTACTATATTTTTTTGCGTATGCAAAAATTACTGTGAAAAATATGACTTTTAGGACCCCAAAGGGGGGCGAGGGGGTGTTTGAAACTGAAATTCCCACCCGCGGATCCGCCCCTGGCTGTATTATAGTTTTTGCCGTTACTATCTCTTTTGTTTTTATTTCATTTGATTTGAACAATTGCCCGACATTGAGCTTTCATCCAAATTAAGTCAACAATACACGATAGATTTCCCCAAACGGATTGATCGCTTAAACCCGCTTGAACGCATTTTTTAAAGTAATTGTTATTTGTGACTTTTATGTACATTTTTAGATTTTGTATTTGTGTGCGAATTTATCAAGTTTTGACAAAAGTTTGTCAGTCAGTTTGTCAATTTGTATTAATGATTTTTAACCAAAAACGGCAACACTAACTGAATTTGTTCATATGCAAAGACTTGTATACCTATGTGCTGATGTTTTTTTGTCCAAATTTTAATTACCGGTTTTAATGCGTATTTCAATACAAACGCACCTGCAAATATACATAATATGTGTGACTGAAGCAGTTTTTTTCGCCATATTTGATTTATTCAAACTCCTTGTAAGGTCAAGTGACGCGAAAGCTGTAAGATGTCAGTATAGGTTAAGTGGATACATGATTTTCTGTTGGGGGGCCTATAAATTTATAATCCTTCAACTTTCTAAAAAGTCGTTATTTTTAAAAAAGTTGTAATCTAATAAAAGTCCTGAAAATGTATATGAAATTATCTAAGGATAACCCTAAATTTCGACAGGACATACAGGATAAAGGTGTTCACGTGGGCCTCAACGTAGTTTTATTCCGATATCTCAATCCGTTTCGGAGATATCAACCAAAACATAAAATAGAATTTACCTGAAGTTTTCTTACTCCAAAAACTTAAGGTTACTCATACGCCGTGTATGGCCTATAAAAATTTCACCATAATTAAAAATCTTCAAAACATACACAATTATTTTTGCTACAAAACATATTGTTACGCAATCTACTAAAATACTTTTGAAAGTACAATGTAATTTTCTCGTGAAAACATTTTATTTGTATATCGTTTTAAAGGATCCTGTTGTCCTTATACAAATTCTATGCTGGAGATTTGTTACACAGTCCTTTATTTATGGCTTATGTATTAAAAGTATGTGATTTTCGAAGCCTTAATTCGTTTTTTGCGAATTTAGCATAAGCTGCTAGCTTAAACTTAAACTAAAAATCGGCACGGGCTACCTTTATCCCAGAACAATAAAAGTTCTCATATACATATATGCATATCAAATTTCTAGCCAACATTTTTTTCCATGTACAAAAATACTTAACTTTGTTCAAGGTAGCACAAGGGTGAATTGGGTAATTTATAGAAATGGTTCAAAATTCGGTTATAAAAAAGTCACAATTTCCATTATCAATTTGTTTCTCTAGATTACGAGTATGACTTAATTTTGCATGCCAGATCTACAAGTTCTATATATAAATATTTACCTTCAGTACGCTTTGTATATGTATAATCTTACATATGTACGTATGTTCGTTAGGTTGACCCTATTTTCATGACGAAAAACTGTCAAAAATTGTTCCTCTAATTTTTGAGCCAATGCGTCACATCACATCAAAATCTCTGAAATTTTTTATATGTGGAAAAGTTTTATTTTATTGAATTTTTTATTATTTTTTTTATCCAACTTAATTTAATTTTGTTTAGTTTACATTATTTTATTTTATTTAACTTTATTTTATTTTATTCTATTTCATTTTATTTTATTCCGTTTAATTTGTTTTTTTTTTTTTTATTTTTTTTTATATTTTATTTTATCTATTTTTTATTTTATTTTTTATTTAATTTAATTTAATTTTATTTCATTTCTTTTCATTTCATTTTATTTATTTTTTTAAATTTTATTTTATTATATTTTATTTTTTATTTTTCTTATTTTATTTTATTTTATTTTCTTTTATTTTATTTTATTTTATTTTATTTTATTTTATTTTATTTTATTTTATTTTATTTTATTTTATTTTATTTTATTTTATTTTATTTTATTTTATTTTATTTTATTTTATTTTATTTTATTTTATTTTATTTTATTTTATTTTATTTTATTTTATTTTATTTTATTTTATTTTATTTTATTTTATTTTATTTTATTTTATTTTATTTTATTTTATTTTATTTTATTTTATTTTATTTTGTTTTATTTTATTTGTTTTATTTTATTTTATTTTATTTTATTTTATTTTATTTTATTTTATTTTATTTTATTTTATTTTATTTTATTTTATTTTATTTTATTTTATTTTATTTTATTTTATTTTATTTTATTTTATTTTATTTTATTTTATTTTATTTTATTTTATTTTATTTTATTTTATTTTATTTTATTTTATTTTATTTTATTTTATTTTATTTTATTTTATTTTATTTTATTTTATTTTATTTTATTTTATTTTATTTTATTTTATTTTATTTTATTTTATTTTATTTTATTTTATTTTATTTTATTTTATTTTATTTTATTTTTTTTTATTTTAGTTTATTTTATTCTATTTTATTTCATTTTATTTTATTTTATTTTATTTTATTTTATTTTTGTTTATTTTATTTTATTTTATTTTATTTTATTTTATTTTATTTTATTTTATTTTATTTTCTTTTATTTTATTTCATTTCATTTCATTATATTTTATTTCATTTTATTTTATTTTATTTTATTTTATTTTAGTTTAGTTTAGTTTAGTGTATCTTATTTTATTTTTTTTTACGCAATTAAATTTTTTTTGTTTCATTTTATTTAATATTCTTTTATTTTACTTTTTTACATAATTAAATTTTTATAAATTTTAGATTATTTTATTATAGTTTTTTTTTTATTTCACATTATTTTATTTTGTTTTATTTTCTATTTGAAATTATTTGAAAAATAAAGGACTCGCTAATGTACGTAATATTTCTACTAAATTTATTCACAAACAATATCACATGTCTGCCAGATTGCATAATTACTTCAGGAATTTTTTTCCACCACGATACTTTATAACGTTCGAGTGATTTAAAAACATATTCTCATTAAATAACTGTTCAAGAAATTATTAAGCTGTGAACATGAGCTAACGCTATGATATTATTCCCGCCCTAATTAACATTTATGGAAGTGTGTACTTGTCTAAGTATTCATGTTTTGTAGGTCGATGTGATGTGACTATGTTACGCTTCTAAGCAGTTCGTTCGTGATCATGTGCCAATTTTAGAAAAATTCATTCATAAAAACAACTTAGAACTCAGGCAGTCTCAAAAATGATAGTCTCGCACGCAACCAAAAGTAGATCGCACTAGAACAAGAGAAAGCTATTGCAGAAGTAGAGCTGTTTTAAAATTTTGCTCCGTCTTGCCTATGTAGAACCTTTGGAGGTTCCCCAATTATTCGATAAAAGTCCCAGAGGGTTTCTCAACGGTCTCTAAAGCTTTTGGGTGCGCTGAATTCGAATCTGAAGTCAGATTTTTCGGGTCACTCTAGGTTTTCTCTCCAGAGGTAGTAGTAAACAGTTTTTTTTATTACATCTTTGCGCTGGGGGTCTATCCAGAAAAAGTTACATTCTGTGTATTTTGTTCTTATAAATATAAGATGTAAGTGTAATACAGGTTTATGTCGTGAGTACAGAGTATTTGAGAGAGCCAAATACCTCTTGTATACATGAGACACAAAAGTCGTGATTATGGGAGTTCTTTTTGTTGGAAGTTAAGAAAACTAAATTAAAGAAAAGTAAAGATGAGGGATCGAAGGGAAAGGAAATTGAAGATAAGGAAAGGAAAGGAAGGGAAATGACAGGAAACAAATGGAAGTAAAGTAATGGAAAAAAGGGGAAGGGAAGGAAATTAAAGGAGCGGGATGGAAAGGAAAGGAAAGGAAAGGAAAGGAGAAGAAAGAAAAGAAAATAAAAGGAAAGGAAAAGAAAGGAAAGGAAAGGAGAGGCAAGCAAAGGATAGAAAAGTTAGGGAAAGGACATTAATGGAAAAGAAAGGAAAAGAAAAGTAGAAAAGGGAAAGAAAGGAGAGTAGAAGGAAAGGGGTAATTTTGGGTCCATTTTGGAATCGTTTTGGGGTCATTTTAGGATGATCTCGGGAGTGTTTTTGGGTTTAATGTGGGGTTTCGGTCATTTTGGGTTCATATTGAGACAATTTTGGTGTGATTTTAGGATCATCTTGGAGGTGATTTTGAGGCCAATTTGAGATTTTATTACGATCATTTCGGCATATGGATTAATTAAAAAAAAAATTTACAACTAAAAACCATCCTCTGGAGAGAAACACTAGGGTGATCCGATTCGGTTTCAACAGACCCAAAAGCTTAAGAAACCCGCTGGGATTTTCAAAAATCTTGCTGTATCGTGTAATTAATTTCGCGTATTTTTTGTTAGTATGTATTTAAATATGCTCTGTAAGTATTTGTAAAGATCTGTAGATCTAACACTTGAAACTAGT
>CAXKVI010000005.1:107110465-107189965 GCA_964058755.1 Campiglossa producta
ATAGAAAGTAAAATTCAATAAAGGTTTCTAATTCGCATTTTGAATTGAAAACGCAACGCCAGCTAGAGTGCCAAGATATAATTGCGTGAGTCGCGTGTTTATCTGCTTGAACAAACCCATCACAATGGCATTACAATCGGGCAAATCAAAGCATACAAACATACCTACATACGTATATAACTGCATACCAGACAATGAATAGTTCATATACTTGAGAAATGTCATCAAAAAAGCTAAAAAGTTAACACTACTTTCAACTGAGGTAAACTCTTAGATAAAGTTCGTTGCTTAAGTCTTTCGTTTAATGCAAATTTTTCGATAGTTGGCTCTACTTATTTTTTTTTTTCTTTTTTGTGTTTATAACTGTACTACATTTTAAACATATTTACGTCTTACTCTACTATCGGTTTATAGACTCCACAATGTATGTTTGTATGTCTTTAAAGATATGTAAATTAAACAAAAGAAAATTTTAAAATTTGCATTTGCGAAAGTAGTGTGAAAAACAAACACAAGCCTCTAAGCTATTTTTGTGCAAAAGCATTGTTATACTTTTACACTACTTTGTAAGTATGTTTACATGTATGCACGTCTACTTATCCACAGTTAGCATATAAGGTGATAAAATGTTAGTCTAGTTGTTAGTTAAACCAGTTTTTATTTGTGGTAAAAAAATTAATATGTATATGTATTTGGCGAGCGAGCGATTTTTGTTTATGCAGGTCAGCAGGCGAACGCACGTTTTATTGTCAGTTACAATTAATTTGAACGCAAACAAAAAATGCGTTCATACAACAATGCAAAATAATAACAAAAACAAGTATAAGACAAGCCAACAATGAGACAAGTCAATAACATTTGAATAAGTCAAAACATTCATTGTTGTTGAAAAAGAAAAAAAAAAAAAAAAAAAAAATACATTCGCAAGGTAGTCACCACATTTGATTCGAGTAGGTAACTGGTGTTACAGGTGTTGCATATTCGGCGCTATAATGACAGGTTGGCATGGTTGCCATTCAGCTTGATAGTTACCAAAATTGATACATTTTTTTCTTTACTAAGTAATTTGAGTAAAAAAATAGTAGCAACTGTGTTCGGACTTAAATATTTTGTTTGATGGTAGTACTTGAAAAAATAAGTAGATTTAGGAAAAAAGTGGTGGATTTTGATTTATTGCGATGCAATTTTTTTATTGAGAGTGAAATTTGAAAAGGAAATTAAAATAGTGAACGGAAAAACGGACGGAAATCAGAGAAAGGTGACGGAAATGAAGACACTTATTGTCTATATCTCGGGAGCGCTTGAAGTGATTTGGATCAAAGTTTGTCATATAGATAGTATGCTTCATTCTAAAGTCTGGTTTTCATTAGGCCAATTTTTGAAAAATTCTATCGACTTTATCGAAGTAATCAACGAAATCTCGAAAACCAACTATAAGCTTTTCTACTTTGGTGTTGCCACTTTTGGGCGACTTACAGGGTTGCCACCTAAATCAATTTTGTTTAAGTATTGAGCAAGATATGTCAATTTTGTTTAAGTATTGAGCAATATATGCCAATATGGGTATCATATATTCTAACTAAGATATTTACAGGAACGGTTGCCACCTAGGGTTGCCACATCACCCTGCTTATTCCATCGTATATAGACCATTATCTCGGGAACGGCTAAATCGATTTGTATCAATTTTGGCATATAGACAGTATGCTTAATTCTAAAACTTCATAATTGGGTGTAGCCACTTTGAAAACTTTCCAGGTTGCCACCTATCTTAATTTTTTTTAAATATTGAGCAAAATATGTCAATATGGGTATCACATGAAAGGTATTTTCGGCCTTATAACGAATATATTTCCAGAGTTGCCACCTAACGACAATTTATTGATCGACCAAAATCTCTGGAACCCATTGACCTCTATTGTTTTTGAATAATGAATATGGAGCTTTTTGAGCTTTTGGGAATTTTTTCTAAACGTTTTGGTACTTTTTTGTTCAAGCTGGCGGCAACTCTACTGTTTGGTCGTACGCTGGCGAATCTATAAAATATTGCCGTTTTTGTAATGAGGAGAAAGGTGAAGTCGCTTACATATTTTGCCAATAAAACAAGCGAATGAATGAAACCAGTAACGAGCAAAGTTGTGATGCTAATGACCATGACAATGGCCATGTTAAATTTTATTTCAAAGAAAACTATAAACGAATGTGTGGACTTTAGGGTAGTTAAGAAAAATTACACAAAACTTAATAATCGATAATAAAAAAAAAGAGACCTCGGCACAAAAGCGCTGTAACGTAGCCCTTAAGGCCCAATTACATACAACTTTTTGAAACTTTGACAGATGCGCGACCCTTTTTTGCCAATGAGCCAAAATTGTGCAAATAAAAATCGACCCTAATGCTCCAATAAAATGAAACTATGAAGGATTCACTTTCATACAAAGTACGTGGAACGTAAAGCGAAGCAAAACTTTGGCAAATGGGCAACAACGAGGCGTGCATCTGTCAAAACTTATTTTGTCAGTGTGTTTCAGTAAAATTGAGTTTAACTAATTTAATTCGAGGGGAGAGGGTTAATCTTTTTTTGTTGATCAAACAAACAAAAAAAAGCACAAATCTTTCAAGCGAGCAAAGAAATCATTAAACTCCATGCAGACAGAAATCGATATTTTTTTTACATTTTTTTAAATTGTACCAGAATTGAAATTTCCTCGATTTAATCGTGCAATTAGTTTAACACTTAAGATTATCATAATTGCTTAAGCAGCAAATTATTTGGCTGGCGATTGCAGCTAAAACGCGAAGTAGTGAAAATTAATGGCTTCTGGGTGGCCGTGACGTGTTAAGCTGCGAAAAAAATATAATTTTTGTTTTGCTTCAACACTTAAAAAAACTAAAAAAAAAAAAAAAATTTAAAAATTAAACAAAAAAAAAGAAAATGAATGAAAGAAGCATGCAAACAATTTAAAAGCATGCTTTAACTAATGCGAAGAGTTAAAGTAAAACACAAAAACTGAAAAAAAGTTTATGTAAAAAAAAAATATTGCAAAACAATTAAAGAATTAATTTTGTTGAAGGTACTTTCATTGAACCAAACAGACCGTAAACATTAATGTTAATCAAGAGAGTTTTAGTATTTAGTTAACATCAATACAAGTAAAAAAAAAACAAATGCACATTGGACTGGGAAAAAAAAACATTTTCTTTATTATTTTTGTTGGTTAGGTCAGGCATCGCCACCTAGTGGCTCTTTTGGTCCTATGTGTTTCTACACAACATCATGTGACCTTTTTTTGGCCCGCAAGTTGAAAGATCTGCGACTCCTGGCTTAAATTTTTGGGTACTGATATGAATATTGCTTTAAAACTGTCAAACCATAGTTTTGTAGAAAACGAGAGAAAAGTTCTTGATTAAACTTTTTTTTCTGGAGACTTTTAACATTAATAATATTTTTGTTTGATTTCAACTTTTAAAATAAATTTAGAAAAACGAATATTCTTTTTTGGCATTAAAAAAAAAGTATCATTATAATAAATTTTTTTTTGACCTAGTCTAATGTATATCTATTAAGCCTCATTTACACGGGTCGATTTTCTGGTCGATTTTTATCGAACCACTTCTGTTCAATTCTTAAATACAAGCTGAAGATCGATCGAATTGCTGTTTGCGCGGTCGATTGAAAAAAAGGTTAGAAAAATCGACCCGTGTAAATCATCCATTAGGATGGTTCAAATAAAAAAAAAAAATTTTTTTTTTTGGTTCTTACCCCCTGAAAAGTGAAATTTTTTCAAAAACCTTTACATATTCTTAAAGCGGAGGCTTTGAAGTTTCGAAAACGGCAAGTTGTGTGCGATTATCTTGACTATTAAAATTATTACAGCTATTTTCAGGTTTTCAAAAATGATGAGAAAAATCACTTTGAAAAAAATCCCATTTTTTTCATACACTTTCCTAAAGGTTAAGTTACAGCGCTAATTTCTTGCAGTGCTTATTTTCTCATCGACACCTAAATTTTTAGGGGGTAAGACCATGACGACAATTTCTTTGAATCACCCTAATATCTATATATTAGGTTGAATCTATCCCTTCAAAAGTTACTAAATGAGGTCGATTTTTAATTTTCCAATACATTTTTGAAAAAATATTTTTTTTTAAAGATTTTTTTCAAAAAAATTTACATAATATTGAAGTTGTTACTATGAACTTTGTCAAACTTTTTATATAGTATTATTATCAAAACTACAAAGTTAATTAAGGCTGATTTTCACGGGTCGATTTCCTGGTCGATTTTTGTCTATCCACCGTGTAAATAGCAATTCGGCCAACCTGTATTTACAAAAATCCCAGCAAATCGACCGTTTAAATCAGCCTTTACAGCTATTCAAAAATGACCAAATTTTGTATGGACATTATAAGGGTTACTTGTAATAGTTCAAAATTTAGTCAATTAGTTTTCAAAAACCTGTACTTAGTTTTTGAAAGTTCAAATGTCTTCCTCTCACCATATCTCCCGTGACACAACAAAACCAAGTAAGAAGTTGGTAAAATAACTGAGACTTACTTGGTTTTGCAATTGTCACGGGAGATATGTAGAAGTTTTTTGAAAAAATTTCAAATTTTTGAAAAATACACTTTGAAAAAAAAAACTTTAAATAATGTGTACCTATGGGAAAGTGAAAAATTTACCTCTTAAGGGCTAAAGCGGGAAACAGAATCAGTCCGCCAATACGTCAGTTGCGTGATGTGCGTCAATTTTAGAACAAATTCTACTTTGACGTATCCGTCGTATCTGGCGTTACGCATACAAACACCCGCAGTCTACTTTGCTGTCAGTTGTTTCAACGTACTGACGTACTGATTCTGCTGAACGCTTTAGTTACTGCGCTTATTTTTTGAGAGGTAAGACTTGGGAAATTTTTTTAATAACCCTAATGTACATACATATATGAATGTTAATCAAAAACTTTAATACCTTAAAATGCAAAAAATTAACATTAACATCTCAATTGGCAAAGAAAGCTTTGTAAAAAGCACAAAGTAATTATTTCACGTCTGGTACGAGTTGCTACACAGATTTAGTTTTCATTCCTATTACCAAGTGGAAGATCTCGCAGAAAAAATACCGGAGGCAGGTGCGGGTTCAACGTGACCATATTACATACATATATCGTTCACATGACCATCACTATAGTTCCTGAGCGTACGTAATTTCCTCACGGTATTAAATTCTGGAAAGCCTTTCTTTTTGACTGCTTGTGATCGAATGTCAGTAAAATAAATATCGATCTGCCTCGTGTATTAGTCTTGATTGCAATCTTATATACCGTAAGTAAGATTGTGGAAATGAGTACAAACAAATATAAGCATTTCATTTCAATTCTGAATTTTACAGGCGAATGACCCTTTAAAAGTTTTCGACAATTTTATCTCCTTGCTTTTATGACCATCTTTTATTCCCAAAAATTTGAAATTTGTTAGAATTTGGGGTAGGATTTGGCAAATTGTAGCAATTTTTTGTGAGGGATGATTTTTTTCATTTGTTTCCCATGAGGGTGGTGCACATCCAAATGAGGGTGAATTTAAAATTTTTGTTTACTTAAATACATACACATAGTGTAGGGCGCATTTCCCCGGTCATAACGAGTAGAGAGAAAGTGTTCGTGTGATTAAACTAATTTCATCCCACAATTCGAAATATCCTAAAATAAATGTATTCGATAAAATAAAATAAAATAAAAACTATAAAACAAAATAAAATAAAATAAAATAAAATAAAATAAAATAAAATAAAATAAAATAAAATAAAATAAAATAAAATAAAATAAAATAAAATAAAATAAAATAAAATAAAATAAAATAAAATAAAATAAAATAAAATAAAATAAAATAAAATAAAATAAAATAAAATAAAATAAAATAAAATAAAATAAAATAAAATAAAATAAAATAAAATAAAATAAAATAAAATAAAATAAAATAAAATAAAATAAAATAAAATAAAATAAAATAAAATAAAATAAAATAAAATAAAATAAAATAAAATAAAATAAAATAAAATAAAATAAAATAAAATAAAATAAAATAAAATAAAATAAAATAAAATAAAATAAAATACAATAAAATAAAATAAAATAAAATAAAATAAAATAAAATAAAATAAAATAAAATAAAATAAAATAAAATAAAATAAAATAAAATAAAATAAAATAAAATAAAATAAAATAAAATAAAATAAAATAAAATAAAATAAAATAAAATAAAATAAAATAAAATAAAATAAAATAAAATAAAATAAAATAAAATAAAATAAAATAAAATAAAATAAAATAAAATAAAATAAAATAAAATAAAATAAAATAAAATAAAATAAAATAAAATAAAATAAAATAAAATAAAATAAAATAAAATAAAATAAAATAAAACAAAATAAAATAAATTACAATAACATAAAATAAAATAAAATAAGGTAAAATAAAATAAAATAAATAAAAATAAAATAAAATAAAATAAAATAAAATAAAATAAAATAAAATAAAATAAAATAAAATAAAATAAAATAAAATAAAATAAAATAAAATAAAATAAAATAAAATAAAATAAAATAAAATAAAATAAAATAAAATAAAATAAAATAAAATAAAATAAAATAAAATAAAATAAAATAAAATAAAATTATAAAATTAAAAAAAAATAAAAAAAAATAAAAAAAAATAAATAAAAAAAAATAAAAATAAAACAAAATAAAATAAAATAAAATAAAATAAAATAAAATAAAATAAAATAAAATAAAATAAAATAAAATAAAATAAAATAAAATAAAATAAAATAAAATAAAATAAAATAAAATAAAATAAAATAAAATAAAATAAAATAAAATAAAATAAAATAAAATAAAATAAAATAAAATAAAATAAAATAAAATAAAATAAAATAAAATAAAATAAAATAAAATAAAATAAAATAAAATAAAATAAAATAAAATAAAATAAAATAAAATAAAATAAAATAAAATAAAATAAAATAAAATAAAATAAAATAAAATAAAATAAAATAAAATAAAATAAAATAAAATAAAATAAAATAAAATAAAATAAAATAAAATAAAATAAAATAAAATAAAATAAAATAAAATAAAATAAAATAAAATAAAATAAAATAAAATAAAATAAAATAAAATAAAATAAAATAAAATAAAATAAAATAAAATAAAATAAAATAAAATAAAATAGAATAAAATAAACTAAAATAAAATAAAATAAAATAAGAAAAATAAAAAATAAAATATAATAAAATAAAATTAAAAAAAAAAAAAATAAAATGAAATGAAAAGAAATGAAATAAAATAAAATAAAATAAAATAAAATAAAATAAAATAAAATAAAATAAAATAAAATAAAATAAAATAAAATAAAATAAAATAAAATAAAATAAAATAAAATAAAATAAAATAAAATAAAATAAAATAAAATAAAATAAAATAAAATAAAATAAAATAAAATAAAATAAAATAAAATAAAATAAAATAAAATAAAATAAAATAAAATAAAATAAAATAAAATAAAATAAAATAAAATAAAATAAAATAAAATAAAATAAAATAAAATAAAATAAAATAAAATAAAATAAAATAAAATAAAATAAAATAAAATAAAATAAAATAAAATAAAATAAAATAAAATAAAATAAAATAAAATAAAATAAAATAAAATAAAATAAAATAAAATAAAATAAAATAAAATAAAATAAAATAAAATAAAATAAAATAAAATAAAATAAAATAAAATAAAATAAAATAAAATAAAATAAAATAAAATAAAATAAAATAAAATAAAATAAAATAAAATAAAATAAAATAAAATAAAATAAAATAAAATAAAATAAAATAAAATAAAATAAAATAAAATAAAATAAAATAAAATAAAATAAAATAAAATAAAATAAAATAAAATAAAATAAAATGAAATGAAATGAAATAAAATAAAATAAAATAAAATAAAATAAAATAAAATAAAATAAAATAAAATAAAATAAAATAAAATAAAATAAAACAAAATAAAATAAAAATTATAAAATTAAAAAAAATATAAAAAAAAAAAAATTAAGTAAAAAAAAAGGAAATAAAAAATAAATAAAATAGAATAAAATAAAATAAAATAAAATAAAGTAAAATGAAAAAAATTTAATTAAATTAAATTAATTAAAAAAAAAATAAAATAAAATAAAACAAAATAAAACAAAATAAAATCAAATAAAATAAAATAGAAAAACACGAAATAAAGGTAAACAGGATGAAATAAAGTAAAGTAAAATTTTCAGTGTCATACAAACAGGGTTGCCACCCAACCGCATTATATTTGTATATCCGCTACTATTCTCGAGAACCGTTTTTATCGTTTTCGATGAAATTTGGCAAATGGATAGTATGGTTGGTTGTAAGACTTTTCACTTGGGTGTTGTCACTTGGGGCGGTTAACAAGGTTGCCATCTATCTCATTTTTTTTTTAAGTATTCAGCAAGATATGCCAATATGGGTATCAAATGAAAGGTATTTTCGGCGAAATACCAACTAAAATATTTTCAAGTAGGATATGTATATTTTGCGGTCATTTTGAGATCATTTTGTGATAATTTTTGGGTCCTTTTGGGATTATTTTGTTATCGTTTTGGGGTTATTTTGGGGTAATTTTGGGACCATTTTGGGATTATTTTGGGGTCAATTCTTAGACTTTCCTGGGTTCCCTCCAATCTTATTTTTTTTTTTTAAATTGAGAAATTTTTTTAATCAAAATGCATTATTCAATGTCTAGGCACGTACATAAACCCAAGGAATGCTAAATTATAAAACTTCAATGCTAAAATAAACTTGCATTTCTTTATGATTCATATATTTGCCAATGCACTTGAAAATGAGTCATTTACATTTGTTATTTTTTCATGACTTATTTCATTTTATTTTATTGCTTATGCAAAATATGTGGCTTCTCTCCCTAATTTAATCCATTTGGTGTTTATTTTGTTTTTTTTTTTGTCTGTTACCCTTTTCGGCGGTCTATGTTGAGGGTGTGAAAATAAATCTTTGGTTAGAGGCGTGATGAATCATTCTTAAATAAAACAAATTTACAGGATGACTACTTAAAATATTGCAAAACAAGTTGTGGATTATCTGTTCATAGAAAAAAAAGGGGGGGAGGGGCGAAATATAGGAAATGGAACTTGTAGTGACTTGGTATAAAGACGTTGTTATTAAGAAAAAATAAGCAACTGGCGCTTTTATAGAAATGGACTATAGTCAAGGGCCATTTAAGAAAAGAAGAAGAACTTTATCGTTGTATCCAAGTTCGGATGGATGTTAACTCTTTCGGAAATCAAGTCGCGCAAACCCATTGGTGACAACTATAATCATTAAGAATTTATAAATAACTATATTAGCGGATGTACGATATATACATATATAAGTATGTAAATAGTACATAGTAAGAATATGACATTAAATATGCACGGCACATGCTGCAGCTATAATTAAAATGTTAGCAGCAATAAAATATAAAATACAAAGTGATATAAAAATATTATAAAATAACGTGTGATAGTGATACACAAAACCGAATAACCGGATCCTCAAAAGAACTAGCAGTTACAGATCTTACAAGAACAAAAAATCCTAGTAAATTATGCTCAGTTCGAAAATAGCCCAAAAAACTGCCCAAGAGCTGGTATGCGACCGAAAATACCTTCAATTTCATGCTAAATAAAAAAATAAAAAAATTGGGGGTTAGTGGCAACCCTATAAGTCGCCACAAGTAGCAACACCCAAGTAGAAAGTCTCAGAATGAATCATACTATCTTTATGCCAAGAATTATTCAAATCGCTTCAGTCGGTCCCGAGACATTGTAATAGAAATACATGTAATGGCGTAAGGTGGCCACCCTACTCAAAAATACCTTTAATTTGATACTCTTATTGACATACCTTGCTCAATATTAAAAAAAAAAAATAGATAGGAAGCAACCCTGTACGCCACCATCCTTTCTATATGTCAAATTTCATCCAAAACGGTCAATCGGTTCCCGAATTAGTAGTGAATATACAAAGGATGGTGCGGCATCTGCTGGAACTTAGTGTCAACCTAAAAGTTTTTGTTGCTTTTTGTTGTTTTTTTTCTATATTTTTTGCGTAATTTTTACTAAATTTTTTGCGTATTTTTTACTATATTTTTTGGGTAAATTTTTACAATATTTTTTTGCGTAACTCTTACTGTATTTTTTGTGTAATTTTTACCATATTTTTGTTTAGTTTTTACTATATTTTTTGTGTATTTTTTACTATATTTTTCGGGTAAATTTTTACTATATTTTTTTGCGTAGCTCTTTCTGCATTTTTGTTTAATTTTTACCATATTTTTTGTGTAATTTTTACTTTAATTTGTTGCGTAACTCTGTGTTCTTTGTGTAATTTTTTCTTTAGTTTTTGCGTAATTGTAATTTTTTCTGTATTTTTTGCGTAATTTTTACTGTACCGTGGTGTTTCGGTAATTTTTACTATATTTTTTGTGTAATTTTTATTTTATTTTTTGCGTAACTTTAACAGTGGTTTTTGTGTATTTTTTACTATATTTTTACTGTATTTTTTTAATTCTTGAACCGAATTGTACTCGTCTGGTTTCAAGGATAAATGCGTATGGAAAGATTACTGTAAAAAATATGACTTTTAGGATTCCGCAGGGGGTTTGAACCTGAAAACCCACCCCGTGGAACCGCCACTGGTCTGTGGTAATGTTTTGTTGATTATTCTATGGTTACTTTTAGTATGGAGTTTTGGTTGATTGGAAACGTGCTTAGGCTCTTGTAAGACCCGAAACCTTTATTGCTAGCTTATCCGCATACGTTTTCTCAGTTCTGCGCATCACCAATAGTTATCCCATAAAAGGAAGGCATGTCTATACCAATAAGTATATGGAAAGGCCAATGTCCGAAAGACAGACTATAGACTTCATGTACCTATAGATACTTAGTTAGGTACATAGGTACCGAATATATATATTCGATTAATTGGGTGTGTACTCTTAAGTCTCAATAACAACCAAAAAGAAGAAAAGGAGAGAGTTCTCAAAAACGCAGGTAAAATAATGCAAAAGAAGAGAGGAAGTTCAAGTTCAAATTTATATTTTGCGCATACGAGAAATGTATTCATTGACTTGTAGGTGGTGGGAGTAAGGAACGAGCATATGTGCTACATACATATATACGTATGTAAAAAAAACCATAGAGCTCCAGCGAATTAATAGCAATATGACACGGTCTCAAACTCACCCACAAATTCCCTCTTGGCTGACTGCACAACGTTTATTTATTTGTATAAAATATTATAACCCTGCAATGTATGCTAGATACATACATATGTACATAAGTACTTGAGACCTGCTTAGCCTCGAGATATTTATTTCAACGCGACGACCGTCGCATGGGTGCAGCCAAAGTACTTTTCATAAAAAGTGAAAACTCGTAAGCAAAATACGGTTGATGTTGATGCACTTCAAACAACGTTGAGCAATGGCAATGCGCCTAAAAGTGCGCTAAAAAGCTGGTCTCACACACACACACACACACATACATGCAGGCGAATATTAATTTGATGGCGTTGCGGTACTTTCCCGGGACCCCTTAACCGAAAATACATTTCCATTCACAGAAAAATAACACAAAGCTCTTTGAGACGGGGTGAGTTCGAAAAGAGCTCGTTCACACATACACATACATTTTTCACATATAATTGTGATAGCCTGTGAAATTTGGCAACGGTGCAATATGCGCCTGAAAGTATGCACAAAATATATGCCGGCCTCTTTTCTAGTGATGTGTATTTTTTAGTTTTAAAGAATGGGTTCGGGTATGTGATGGGTAGATATCGGATTTATATGCGCCGTGAAATATGAACTTATAAAAATAAGTTTGTTTAACCTTATTTTTGTTTTAAACAACAAATTATTCCTTAAATGTTTGAGTTTAAAAATAATTTTTTTTAGTAAATCTTTTATTAAATTTTAACTTTTTTAATTTTACTTTTTTATTTTATTTTATTTATTTTACACTATTTAATTTTATTACCATTTTATCTTATTTAATTCAACTCGGTTTAATTTAATTTTATTTTATGTTTTAATTTTTTTTTTAATTTTATTTTTTTAATTTAATTTTTTTTTGCATTCAAATTTTTTTTATTTTTTTTTTGTCACTATATTTAATTAAAATTAATTTAATTTATTTTACATCATTTAATTTTTTAAATTTTTATTTCATCAAATTTAATTTAGTTCGGTTTAATTTAATTTTATTTTATGTTTTTATTTCATTTAATTTTATTTTTATATTTTACTTTTTTTCATTTCGTTTAATTTTATGTAAAGAAATTTTTTTTTAATATTAATTTTTTTTTGTTTAATTTTTTATTTTGTTTTATTTAATTTAATTTAATTTTATTTTATTTTTTCATTGTTTTATTTAATTTAATTTTATTTTATTTTATTTTTTCATTGTTTTATTTAATTTAATTTAATTTTACTTGATTGTTTTTACATACATATGTTTTTAAGTTTTATTTAATTATTTTATTTTTTTTTATGTTATTTTTTAAATTTTATTTTATTTAATTTTTGATCTATTTTATTTTATTTTTTGTTTTATTTTATTCTATTTTATATTATTTTGTTTTATTTTGTATTTTTTTATTTACATTTTTTTGTTTTATTTAATTTAATTAAATTTTATTTTATTTTATTTTTTTGTTATTTTTTTGTTTGGTTTTATATTATTTTTTTTGGGTTTATTTATTTTTTTTTTTTTGTTTTATTTTATCTTATTTTGTTTTATTTTATTTTATTCTTTTGTTTTATTTAATTTTTTTATTTTTTGTTTTATTTTTTTTTATTCTTTTGTTTTATTTTACTTAATTTAATTTTTTTATTTTATTTTATTTTTTTTTTGTTTTATTTTATTTTTTTTATTTTTATTTTTTTTTTTATTTTATTTTAGTTATATTTTTTTTTTCATTTATATTTTATTTAATTTTTTTATTTTATTTATTTTTCTGTTTTATTTTATTTTATTTTACTATTTTTTTTTTGTAATGTATTTTATTTAATATTATTTTTTCATTTTTATTTTATTTAATTTTTATTTTTTTTATTTTATGTTATTTTTTTTTATTTTTTTATTTTACTATTTTTTTATGTAATTTATTTTATTTAATATAATTTTTTTCATTTTTATTTTATTTTCTTTAATTAATTTTTTTTTTATTTTTTTTTAAAGAAAATGTGATTTCTTAAAGGTTTTTGCCAAACTCTTGGAACTAATCTTCATTTTATCGGTTCCTTAGTTCTTTACATCACCACTCATCCGTCTGCCAGTTTATATACGCGAGACGGCGCTGCTTTGTTTTGGGCTGGGCCACATGATGACAATCGTTGGGGACACTGCACTTATTGCCATGCATGTTATGTATGCCGGGCTGGGCCGGCAAGTTGTGCGCATGCTCCATAAAAAAAGTGCAACGCTGATTATCTTTTTTCTTTCGTCGTTTTCTTTGTGCCTTGAAGATGAACTGACTCAATACCATTATGGGAGGGTTGCGTTCGCACATAATTTATGACCATATGATTTTCCGGCTTTTTTGCTGCATGCATCCGTTTTGGCAAGCTAGTTCGTCACTGTAGGTATTGATTTTTTTTGATTTGAGAATATTTACACACCTATAGAATTTTTAAGTTTAGAAAACGTGGCTCCCAATTATAATGTCCTTTTGGAAGTCCATTTGGGCCACTCAGTTCACGGATTAAGATGACCAAGAACTTTGAGATTTATAGTAAAATAGCAAATAGCAGTTCAAACGGAACCTACTGGGATATATTTCTTACACTTAGCCGGAGGCTATGATCCTATTTGAATCAAGGGCATCCTGAGAGAAACAAAATAAAAACACCAAGGGATGCCAATCCATCCTCCACTAATTTTTTTCTATCTCAGAGGGGGTCTTCGCTTTACTCTCCCGTCGAATTTGGTTGTCGATAAGAAAAATTCCGAGATACCGGGACTATCAAAAAACTTCGGGATTTGATTAAACGAAAAAAAAAATTTAAAAATTTAACTAAATTAAAAAAATTAAAAAAATTAAAACAAAAAATTTCAATCATAAAAAAGTAAAAAAAAAATGATTAAAAAAAAATGATAAAATTAAAAAAAAAAGAAAAAAGAGAAATTTATAAACTATAAAAAAACAAAAATAGATAAAGAAAATCGAATCAAAAGTAATACAAAAAAAAAAAAAACAAAGAAAAAAATAAATAAAAAAATAAAAAAAAATTACAAAAAAAAAATTAAGTTCCAAAAAAATTTAAATGAAACAATAAATAACACAAATAAATAAACACCTTTGAAAAACTAAAAAAAAATAATCAAAAATTAAAAAAAAATGTCAATCATAAAAAGTAAACAAAAAAAATATTTAAAAAAAACTAATAAAATTAAAAAAAGAAAAAAGAGAGAGTTAATAAAAGTCAAAATAAAACACACATAAAAACAAAAAATTAAAAACCCAGAAAAAGCACAAATAAAAAAATTATAATAATAAAAAACTATCAAAAAAAAAAATAGATAAAGAAAATCGAATTAAGAGTAATACAAAAAAAAAAAGAAAAAAAATAAATAAAAAATAAAAAAAAATTACAAAAAAAAAAAATTAAGTTCCAAAAAAATTTAAATGAAACAATAAATAACACAAATAAATAAACACCTTTGAAAAAATAAAAAAAAAATAATCAAAAATTAAAAAAAAATGTCAATCATAAAAAGTAAACAAAAAAAATATTTAAAAAAAATTAATAAAATTAAAAAAAAGAAAAAAGAGAGAGTTAATAAAAGTCAAAATAAAACACATATAAATAACAAAAAAATTAGAAAACCAGAAAAACCACAAATAAAAAAATTATAATAATAAAAAACTATCAAAAAAAAATTGATGAAAAATCGAATAATACAAAAAAAATCAAAGAAAAAAAAAATAAAAAAATAAAAAAAAAATTACAAAAAATTTTAAGTTGCAAAAAAATTTAAATAGAAACAATAAATAACACAAATAATAAAAAATAAATAAAAACCTAAATTTTAAAAATACGTTAAAGAACAATTACATATTAATAAAAAAATTAAAAATTCCAACAAAAAATATAACAATAAAAAACCGAAAAAATTAAAAAAAATTTAAAATATTCGAAAAAATTAAAAAAAAAAATACAAATAAAAAAGAGATATATAAAATAATAAAAAATACACTTGAAAAAAAATTTAAAAAAATCAACGAGTATAAAAATAAATACACTAAACAGAAAATCAAAAATAATCATTGAAATAAAATATTTAAAATAAAAAAAATAATTTTAAAAACCCGAAATTTCGGGATTGTCGCCTTTCGAATGGTTCAAGTACAGTTACCGCTATCGGCCAAAATTTTTTTCTTTTTTGTCATTGAAAATTGTTTATATTTTTATATTTCTAATCTTGACTTTTTAAAATTTTTATAAACAATATTTTTATGTTTGTGATATCTATTTTCGAGAAAAAAAAATTTGGTGCGAATATTTTTAGTTTACTGAAAGCCATGTGAAATAATAATTTTAGATCATAAATATATATACATACCACCCATTATAGAAATGCTATAACCGCTTATACAATTTTTTTTTTTTTTTTTGGTAAATAATTCAAAAAATTACCATTAATATAAGTCTGACTGCTCTAATTTTTGAAGATGTACGCTGCAATTTGCGAATTTTTTTTTAAACATAGTGGTCTGTTTATTCAATTTCTGTAGATTATTTCGATAAATTTCACGATTTCTATCGATTGAGATAGATTTTCTGATAAATTCCTTATTTAAAGTATAAAAATCGAAAACATATTTTATGGATACTTAAATTTTTAACTAAACCAAGTGATAAGCGGAAATCTTAAATTTTACTGAAGACAACAAATAATTTTTTTCATATGTATATATGTATTAACTTTTAAAAGGGCAGATTTGCAACCCGAGCCCCAAACAAGTCTAGATCAAATAGAATAGAATTTTTTTTAAAAATCAATATACATTTTTTTTCTTTAAATCAAAAGAAAAATCCATATAAAGTGTCTTTTAAATATTGCTAAGTTATGGTTAAAGAAAAAAGCTAGAAAACCCTAAAACTTTTTTTGACCTAACCAGAATTTCTAATTTACCCCCACTAAAAAGTTTTAAAACCACGCCATGTATAATACATTTTTTTTTAAATACAACCCATACTTCTCTAAAATGAATGTGTAACTATTTTCGTTCTCTCGCTCATTAATATTCTTTAAATCTGGAATTTAGCTGGAATTATTGGTTATGTTTGTCGTAACGCTGTAGCCGTATCCCGTATCCCTAACGCAACCCTATGCGATACATTTTTATCGATTATTGGTGCGGTAACCGTAAACAGCTGATTGACTGCAAAAACTTGACCTGTATATTTTTTGATCTAGCATCTAGCCGACTAGCCGTGCTGTGAAATGGCATTTACTAATTTATTAGTGAAAAACAATTTAAACAACATAAATGGATCCAATAATCCATTACTCATATGTGCACGCTTGGGACACATGATGCGTGGCAAACGGCCGGGAGTCGCCAAGTCATTGGAGCAACGTCTGCAAGGTTAGTGGTCAACGCAAATGTGCTAGCGCACTGACTTACTCAAATGTTACGTATTAAATACACATTTCAACAAATTTTGTATGCTCTTTTATAAATGTAGAGGAAAATGTAAAAGATCCCGAAATGATTGCACGCGTCAACATTGGCTTTCCGCATTTGAAGTCTTCGCGGTCCGAACAATTAAAGCAACGTTTGGCGCACTTGAAGGCTCAACGGGCCAATGACCAAATGGAGAAGCTAGCGCGTTCGAATAAATGTAAGTATATTAATACCTTTGGTATTAGTTTCCTTTAGGGGACAACTCCTAATAAATTAGCTAAAAATATGGGAGATACCTCAAAAGACGCGTTTTGGCCTCAGGATCACGAATCCGGAAGCGCTTTTTTAATTTTTTGTTTTAGTGAAAAGTTATGGTCAAAAAACCGAAAAATGACCCGGGTCCGATACCAAAATTGGGGCGGAATCCATGGTATTTATGTGCGAAACACCTTTTTGAGTTGGCGGCCTTCGGCCGCGCTTATAAAAAATAACCCTGGGCTACGCCATCCCAAGTCCGGACGTGTGACATAACCGTGGCTACCGCCACGGCGCGACATTTTTTGCACGTTTTTAGGGACAGTCTAATAATATTACAACAACCACATGAAAACTTGAAACTTTGATTGCAAATATCTCTGCAGAGAAGCAAAATATTAAAAAAGCGCTTCCGGATTCGTGATCCTGAGGCCAAAACGCGTCTTTTGAGGTATCTCCCATATTTTTAGCTAATTTATTAGGAGTTGTCCCCTAAAGGAAACTAATACCATACCTTTTTATGGTTAATTATTTTCAACCATCTTTTATTTTCAGTGCTCATTGATTTAGATGAAGTGCAGCAAGATTATCGCGCTACAACTGGTCAATTTGATTTGCGTGTAATTGCTGATCATTATGGCATTTTTGATGACTTATTTGGGTTGGCATATTTTGTGCCGCGAACAGCATTGAATATACAGGTGACTACTTCTTTTGATATTTGTTTCCTTAAGCACCCAACTGCTAAAAAAAATTAGCTAAAATTATGGGAGAAGGCTCAAAAGACGTGTTTTAGCCTCAGTATCACGAATCCGGAAGCGCTTTTTTTTAATTTTTTGTTTCCTTGAAAAGTTATGATTAAAAAGCCGAAAAATGACCCGCGCCCGACCTCAATTTGGGGACGGGATCCATCGTAATTTTATGCAGATCACCTTTCTGAGTTGGCAGACTTCGGCGGTGCTTATAACAACATAACCCCCAGCCGCAGGCTACCCCATCCCCAGTATTTCTGCGCAGAACACTTTTTTGCACATTTTTAAGGACAGCCTACTGTAATTATGATTGCAAATATCTCTTCATAGGAGCAAATTATTAAAAAGGCGCTTCCGGATTCGTGATCCTGAGGCCAAATTTTAGCATTTGGGTGCTAAAGGAAACAAATACCCGTATTTTTTTTAAAGAATCATTTTAACAGTATTGAGAGTTATTTTTTTTTTTGATGCATTGTGGTTGGCGTAACAGTACTTCGCCCGGTTGGTTAGCGCATCCATTCATGGAATGTGACGTGACAAAGCAAATAGGGTTATAATGATATTGACGAGTACTAGCCTTAATGCGGTGGGAAAGTTTTGGGGAGCCTTGTAAGAAGGGTCGACATGTAGGCCGCCGTATTTTCACACAAGAATAAAAAATAATACTTGTAAGAAAAATAAAACTTGGATGAAAAATAATACTCTATGAAAATGATTACTTGTATGAAAAATAATACTTGTATGAAAATGGTACTTGTAGGAAAAAATAATACTTCTATGAAAATGAATTATGAAAAGAATACATGCTAATAATAATACTCGCATGAAAATTAATACTTGTATGAAATATAATACTTGTACAAATCTTCAAATTGTTTTAATCGACCACTTCGGATTTGAATGAAATTTTGATATATCCTTTAATTAAAAAAACGGAAATTAGAAGTGGTGGATTCCAATCTTTTGACGATTTGACATTAATTTTCCCCTCTATAAAAATAACTTAAACAATATTCTCTATTTCAGTATCAATTAACTGCTGATACATTCAGTCCAGTTTACAATGGCAACGTAATTAAACCTGCAGAAGCTGCCAATGCACCTCATGTAAGCTTTGATGGAACGATCGATCCGATTACTGGGAAGGTAGGTAGATTACTTTTGTTGTAATGATATTAACTAATAAATTTTTTCCTCCTACAGAAGTCTAAAGAGGACTGCTACTGGACACTTATTGCTACTAATCCGGATGCACATTTCAACGATAGCTCAGCTGAATATGTACACTGGTTTATGTGAGTTACTAAATACGCTAAAATTTATTCCAATCGATAATTTGACGATTTAACATGGAATGAATTTTCCATATCCAAACTAATGCCAATCTCAAATGAACTTCTTTAGAAGCATATTTGCTGAGTGGTCTGAACTAAACCTGTTATATACACTATACGACAAAATCAACTTTTTTTCTGGGATGGGGCCATACCAACTTTTTTGAAGAGATTGCATAAGTAAAAAATTGGCAGTTTTACGAAGTTGGCCTCCAAAAGAGTTTTCTTTAAATAATTGAAAAAGGTTAAATGTGGACGAGTCCGTCTTCCTCCTCTTACTTGATTGGGTACTTTCTTCATTTGAAATTATATGTATGAGAAATAATATTATATTATAATTAAAAATATGCAGCTTTTAATTTTTTCGAACATCTCACTATGGCCCAGGATATCACTTCTTGCATATTTTTTAATAGAAAAATGACACCAATAAAATAAACGAGGCGAGCAGGCCATGCCCAAATTTTGCCTTTTTCAATTTTTGAAACAAAACAATTAGAAAACCACAGTCGAACACGGAACTTTCAGCCCGTAACTAAATTTTGGAGGCTAACTTCGAAAAACGGGGAACGCCATTTTTTTACTTATGTCTTAGTCTTGGTCCCATACCCAACCGGCTGCTGTACAGTGTAATGATTCATTATTTTCTTGAAAATGCTTTTAATTTTTCACTACCATTAGTTTTAAGTTTTTAATAATTTTTTTTTTTAATTAATAAAAAATATTAAAAGAAAGCAAAAAAAAAAAAACAAAAAAATTAATATTAATCGAAATTTTATAATGAAAAAAAAAAGAAACAACAAAAATACACACAAAAAAAAACACCAAGAAGAAAAGAAAAATAATAAAAGAAAAAACCAAAATATGTATATTAAAAAAAAATTTAAATAAAGTAAAAACAGAGTTTTTTTTAACCAATTAATTATTAAGTGCTAATCAAATTAAAATTTAATTCCATTAAAAATAAACCGATATACTTAAATATATGTACATTCTCCCATTCTCGTTATATAGCTCAAATATACCAAATGGCGATGTTGAGCAAGGTGAAGTCCTCGTTGAATACTTGCCACCATTTCCACCGAAAGGTGTTGGTTATCAACGTTTTGTTTTTGTGCTCTACAAACAAAATGGCAAGATAGATTTTAATAAATACAAGCTAGCATCCAGCGAGCAGAACAATTTAGAAAAGCGAACATTCAAAACATTGGATTTCTATCGTGAACAACAAAATCATATAACGCCAGCAGGACTAGCATTTTTCCAAAGCGATTGGGATAGTTCAATAACAAATATTTATCACAATGTGCTTAGTATGTTTGATAAATTAATTATAGGTATTTAAAATCAACATTTAAAATTGTGCTTTTGTATTTTTAGACATGAAGGAACCAATATTCGAATATGATTTCCCCAAACCATATGTGGCTGATCAAAAATTCTTCCCTTTAAAACAGGCCTTTAATTTGTATCTCGATCGTCACCGTGATATTAAGCAAGTTAATAAAGAATTTTTGGAACGTAAATTGGCGAAAACGCATCCATTTGAGGGACCCGAAAAACCGCTGCGTTTCCCCAATGCGCATCCAATTCGGGGTGTGCCATCATGGTTGAGAACAGAAATTCGTAAGCACCGTCTGGGTATTGGACGCATTAACGATTATAAATAAATTACTATTTACCATGTATAAATTAATTATGTGCTTTATTAGAGGAAATAGTAATAAATGTAAAGTAAGAATGCGAAAATACAAACCTGAGTTACTATTTAAACAAAGTTTCTACCAAAAGATTCATTAAACATATTTTTATTTTATTTTATTTATATCATAAAATCTAAGTACATGAGTGGATATACCATCATATGAAATTACAACCGTTTTACATGTTATTCTTATATACTTAAGCATACACGCTCCTAATTTTTTTTATATCAATATTTATGAATTTTTAACAATTGCTTTAAAATGTTTAACAACGAAATTACTTAAAAATAGAAAACTTTAAACAGTTAGTAGATATTTAAAAATTAACTTACACAATAGACATGTTGCACGTGTTAAAATGTAAAAAACAATAAAACTCAAGTATTTTCATCACCAGTTAAAGGTTTAAAATAACTACAAACATACATACTAAATATTTCTGTTCTACATATAATTGGTAACAAATATTTGGCACAATTGTTTAATGTTAATAAATTCTTGTTTATATATTGATGATTGAAAAGACGTAATCAGTAATGAATAAAATTGTTTAAAAGTTGAATAGAGTGATGCGTGTGCTTTGAAAAATATGCATTTTTGGCACATAAGTGGTCTTTCAACTGTGAATTCTATGTAATGTAGGTGTCAAGATTTGAGCTCTGTACACACCTCAAAAGAGTAGTTCTATTTTTTAACCTTGTCCAATTATTTTTTTTTATTCAGTAATCACGTGTCAGAATATTCTTCCTTTAAAATCGCTCCTTTCATTAGGAAATAGCACCTTTACATAAGTATTAAGTTAATTTTTTAAAAGATTGAATCTGCATATTGCTTAAGTAAACGAATTTTTAAAACAAATTTTAAGACATCAGTCAGTCTTTCCACAATTAAAGCAAAAAAAAAAAAAATACACGACAAAGTTACTCATAAAAAATATAACTTATAACCTGAATGAAAAAGTTTAACTCAGGCCCGGTTTTTCAGTGCAGGTTTAAACTTCAGTGCGAGTTTAAACTTTGTTTAAACGCCCAATTTGTATGGGATAAAATCTAGTCAGCTTTGTCTGTGGTTTAAACTTGCACTGCAAACCCGGGCCTTAACCAACCAAAACTTGGGCTTCTTCGAATATCCTATGGGCGTTTGTAACTATGCCCATGTATTATTTTTAAATATTTTAAAACTACATATAATTAAGTACGACGTGTAGAAAATTAAAACATTCGATTTTTTAAATATTCCAAATATGCTACACGGCCTCGCAGAGCAAATCATCCACCGAAAAATTTATGTCATATGTGGAAATGAGGAAAAATTGGGCTTTACCAATTTATGGAAAAGTACGTTACAGTTTTGGAATTAGTGTTTTCAAAACGAAAGTTAGGTAAATTTTTCCCTAAAGTCTCATGATACATATTATAAAAATTTTGGCAACATCTAGAGCAGTTACTAAACAATTTATTCAAAATCAAGGACGGGAATGGCATGCAAGTTTAATCGGTGCTGTTCAAAGGATCGTTACACCTATTCCCCTTGCTTTTTCTAACCGTTTTTTTCGCTTCAAATAGGGCTGGCACTTTGGTGTAGTTCAGCAAACGTATAAATTGCAGCCAACAAGAGTCAAAATAGACAATTCTGGATAGGTGCGCTAACTATAAAATGTAGACTCCTGGTCCATACCTAAGAAAAAGTCGTCTTATGAAGTAATTTAAACGAGTAGCTACATCGTCCCAAAAAAGGTTCGTATGAATTATTTCACCAGCCAACAAATTACGAAGGGCTCCAAGCAAGGAGTCTCTTACGTCACAACTTCCTTGAGCGAGAGCTTCGAGTAAGGAACGAAATGGGAGCCCTAAAGAGCAACGCCTGTGAACGTTTGCGGATTTGATTGAAAAGAGGATTTCGTACCGAGTCCTTCTGGACTATATAAAATAGTGTTTTGGGACTCCTTTAACCCACCTTAGAGGATTTTTGATACTTTTTTTAGAAAAAAATCGGTCAAATACGCTTCTTTGGGAGCCTTTTAGGTGCCCCCTAGGACGGTGAGCCCCAAGATTTATAATCTGAAGATAATGTGGACATTTGTTTAGTCAGTTGGAGAGTTTAGCCTCCTGTAACACTCCTCAAAATATAGCTGCAAATCCCAATGAAGTCGAGTGCTAGAGATAAGAATGAGAAAGATCGGTCCTACGTTATCAACTCAGTTTGCACAAATTTCCACATACAGGGACTACATTATGAAAAAAATAAAAATGTATTTCTCTTCTGTTGCTGTCAGTTAAGCCAATTCAGTATTAAACAAAAAAAAAAAAAACAGGGCATCCAAGCTTTAACTATAGGCCAAATATGTAATTGTATTTACTTGTAAGCTGCTTAACCTTTCGAATGTCACATATGCACAACTTCAACCAATTATTTTGGCGTCAAACATTTTTATAATAAAGTTTTAAAATATTCCACTTCTGATTTTTGAGCTCTATTTACCTTGTGCGTAATGTGAAGAGATTTTTGTTTAATGCTTCAATTTAGCGCTGCAGTTGAGGTTCTAGGTTTTTGTTTCTTGTTGGTTAGATTGTTCACTTCTATTTAACGTATGAGGTTGAAAAAGGTTAGTGTTTAAAACTTTAAATTCCAAAACATTTTTTGGTTTGCTTTTGATTATAATATTTGTTGCCTAGTTTAGTTGCGTAAGTCCTTCAGCCGTTTTTCTAATAAGCTTTATAGCGCTTTTAAGTCTCTGCTTTGCCATAGGAACCAGCTGGTGGCCGATACATTGCCGGTAATGAGAGCACCTGCGGCATATTAAATGCATACTTGCGCTTATCAATATTTTTAAATACATTATCCATGCGCGCGCCCTCGCTGTAATAAAAATAGAAAAACAAATTAGAATATACGAAAGTTTTTGCACCACTAAATGCTACCCACCTTCGCATTGTACTCAACACATAGGGCACGCTTTTAGCGGGTAAATGAAATTCTTGCACCAACGCACGACATTGCTCCAATGTCACCGACATTCCTGTCCTATCTTTGGCACTTTTACACGAGGTGAAACGCAGACCCGACATTAGACGGCAAGCATCCTCTGCCAAATGCAAAATTTTCACATTTTTCGAAACATTCGAACGCAATTGATCCTCCATGAATGTGAGTATGTTAGTAAGCGCTTGCGTGGCTGGCGGATGTGGTTCGTGTTTGCTAGGCGTATCGGGTGTTACTAAATTGAGTTTGCGATAACGACTGTAATATTGTTTCAAGCGCACAAAATTATCCCAATTGGAACGATGTTGCTCGCGTGTTTGTCCCAAAGTTTCCGCGATAGTTGCTTTTTCGTTGATGCCAATATTGAAGAAGACGGGTGTAAGTTTGAAGGTGAGTGTCTCCTGTGTTGGCATTATAGCGTAAACATGCTCAGGCACTGGCAGCAATACATTAAGTGACTGCCTCGAACCGGTGACGCGTGGCAGTGGCACTAGAGTGCGCGCATCGCTGCTGTTAAGGGGAATTTATATGAGAGAGAAAGAGACAGTGAGTATGTAAATCAGTTCGAAAATTCGAAGTTCACTAACTTTTGTGTGCTACTGCGTATAAGCGTAAAATTCACTGCCGAGAGATCCTCAATAGCTATGCACATATCACCCCACATATCAGTCTCGTTGCCATATAGCGAAAGTAAGCCTTCAAAGTAGGCCAATGGCCCCAAATCCCTGAGTATCTTTATAAAGTTTTCGGTTATATCAGTACCCCACAGTTTAACCATTAAAGCGCTGACCAGTGCTGTTAACTGTAAAAATGAACAAAAGTTAAATTAAAAACTAAATTGTACTTTTTTTTTTGTCTCAAACGCCTTACTGCTTGTGAAAAACACACATCTCTTCTATACATGATTTCCAAATTTATGCTATTTCGTTTCATATCCTGCTGCAGTCGCTGTACTGAATGCATTAGACGTGCCGTTTTTAGCAGTCCATCCATAGCATGTCGTAGTTTGCGCATTGAAGGCCGCAATTCTGAAGTCCAGTCAGTGGTGAGCGACAAATCGAGACCTGAAATCGAGTTTGAAAAGTTGTAGACGTTGCTCGAATAGTTCGAGTACTCGAAGCTTTGACTGGCGATTTTTTCGCTACTGAAATTCGAATATTTTCTAAACTGCGGTGGAGTACCAGTTTTCGAAAACTTGTATTAAACTTCCAATATTCCAATAATCGACAACGCACAAATAATCGAACCTATTTTCCTGTTCGAGTACAATATCTTATACATATATATAAATTCGAATAGTTCGAGTATTCGCATATTCGAATGTCAAGAGCCCTATAAAACATGCATGGTATACAGTTAACTATTTTGTAGCTCTCGTTTAAACGAAACGAATATTTTTCGAATTAGTAGAATGACAACCGGAAGTAACCGGAACCGATATTGTCTGTATAAAACAATATTCGGCAGTAATCGAAAAGCGATAATAATCGAAAGAAATCGTCATAGATCAATAATCGATAGTTTTCGAAGAATTTATAATACGATTGAGAAAAATGTTTCAATCAAATTCGATAAAAACTCATAACAAAAAAAAATATATCAAAACGAGAAAGATTTCAAGTTGACAATAAACGATAAAAATCTGCTGAAATTGCTAAAACGAGACGAATCTATAGAAATTTCTTAGGCAAGAAAATAAAATTGGCAAATTCGAATAATCGATAAAAATCGACAAACATTTAAAGTCGACAATTATCGATAGAAATACATTGAAATTGATGAAACCCGAATAATCGATCAAAATCGACAATAATTTCAAGTGGACCATTATCGATAAAAAATTGTGTTGAAATTGATCAGACTGGAAAAATTGATAACAAGTAGACATGCATATGTATCAAAAATCGCCAAAAATTTGAACAGTCGACAAATTTTTACTTAACACATACCATCGGTAAATTTGTTCCCCTTTTTGGGCGCCACTATACTTTCTACATCTGCCGTCGTTTGCTGATCTGCTTCTCTCACATTTTGCGACGACTTTGTAACATCTTGCGTTAGATCTAAATTCAAACCATTGCCATTTCCATTAACATTTGCTTGCTCAACATCTCCAACAACGGCTTCAGTTAGAGCGCTATCGACAGGCTTACTTTGACTTGCAACCAAATCTGGCGGCACTGGCGAATGTGTGAAACCAGCACGTTTCATATTCGTTTTTGGATGACGCAAACGTATTGCAGGACTTCCGCAACGTCCACATAAAAACTTAATTTTACTCACTAAACACATAACGCTCGCTTCTATATTCAATTGCGTTAGATCGAGCGGTTCGGGCTCCTCTGTGGGACGATAATAATTCGCTGAAGGAGATGTGCTCATAATTTTTGTGTCAAGGAAGCTACCCTGTTGTAATATATTGGAAGTGGTATTGTAATCTATATCTAAGTGAGGTTCGATGTGTGTATAATGATGCGCGTTAGTGTGCTCAAATGGACGCATAGGCGGCTTATTGCTCGGATATGAGGTCTTTTCAAAGTCGACATCATCTAAGTCGATCAATTGAAGTGTGGATGAGCATTCATTGCGGTTCGTCAAATCATCTTTTGGGTCATAGTGTGTGTCGTTAAATGCCATATCAAATGTGGGATCATTCAAATGTAACGGTAAGGATTGGAATGTAGCTTCTGCTGTTGCGTCATCATATTCAGCATCAACTGCTGTATGACTGTAATTAACTGAAGCGCGCTGACGCAGCTGTTCGTTGTATGATTTGACGGTACGATGTAGCGCATGTATGGCATTTATGTCCATTGTTGATGGTGATGGTCGCAGATAAAGACTATTGGAGCGCACTAGCGGACGTCCGATACAGCCACCAAATCCTGTGGGAGTTTTAGTGCGTGGCCAAAGATCCGGAGGTGCCACAACGGGTGTAGCAAAATCTTCTAATTCGGGTGATTTCAAATCCAAAGCGCAAAGTTGTTGTGTAATTTTACGAAATGGTGACATTGGCTGTGAATAAAGAAGATGTGAGTTTTTGTTTTAAAGAGTTATTCCATGTGAAATCGTCAAAATTACTATTACAGAGAAAATAAAATTTAATAAAAATTTTGAAAATTGTCCAGCTTACGACATATCTGTCAAAATTTCTTAGTGGAGAAAATAAAAATCGACCAAAATTCTAGGTCGACTAGAATCGATAAAAATCTATTGAATTGTTGAAGCTAGACAAATTTATAAAAATTGGTTTTTGATATAAAGGAATCAAAATTTGGAAAAAATGAACTTTCGAAAAAGCGAAATGCTTCGATTTTAACCATTTGACGAAATGTCATGAAATGACCAAGTAGTATTTGCATATAATATATTATGTCTCACCATCAGCATATTATCTGGCTCCTCAATGATGCGATGTTGCTCAACAAATGCAAAAGCCTCTTCCACTAGCGTTGGCTCCCAAATATTTAATAAAGTTTTGGTTTTTGTAATCATTTCATTGCATAACGGCATCATACCTTTGGGATTTTTACTTTTAGCGAGTGCAAGTAGCTGTGACATTATTTCAACGATCTCTTTGCGCAGTTGCTTGATTGCTTGTACAGCATCGTTGGCTGCTTGTACTTTGCATGCGTTGCCTTGTTCGAATTTTGTTGGTGAATCTTTGGTTTCTTGTAAAAGCCTAATAAAAAAATTAATAAACATTAACTGGCGTGCGGGTGTCAAGTTGAAATATATTTACTTTATAAGTCCTCCAGTGCGTCCTTTGGCTGCGTGTCGCGTAAATGCGCCAACCGTTATAATATCGAGCACTCCTGAACGATTTAATGTATCATTTTGTGCCCACATTCGTTGCAAATGCAAATTGACTGGCACAAATTCGAGTGATTCATCGGTTTTTATGGAAGATCGTTTAAAATATGGACCTAAAAAATATTAAGAAAAGGTTTAATACCAATTTTAACTTGTTCGATTCACATCACATCTGATTCAAAAATGTCATATCAAAGAGGTTAGATCCATAAGCAAAGAGGTTTTATCTTTGGTTTTATTAAATACGGTCATGCGAAAAAACATTTTAATCATCTGACACAACATCACATCAGATAAAAAAACATGCGATATCACATCATGCTAATTTAAACAATTAATTTTATTTTCTTAGTTAAAATTCTGTTTACTCAGTTTTCTGACTAAGTTAGGTTAACTGGTAACTAATACTAATTTCCAAAATTTAAATAATTTTAGCTCACCTTCCTCCTTTGTTAGCTGCTGCAAATTTTGTTTTGCCTGTGAATAATCTTTCAGCAATTTGAGATGCTTATCAAGCAAATCCATTTGACGCCTACGCCATTCTCCACCCAACTCGCCCATGCCTGAGATTTCTTGTAGCAATTCCTTTTCGCGAAGAATCCAGATGGACCTTTAATAAAATTTTAAGGATGTATGAAAAATTGCTTTAAAAAAATTATTTTCATATAATAATAATTCTAATTTATAGTATATTTTAAAAATATAGCACATTCAGAATTTAATTTTTTTTATCGTTTATGTAATCAAATTTAAATTACAATATTTTCTGATCGAAAACTGATTCGAGAGTCGTATAGATCTAAATTTAAAATACAAAGTTCAAAAAAGTTTCGAAATTTTTTATAGTTCAGTTTGAGTTTGCTATAGCTATCAAGAGCTCTATAAAAGTATCTATTTGCTCTCCCTCTCTCTCTCTGATTACACTTACAGCAATTGCTGAGGTATTGTAAAGTTATATTTGCTCTCAAGTAGCGTCTCGTGAACGCTAATGTCGCCACCCATACTCGAATGTAAACGATATGTGTGAATCTGCAAGATTTATTTTGAATTAATTAAATTCATTATAAAGAAAAATATGTAGAATAAACTTACCAAAGGATTTGCGCATACAACTTGTAAAAGACCTTGAAAGGGTACAAATAATTTCACACCCAATTTGGGTGGTAAAGATTGAGAACGTCGATGACCTAAAAAAAAATTTAATTAAAATAATTTTTTCAAAAAAGTTCTATTTCAGAATTTGGTAAGAGAGAAAGAACTTTTTCAAAAATGCTCTATCTCAGCTTAAAATGTTTTGAGTATTCTTTGAGATTTCGCGTTTTTGAAAGTCGTAAACTATTTCTCAGAGGGCGGTTTGAAAAATATTTAGAAATATGGGAATCTTCTAGGGCTCTGGAAATTATTCGAATATTCGAAGGTTCAAATATCGATTTTTTGGTACCGACAATCGAATGTTACTATTCGAAAATCCGATGAGCAACTATTGTAAATTCGAGTATTCGAATATCAAGAGCTCAAGGATCTTCCACTCAGTCGTTGATATGAAAAAGACTCTTTATAAAATAATACTTACCCTTTCTCTGCTCCTCAAACACTTGCGTTGTGGAACGTGGCGGCGATTGACGATCAGTTTCGGGAGCCCATGATGCAATCGTAATAAAACCAGCTTCAGTATCTGAGGCGCGCAAAGGAATACGAAAGCGTGTAGCATCCTTAAAAAAAGTAAAAAAAAAAAACAGTTTTTATTTAATTAATCAAATTCTCGCACACAACACTCACCTGTATAACACCCAATGCCACCTCAGCATACGCGAGTGGCACAGCTGTGTGCGACAGCCGCTCCCGTACATCGTAAACAGTAAATCGCAGTAAGGTGTCCGTTGAAAAGCCATCACTACGCTTGAAACGTATGGTGCACAAGAATTGCGGATTTGCCGAGCGTTCAACAATTTCAGTGCGTGCAAAATCGCGCCACAACAAAGTATCACCCGATGTCAGCGATGAACAAATGACGCGTGTATTGGGAGCACGTCCATTATCGCCACACGGCAAACTATCACAGGATAAGGCAGACTCACAGATTGGTATCTCAGCGAGGTCTGATGAGAGTAATGAGCACAAGGCATAAGTGAAACAGTTGGAAAAAGAGAGATAAGGATAAGGTGATAAAAAAGAGAGTGGGAGTAAAAGAGGGAGAGAGAGAGGAATGTTAAGGAATGTATGAAAAAAAAATGTATTTAAGCCAAACAGATGATAAGCGGTAGTAGAAATTATTATATAAAAAACAGAAAATATTTGTATAAAATAAAATCGAGAGAATACAAATTGATTTGTTAAAGTTAATATTTATTTTTATCGATATTTAAACTTCTTTGTTTTTACAATGGAATTAAATTAGCGAGAATGCATGCATTGGTGACTTTTTGTTTACTGAGACCTTCGCCAAGCGGTAGCTTACTTTACGAACCAAATCTGTGGAAAACCCAAAATAAAAATTTTTGGAAAGATATCTTCGAATTTTTTTTTTTAGTGTCACCCTGTTGCTCTTATTATGAAACAGTACTTGACGGGAGAAATCTGATGAAAAAATCAAAAGATCGCAGCACATCCCAAAATGAAAATGTTTGCAATACAATAATGTTTTTTTTTTTGCAATGAAATGCTTATGCTTAGTGAATATTTGGAATTTATGCCTCTGGCGAAAAAATTATAATAAAGCAAACCAATGGATCGCAGCACTATCCAATATGAAAAATCTTCGCAAGACATCTTCGAAAAGAAAATATTTTTTAGGGTCACCCTGTTGCTCTTCCAATGAAATGCAATGCATTTTTGAAATTATTGCCTCGATCCAAAAGTTTCTAATACTTTATGAAATAAATCTGATGATGAAACCAAAAGAACGCATCACATGCCCATATGAAGAATTTTTGCGATACATCTTCGAAAGAAAATATACTTTTCTTGGTGTCACCCTGTGGCTCTTGTAATAAAAAATTTTCGAAATGGTTATCTCTAACCAAAGAGTACGAAAAAAATCTGATGAGAAACCCAAGAGGTCGTAGCACATCCCAATAAAAAATATATTGCAAGACATCTTCGAAAAAGAAAATTATTTGTTTAGGGGCATCCTGTTGCCCTTGTATTTAATTTTCAAAATTGTTGCCTGGAGGCAAACGAGTTTTGCTACCGTTTAGCACAGGTTTTAAGTTAAAGCACACACTTAATTTTTCTACATAGTACATACATACATATACCACAACCAAATGATAAAAATTTATATGAATTATTTTCAAATTTATAATGTGGAAGATTGTTTTTCGAAATTAGACTTCCAACTGAAAGGCTTGGAGTAAAAAAGGAAACCCATGCAAGTAAAACGGATAATAAAATGGAAAACGCAAGAAACAAATTGCTCAGCAAAAGGACAAATAGTTTATCTAAGCGATATTTATTCCTTTTAAAAGAATAAACTAAAAATCAAGCTTTTACTTGGCATTTTTTACCCTTTTTCTTTTTTTGTCGCTTTTACCTGCATGAAAAATTAGTTTCCTTTTTACTTCCAGCCTTTTAAATGCTACATACACATTTATATGCAGTATGCCCGCCTATGTTATTTGCCATTTTTTTAAATACCCTGAAACTGATCACAACTGAATACACACTTCAAGTTAAAAACTAAAGCAAATAATGGCTGATAAGACAACAATATGTTATGTTTGTGCAAAAAAGTTTAATAAATTCTACAAAAATTCTTGTTTTTATACGCTATGAGTATTATATAAAAGTTTGCTATATTTTCGAAGCAGTTATTTGTACAAATTTGTTTCCCACTTACATTGAATTTATTTTTATAGTTAGTATTTGAATAGAAAATTGTGAAGTAGGCCACTTTTTTCGAACTTCGACTTACTTTCTGAAACTTGCTTTTATACTTCACAACTGCACAAAAACTATTTAGGCCACTTTTTCGAAATTCGAATTATTTTGTAGGTTAATACAATTTCTTTTTATATTTTTGACTTCTTCATCTTCAAAATAATAAATGCAACTTGGAAGATGATGCAACATTGTATATAATTAAAAAAAAAAAATAAAAAAAAATTGTATAAGCGAAATTTGGAACTTCGAAAATAATTCGAATTTCAGAAAATTGCGAAATACGCGATCTTCGAAAAAATCTTAAGGTGACTCACTTCACAAATTTTTAGTCAATTATTAAGCGAGCTCGTGACGTACAAAACAAAAAGAATCTTTTAAAATAAATATTTATCAGAATCTAATTTCGATGCCGCTAAAACTATTCTCTAAGAGATCTTAATGCTACCTCAGTACATATATGTATTTACAAAAGTTAGTTTTATTATTTATCTAGCAAATATTCTTAAAATTGTATAAGATCACCTTCTTCCACTTTGTTTGTTGTTATTTCATTCTGTCTGGCTAGTGTTGTTCCAGCAGCAGTACTACCACCAACAAATGACGAATTCAAGAAAAACTCATCATTTGCTGTACTAAAGGTTGCCGCAACTGGTAGACCAGCCTGAATGCGATTGCCCATTTTCGTCGTAATTTGATCTTGTAAATATTTGATTTGTCGATCTAAATACGCATAAGAGGCCAATTGTATGCATTTAACCCACTCTAAACGCTCTTTGGCGGTACGTGTGCAAATGCGTTGTGGTTGACTGCCTTCGAATTCTAAAAGGAATAAGGTGGAAAGTTATCAACAGTACTTTTTTCTGTTATAGGAAAGGCCTGGGAGTGAAAAGCAAACGTATGTGTTTACCCCTTTTCCCTTTTTTATCCGGCTACTTAAAAATACGTTTCCTTTTTACTACCAGCCTTTCGTACATTTTAACATTTTTTTTTTTTTTAATTTTGTAATGTTTTTATACCTAATATGAATGTAAAACCATCAAATTCTCGCTCCTCATTTCGTATCAATGGTCGACAATTTTCAAGCACCAATAAACCAGCGGGTATCGATTGCGGATCGTGATCTTTTAAATAAAATAATAGGTTGCCACGTAGTTTACACCAACGTGGATAGTTTACTGAAAAATAGAAAGAAAGAAAATACAACAACTAGTGAGAAATGTGTTTTATAGTCTAAAATAATGCAAGCGTTGAAATGTTAATTTTTAGAAGTAAATTAGACTTGAAAGTCGAAATTTTATAGATTTGTTTGAATATCAACTTCTTTCCTGGGTATGGGGCTATACAAACTTTTTTTGAAGAAATTAACACATAAGTAAAAAATGGCGTTCCCGTTTTTCGAAGTAAGCCTCCAAAATTTATTTAAGGCCTTTCGAAGTTCGAAGTTGGGCCCTTCGATGATTTGGTTTTCTAGTTGTTTTGCTGTAAAAATTGAAAAAGGTTAAATGTGGACGTGGCCTTCTTCCTCCTATTACTTCATTGGTGTACTTTTTATTTATTTATACTATATACATATGTATATAAAATTCTAACTCAAAATTTTGTAAAAGCTAAACAGCCGATTCACTGGCCCGATTTTTTTCATTAAAATTTTAAAATATTACAATCCGGCCACAATAAGACACAAGACACTGTTTTTAATTAAAACCCTGCTAGGCATGAATTACAGCACCCATCAGTTTTTTCATATTACCTTTCAGAACCTAAGGGATTGAGATAGAGATTGGGATCGGGTTAGAGAAACATTCAGGGAAGTAAATTTGTGGCAGGACAATGTCTGCCGGGTCAGCTAGGTTTTTTTTATAATTAAAAATATGCGCTTTTAATTTTTTCGAAAATCTCACTTTGGCCCTTCTTACACTTCTTACATACATTTTAAATAGAAAATCGACACTTATCAAACAAGAGAGGCCACGCCCACATTTTGCCTTCTCCAATTAAAAAAAAAAAAAAAACAATTAGAAAACCACTTTCGAACTAACTTCGAAAAAGAGGGAACGTAATTTTTTTATTCATGTCTTAAGGCAGCATTTATCTTCCTTATCGCTAATGACATATCCATAACGCTTATCTGCTGTTCCAACCACACTTTTGAAATCAATGTAAACGATTAGTGATGCCCTACCATAACTTTAAAGCGTTAACCATGCAGAGATCGGCATGAAGCAACCAAGTTAGTAAAGTTTTGTTAGGAGCCAATTTTGAGTTCAAAAATATGTTTTTTTTTTAGAGAATATAAGAAGTTGATATAGCTTTAGAATAGGTAGTGTTTTGTAATCTACTTAGCGAGCGTACTTAGATACTTTAAGTATAGTGTGCATGATGTGTACTAAAAAGTTTTTTTTTACCTATACATCTTTATATGTTACAAAATATTGAACATGGTTTGGTGTGAAGGATTTCGTTTATATAAATGGTATTTGCAGTCCTGTTAAGTACGAAAATAATGTGTGTTAAGATATTGAATAAAATTAAAAAAAAAAAAAACGAGAAATTAAATAAAGTAAAATTTTGTATACGAACTTTCATTTTAGCCATTGAATGTAAAAATAAGTTATCAGTAAATGAAGATGAAGTCCCTGTTCTATTTTTGGTTTGTTTTGTTTCGTTCTTTTTCAGTTATATTTACAAATTTTTTCCATTTTTCTTTCGAATATCTTACCATCAGTACTCCGAAAGAATCCTTCCTGACGCTCTGTAATAATTAATAGTCCTTCTTTCTCAAATTTCGTTGCTGGATTTGAGGCGAATGTACTTAAACCAGTTTTATTGAAACGCATATTTTTAAATTTGTGACGTTTTTTTTTCAGCCAAGGTTGGCACTGTTGGAAGCCCTGACTTTTCTGCAATGAGAATATATTAGAAAGTATGCATAAGTACGCTGGATACATCAAAGACAAAACTGTGACTAAAGTTTGCTAGCCGAACCTGAAAAATAAAGACCGACTACCGATTTCATTCGACAGAATTTATATATTTTCTAAAGAGACTAGCAGATGCATGCAACTTTGTCGGCGAAACTTGAATAAACGCACCATACATACGAGTCTATAAATATCTCAACTCCAGCACCACCTAGCAGAATAACACTTTGTTTGTTTATAGAATACAGAATAATAAGAAATCGTCGGTGATCTTCAGCAAATAGTTTGGTCCTGTGAACTGCCTGCTATTGGCTCTACTCAGGGACTCTGCTATAAGTTTAAATTAACGTTACGATTCTTGAGTTGCTTATTTTTATTGTTTTTTGTTTGTTATAATTGACTTAACACTGTAATCTTCCGCAGATGGCATCCACCTTTCACCACAATCAATTTTGCAAAACAAAATCTTATCAGCAGAAGCTCGTTAATATATGCATGAACAGTAGGGTCGATTTGCATGATCCCACAAATAGCAAATATGATTATTTGGGTAATTTCAAGCATTTTTATAGATATAAAATGAATTTTGAGTCAGGTGTTTTTCAAGAAGTAACTCAATTAAGCTGTATTTCAAAAAAAAAAGGGACCCACTTGTTGGAACAGCTATAAATATTGAAAAATAGGGTTGAGGAATCCATTTCCCTATTTTTATCTTTTGAGAGCCACCAGGGGGCGTTCCGAACTTGTTGTCAAAATCGTTTGAGTTTAACCCTTATAGTGCAATTTAAATGTTTGAATATCCTAAAATGAACGGCCCCAGTCAAATTTTGTGGATTTTTAAAACAATGTTGCCAAGCACCCTCCAGCGGAAAGGAAACAAATTAATAATCGAAGGTTCCAAATTCCAGTTAATACGGAGAGATGCCCGTTTTTTTTGGAGCATAGGTCATCAATGAAAGAGCTGTGTACTGGTGCAATCATCTTCCTATCTAAACATTTTTTTCAATAACGCCCTAATTTGAAATTCGATTCGAAAACACCTTCCTTAGCTGAATATGTATATTGGATTTCCCCTTCGATTCATGCATTGCGACCGATTATACACATATTCATAACTTTTTACATATGTACATCAATTTTAGTACCGGAAGATAACAGCACACAGAATATCAGTTAACGTATAAAGAGGTCGGCTTATAATCGATGTGCTATGAATATTTGATAATTAACTATCTGCATATGAACAACGTAGCGAAATTAACCGACGAAAGCGGCACTGCAGTAGACAATAAGAAGCAAAAAACAAAATTGTATATGTAGGTACCTTTGCCGTATTGTTTACACATGTGCTCCTAAAATATGTGCATAGCTTTGCTCAAGCGACGACCTATTAAGCTGACGAGATGATGGAATCAAATAAAAAATATTAGCCGCTAACAAGCTAATAACATATTTTGCTGAATTTTACGTATTTTGAATTAGGTATACATATAAACATAAGTGTTTGGTTTGCTTACGTGAGTAGGTGACATTTGTTTATGATTGATTACTTAAAAGCTGGGAGTGGGCTGAAGGCCGATTCTCGGCAAATATAAACATACATAGTTATATATTGGGATGATAGAAGATTTAAAAGGTCACATAGATGTACATAGATTAGGCTGGTCCAAAAACTAGGACTGATATCGCTCGTTCCATTGTAAACAGTTTTGAATTACTTTTTGTTTGAAACAGCTAGTTATAAAAAAAGTTTGAAAGGCGTTTTTCCAAAAAGTTTTATTATTGAAATACATCTGTTTACAATGGAACGAGTGATATCATTTTTTTTAACTGCATATTGACGCCTGGGGTAAAGAGCCCATTTAAAAGTATTTACCACATAGCGTCCTTTTTTTAAATTTTTTTTTTAAAAATGCCCTATCTCAGCTAAAAATGCATGGAATTTTTTGGACACGGGTTTAATTTGGAAGTGTCTGTGGTTTATCTAACTCTCCTGCTAGGTAAAAAAGTTTTCCAAAAATATGCTGAGCATACTTTCTGCAACCATCGCATTTTTCTAGAGGTTTCTATTTTTTTTCGGTAACCATAATATCCTTCAATTTTTAAACAATTCTCAATATTCTATCATAAATACTTTTGTACGAAAATTACTTTTGTATGGGAGGAGCCACGGCCGCTTCTCTTCTCCTTCCCTTTTCTAAGAAGGTGTTAGAGATTCATCGCATTTAAGTTTTCATCAATTCTCAATATTCTTCCATGAATATGTACTTCCAAAGATTATGGCAGGAAAACTACACTTTGTATGGGAGATGCCATTCCACATTCTTCCTTCCTGTTCTTTCTTTCTTGCTAAGTTAATCTAAGTAAACTGCATCATGAAAAGCTCAGCCATTGTATAGGAGACACGCACCCCTTTCTCCCTCCCTCCTATTTTTTGGTTTTGAGGTGTTAGAGTTAAATCCATTTTAGTTCTTTACCCATTTTCAAAATTTGAATACTTTTAGAGATATGCAGTATGAAAAATATCAAATGTGTGGAAGTGTCACGCACAGATCATCCAGTGATCTGGATTGTGGATTTAAACTATGCTCGAAAAATTGATACAATGTACAATTGTACAACTGTTTATAGTGAGCCACCCTAACATATGTACATACATACAACATATCTTGACTTTGCAGCCTTCTTGGATTAGGCTTCAGATAATTGTATTTGAACACTTAAATCAAGTTAGAGGAGTGCCTGCAAGGAATAAGGGTCGCAATCTGGAACAACATAATAAAGTTGAGTGCATAAAAATTGTACATATAATTACCTTTATCCTTCTAATTGGAAATTCAATAAATCTAACGAATGTATGTATCCTAGCTATTTCATGTCACGCTCCAGTCTAAACAATCATCAACATCACATTTGTCTAAGCGGCGGCAATGTGAAACGCAGCAATTGGATCAACCACACCTTTGCTAGTTAATATAAATAATTTGCACTTTTATTTATTCTTTTCACTTCCGAACGTCTGCAATATGTATTTTGATCTTTAACACGCCCGTCAGCAAAAAGATGTGCGCACCTTCCACTATCACAAATTCTAATTGTTGGTTTTATTTTACATTCACTGCACGTTTTCACAGCAGCGGAATGCTATTCTAGCCCTAATTCTTTTAGCTGCCGCTTTGCAGCATAGAAAGTCCAAATTTTTTCATTAACTAATCAGAATGTCCGCAATAAATTAAATTTTACCAAATGACAACAAATTTATGGTAGATTGACAGTGAAAACAACAGTACACAACAACAACAATGACAGCAGCACACGAAGTTGCCACACAGTGTGGATTACAAATGGAGATTATAAGGAGACAGGCAAGCATTGTGTATCAATACAAAGTGTAAACTCTTCTGCATAGACGTCAGACGTCAAAATTCCAAAATGAGTTTAACACCTGTTTGAGATTGTGGTTAATAAAAAGTGTGATATCATAGGGATAGGCGTGTAAATTTCAAAGTGAGTTTAGTCACCTGTTTTTAATTTCCTTTTTTGTCTCACTTCTTTCCATCTTCCCATTTCTTTCTACCATCAGGTAAAAGATAGGAGACCGCCATGTTGATGTGTGCAGGATGTTCATTGCTTTTCTGTTATTCGGTGCTGGCGACATTTTAATATGTGCAGGATGTAAACAAACCGACATTTTAATGTGTGTTGTCAAAAGAAGAGTTCACACTTGTTATTGATACACAATGCCGGCAAGAATGCTATTGGTTAGTGGTGATGTCGTTTCTACCAAACAATGTTCGATTACAAAAAAAAACTAAAGTAAAAAACACACAAAAACAAATTTAAAAAAACTAAATAATAAATAAGAAAAACAAAAATAGGGTTGACTTTCCAATAATGTACGGTCCCGATTTCTTTCATTTTTTGTGGAGGGGTAGAGGGGGTCCAATAGACTACAAAAACAAAAACCGGACAGGTCGGCGGCTTATATTTTATAAGAAAATTGCACTTAAAGTTGCAATTTCACTTATACAAAATTACTCATTAAACTAGATTTCCCTAAAATCACACATAAAATTCTTTTTAAATTTAAGAACATGGCTTCTTTTATCACCCGCACTGCTTTTTTTTTATTTCAAACGCGAGTAAATAGCATAAATCCCGAAAATTATTATCTTAAAAAAAACCGCCATAACCGGAATCACTAGGCAACAACAATGCCTTTATATTACTTGCAGTTACATTATTGAAAAAAAAAAAAAAAAACTAATGGCGGCGAAATACCAACAGGTTATCATAACCTCTAACGAGATGTTTAGCCGAGCTTCTCTTTCCAACTTGTGGTGTGTTGCTTTTGAGTTTTCCTACAAGTTGGCGGGACCTACAGTTTTTTGCCGACTCCGAACGGCACTTGCAAAGCAAATGAATTTTTTGCTGAGAAGCTTCTCATGGCAGAAATACACCCGGAGAGTTTGCCAAACTACTGCCGAGGGGTGGCCCCGTTTAGAAATATTCTAATTTTTGATGTTACTTTTGTCGGGCATCGAACCGCCACGACTTGGTGTAGAAGGCCGAACACTTAACCGCTACACCACGGCGGCCGCCAAAGAATGGAAAGAATCCCCCAAAAATGAATACATAAATCAAATTATATATAACAAAATAAAATAAAATAAAGTAAATCAAAATAAAATAAAAAATCCAAAACAATAAAAAAATAAAATAAAATAAAAAAATGGTATAGAAGAAAAATTAAAAAAATTTGAGACCTGTGTTGAAAAGTAAACGCCAAATGTTAAATTAAGCTACATTTACACTGCATCAAATGCATCACTTTCGGCCAAGTTTTTTCGAGACCGTTCATCCGAAGATTGAATTTGATCACCAAATTAGGTCAAATTAAATAAAATTCGTCTAATTTGGCAAACAAATTCATTTTGCGGACAAACATTCTCGAAATAACTTTGCCAAAAGCGCGACGCATTTGGTGCAGTGTAAATGTAGCTTTATACAAATTTGGCACTTTTGGAATTAAAAAACTTGGGCAGCGCAGCACTGAATTTTTTCTTAACAATCGATAGACTCAGAAAATATCGATGAAGTGGTCGATAGCTTAACAGCTGAGATGTGATTTAATGCTTTTTTTTTCTTTTGATGTTGTAAACAAACTAACTAAACGAACCATCTAAATGCCTACACGTGCAGGAGGGAAGAAATATCCGAAAAAATACCGAAAAAGTGATGCACAAGTAAGTAATGCAACTAACTAAGTTGAGCATTAATCATTTCAAACTAATTTTCTTTCAGAAAGATGAAGCTGCTGCCCAGAACAATACGTCCAGAAGTTCACATAGCAAATACAATGCGGCTATGGAATTGGATAAACTGGTTTTGCATAATTCATATGACCTAACATTGTTAGAAAGACATTGTTTATTTCCTGCTTTTAATGTGGGACAAGCTCCATTAAGTAGTCTCGATGAATTGCAAGTATATCCAAGTTGTACTATTTCTACGCCCTATCCAATTTATGTAGCCAATAGACATTGTGAACGTGTGGATATATGCCATCGACGTACAATGGAGCGAGAGTTGTACCGCAAACGTTTACACTCATCACGAACACGTTATCAGTCAGCACAAAAAGGTATGTTGATATGATAGGCATTAATTACCCCGTGTATATTTAAATTCGTTAACCCACTGGCGGTACCCTCATCGGCACATGATGTCAAACCAACTTATCTAACTCCACTTCTTATTACCAATCTTCTCCTTAACCAAGAATAAGAGGGGATAATCTAGAAAGTCCCACTGGTCATATCAAAATGTTCCACAAGGTGCTAGTACCGCAGCCATATTCGACACTGGACTTGCAACATCGATAACTCTTGCTCCACCTTTAAACCTTTTATCTTAACTATTATTAAATATGTACTTATGCATGTTTTTTTTTTCAGTGAAAAGATTAAAAACAAACGAGAAGGAAGGCACTTACTACACATCATTATTTCATTTGGCTGAACGCTTGCAGTGTGAACCTGATCCATATTTTCATGGTAGCTATGATTATTACTATACTGGTGGGAATCTTTGTGTATTGGGCGATGGCGAACATGTGCTACATGTAGATGGCGAATATTTAAATAATTTAAGTAAGTAAACTAATGACTGGGAGTAAAAGGGGATCATATTTCTTATGCAAGTAAAGGGGTGAAATGCTGCCCAATGGTTTGGGGGGAGTAATGTCAGAATTGAGAGTCCTTGGCCGGTTATGAACACGGTACCCCGCGGTACTGCCCGACTGCCGTGGTAGTGATTTGGTATGATCAGTGGAGTCTTTTAGGTCATGTCATTCGTCCATTCTCAAGGAAGTGGAAGATTTGTAATGAGAGGTCAGAGGCATCATATCCGTAGATCAACCAGCGAGTCAGCACGTCAATACATATGTAAGTATGTGCCCATTAGTCGGCTCTTACAACCGGTATGCATGCCTCCGGCATATTCTAAACCCCTAACCTAAAGGAGGTAAAATTGAAAAATCTACCCTTCACTAAACCATTTTTTTGGGGTTTTTTATTTTTATGCAAAGTTTTTCTCCCCTTTTACTCCCAGCCTTTCATACACACAATTGTTTATAAGAAAACTAATTTCCACTCTCACTCTCTTGCAGATGTTGGTGTTTTACCAAAATTCAAACGTTTCGCTAACAGCTTTTTGAATCCTATAAGCTCCTTGCAATTAAAAGACGATGATGAGGTGTTCGAAGTTCGCGCTGTTTCAAACATACGCCCTGATTGCGCAAACTTTTTTGCTGCACGAAGGCGTAACACCATCACTTTACACACTTTAGAACCCACAGGTGGTATGAAAGCGTTAACACGTTTTCAAACTAGTTCTACACCATTTATTAGTTTTACACAATCGCCAGTAGATACAAGTACATTCCTTGTTACCACAATGAAACAATGTTTACGAGTATACGATTTAAATACTGCCACGCCAATACTCAGCGCCTCACACGATTTGTGCGCACATGACGATGCCACAAGAATAAGTTGGAATATGATCAGACCCTGGAAGGGTCAAACCTATTTATATGCCAACGAAAGTAAAGTGTTCATAGTAGATACGCGCACCACACCGGAGCAATGGTTGCAAGCGGGTGGCTGTGGTTATAAAAGACCTGATTTGGGGTGTGATTTTATATCTTCGATTGCAAAAAGTGAATTTCGCGATTTAGCTTATGTGGCGACCAATCACAAACTGCATTGCTTAGATCTACGGTTTTTGGGTGCAGATTTGGAATCGGGTGCGTCTGCTATTTGTCATTGGACACATCAGTTAGAATATGCGCCTGCTTTTATGGAGACCTTTCGCAATGGTGGCAAAGAATTTATAGCGCTCAGTAGTGCCTTAGCAGATGATATGAGCATTTGTGAGCTGACACGCGAGCATGTAGCAAGCGTTGTGTCATCACCTGCTGTTGCTTCTGTTAATGAAACATCGCCCGATACGCCAAGACGTTCCAAGAAAAGCATCTACAAATCTTATTGTCTACCATATCAACTGCCCACACTCCAGGCTGCTTATCAAAGTGCGCGTGTAGTAGGCAAGTGCTTGCAGCCTGATGCTGACCTCGTGACACGTATGAAACGCTGCAGCACCGGCTTGGCTTTCTATGATACTGGCACATTTTCGGAGTGCATTGGTGAAGATGACTGCGCCACATTTGCTTTATTGCTGTCTTCAAATTCGATTGGTGACGTGTATGCGCATCGTTTGATCGAGAGCGTTGCAGATGATGATAGACAAACAGCGAGGGGTTCTGTAGGCGCATCGGATGAAAATACAATGCATGAGTATGGAAAACGCGTTTGTGAAGTAACACAACCGATCTTGAATTATACCGAAATTGCGAATTTAAAAGGTGAGAACATGTTGTCGAAACTTTTTTATTTTTTGATAGTGCAAAAGAGTGTACGCTAAATTGTAAAGACGATTTTATTCTGTTTAAGTATATTTTAATTTATTTTAATTTTATTTCATTTCATTTAATTATATTTTATTTTTATTTATTTTATTTTATACTATTTTTATATTAATTATTTATTTTGTTTTATTTATTTTTCAAATTTTATTTAATTTAATTTTTTTATATTATTTAATTTTTTCATTTATTTATATATTTAATTTTTTTGTTTTATTTTACTTTTTTTGAATTTTTTAAATTTTAATTTATTTAATTCTATATATTTTATTTTATTTACTGAAAATTTTCTTATTTCCAGGCATGCGCAAAGTTTTTCGCTGCAATAGATTAAGCAAACCCCTTAACTTTGATAACGATGATAGAACTAAGGCAGAAGAGATAACAAGAAAGTCGCGTGGCTTAGGACGCTGGCGAAAGTCTATACAAACGTTACAATCTTACAAAGATGCTTTAGCACAAGATTTACTCTCCATATGGGATATTGAATACGACGTCGACAATGAGAATATTAAATCATATTCGAAGATCAAACGTGAAATGGGAAATAAACCTGATCTGGAAACACTCGTTAGCTCTTGGTTGGATACAAATATAAAACCAGAGAAATCACCGTCAGCATTACAATCTACAGTGCCAGCTAGTGCACAGATTGGCCCACTGCTAGATTCAACTGCTATGACAATGGTGCATGTACCCTGCATGGAAACAAATGCAACTATTAAAACCGAAACCTCTTTTAGTATTGAAAATAATTTGTTAGATCTAAATACTTGCTCGTTTAGTGAATTTATGACGGATGCGCCTAGAACACAACAGCAATCGACACAATTACTTGATGCTATAATGCAAATGCCCGATTCACCGACCGAACAGGAAGAGTTTATATCATTAAAACCAAAACCGAAACCACCAGTCAAAAAGAAATCGAAATATGTTAAAGGTTTTTAATACAGGGATTCTTTAAGCTAAGACTTTTGTATGAATAGTAGTTTATTTCTGCAAGATTTATATTTTTTGGCGCTCAGACAAAATATTAATCGTTATGTAGAAAAAATATTTCAGACCAATCTTTATGCCTCAATAGCAATTTTGAGCACGCAAAAAAAGAAAAATTACGTTAATGCATCACCATAATGTGCAGTAGAAGAATAAGTAATAGTAGTAGCCCAGTAAAGTACGGATAATGTATATATTTGTATTATATAAGCATGTGCTACCTTTTTGTCTAATGTTGTCATAAGAAGCTAAAAACTTGTATACACTTTTACTACCAAGTGATCGAAAAACAACAATAAATCGTCATAAAGCCGGTTCCAAAGTATACACTGCCGTCCTAAGCAAAAAGGCAGTATGTTATAAAAATTGATTAACGAGAAAACTGAAGTTGAAGTTGGGGTGTGTTCGAACTAAATACCTAGTTATTTTGCTGCATAACAGCCATAAATGATTGTTGAGGTATTAAAAAGATTCATGAAGAATCAATTGCATCTGCTTTGTAAATCCAAAATAAAAAAAAATCATTTACTGCTTTTTTGGTTTGTAAGTCAAAGTTACTGCTTTTCACCCCATATATTCCAAGCAGCATTCCTATCTTTCTGAATATAAGGTAGTATATTTTCATTTATACTGCCTTTTTACACTGCGATACCTTTATACTGCTTTTTTGTTCTGGAGAGATACAAGAGATTCTAGATGTATCACTAACTTAAACCTTGTTTTATCGTTGAAATTACATTCTGACCGGTAATTTTTATAATCAGTGGATTGTAAGATATTAAAATAATATAATGGTATCAAAATTCCTAAAAGGCAGTAAAATGATTTTACTGCCTTGTTGCTAAGGACGGCAGTACAGATGTATTTACTTTTTATAATTTTTGGGAAAACAGCATTTCAAACTTCTTTTTTTCACAGAACTCGATTGTAAAATGAAATTTTGAATGCCGTTTCAAAAACAATTTAAATTTTGAAATACTTCTGCATACTTTGGAACCGGCGATAAGATTGCCGAACCATTTAGTCTTATTGAAGAAGGGATGAAGAAAGCTAGCCGATATCGGTGGAGTATGTTTAGCTTATCCAGTTCAATTGAAATAATATGTTGCCAGTTGATGCAGATTAGAAAACCGTGGAGCTAAGCTATTGTGACTTATGAATTCCGTTGGCAACTTGCAGTCTGTTTTTTGGGCGATATATGTGTTCTGAAAGGTGGGAAATTATTCTGTAATGACAAGGCGAAATTAATTTGGCTGAAAAGGGTTGAACATCTGAATGTTAAAGGTAAGACATGTGCATTTATTTGACTAAAATTAATTTTTCTCTTATAATTCACAGGTGCTTTTTCGTGTTTGGGTAAATACAAATAGTTGCTGCTTTCTAAAGGATAAAAAAGTAGATGACTGGTATCTTCTGTTCGAAATCTGACAGTTGACATTTCGTAGGACATCAACACCTAAAAAATATGAGAAGCTTCTCAGCAAAAAATTCATTTGCTTTGCAAGTGCTGTTCGGAGTCGGCAAAAAACTGTAGGTCCCGCCAACTTGTAGGAAAACCCAAAAGCAACACACCACAAGTTGGAAAGAGAAGCTCGGCTAAAAATCTCGTTAGAGGTTATGATAACCTGTTGGTATATCGCCGCCATTAGTTTTTTTTTTTTTCTTTTATGGAAAAAAGAAAAAAGAGTGACTAGTTGGGTCATGTGCACGAACTAGCTGTAAAATAGTGTGTTTGATTTTCAACGTTGAGAGTCAAATAAAGGGTCAGTATATATGTGCAGGAAGGTATTCATTTTTTGAAAAGGGTTGCCTCATGTTTAACAACGTGGAGCTGCCAAATCTTAACGCTCAGTGTATAGAGGTGCAGAAATTTAATTAATTTTTTTGAAAGAGTTGCCACACAGTTTTGTTTTGACAGTTCGATGACAGTTTTAAAGCCAGTGAATACTTTCCTTATCCACCTACAAATCACGATAAAAAACTACATACTTCCACTACTTGCTCACCCTTTAAAAAAGACAACAGCTTGCCTACATCTCTCATTACATCATTTTGTTCTTACATCGCATTTGTTGCTGATTTCGCACACCTTGCATGTGCCAGCAACATTATATTTTCAGTTTCGCTGTCACTTGCCATTTGACATTCAACCACCACCAACAAACGAAAAACGACAAGTCCTTATCAATTACCTACTCGTTACTAATGTAGTTTATCGCTCCTTGGGCTACTCGTTATACTCATTTTCGTTTTGGTTATTTCGTTCGAAATCCGCTCTGATTTGCCAATGTTAACTCGCAATTCAACAGTCTCGCCTTTTACTTTGTGACACTCGCTTGTTGTAACCACCGTTAGTCCTCCGCTATTAATGCCACGCATCTCTCTAGCGACATGATATTATACACATAATAATTATAAAATTGAACTTTTTCCATCGCAGGCGTTGTGCAAGTGTAATGAAAAGTTTTAAATAATAGTAATATGAAGGATATTTAACTAGTGCACAGTGGGCAGTTTGTGGAAAAACTTATACAAAATAATCCCTTTTTATTTTGTGGGAAAGCTAATTTCCTTCTGAAAAAGTTGTTACGCAAACATTGCGCTTATCAAGAAGGAATTAACAATATGCCCGTATGTGTTTATGTATGCAGGAGCTTATCTCTACTTTGGTCCTTTTGTGTCCTTTTGTTTCGTAAAAATCAATTATCGTGTATTATTATCACAGTAAATCTATTTTTGATCATAATATCAATTTGAATATGATAGAAAATGAGACAACAGACAGATTGTTGTGGGTGCACATTAGAGCGTATCACCAAAAAAAGTTGAAAATGTTCCCCCCAGTTTGAACACTTACCTTATGAGGTTTTCAAAAAAAAAATTTTTAAATTTTTTTGTCACCCTGTAAAAACAGCGAAATTTGCTTTTTTTCTATAACTTCTATATTTCTAGTTCGATTTTCAAAAGTGATAATACATTTTTAGAAAGGTATTCACCAAGGCAATATTTCATCAATAGAAACTTTTAGCCCATTTTTTTTCCGGAAAAATAGAATAAAAACTGAACTTGGCATGAAGGGCTAAAAGTTTCTATGGATGAAATCTTGCCTTGGTGAATACCTTTCTAAAAATGTATCACTTTTGAAAATCGAACGAGAAATATAGAAATTATAGAAAAAAAGCAAATTTCGCTGTTTTTACAGGGTGACAAAAAAATTAAAAATTTTTTTTTTTGAAAACCTCATAAGGTAAGTGTTCAAACTGGGGGGAACATTTTCAACTTTTTTTGGGTGACAAAAAAATTAAAAAAATTTTTTTTGAAAACCTCATAAGGTAAGTGTTCAAACTGGGGGGGGAACATTTTCAACTTTTTTTTCCTCCATCCACCGTGATACGCTCTAGTGCACATACCACATTAGAGTGGCTATTTTTGAGACAACCTTTTGTCAAATTAAAGGGATCAGCCTATAAATGTGCAGACAGCTGACATTTTTTTTAAAAGGGTTGCCACCTCTTTTAAAATATATTTTCCTGTATAGGTAGTTTGTTAAATTTTAACATTGAGATATTAAATAACAGGGCCCGTATCCTTTTTTTTCGTTGTGACAAATTTGGTTGTTCAAATTCCACAGCTAACATTTTTTGAAGAGGGATGCCACTTATTTAAAAATAATTTGTCCTGTATGGTACTTAAAAATAATTGGTCCTGTTTGAAATTTAACGTTGAGATGGAAAATGAAACGGCTTGACCTGAAGATGTAAAGGAGGGAACATTCAAAAATAATATTTTCATTAAATCTTTTTTTTTTCATTATGCTATTTGAATATGATAAAAAATTAAATAATAGACGAATTGTTGTGGGCACATATAAAATATTAGAGTGTTTAACTGCTAGGCGATAATTTTTTCTTTGTCCTATTTAAATTTTTTAAAAGTGTTGCCACCTGTTTAAACAGATTGTATGAAATTTAACGGCGAGATGTTAAATGAAAGCTTTCAGCCTTGAAATGTGCAGGAAGGTAACATATTTTTGAAAAGGGTTGCCACCTGTTTAAATTTCCATACATAATTTTTGAAAATAGAACTTCTAATACATAAAATTTTGTTTGATTTTATCACTTTATAGAACACGAATTTGTGCCTTGGATTTTTTTTTTAATTTCCGCAGCTAACCGTTTTTTTGAAGAGGGATGCCACTTATTTAAAAACATTTTTTTCTGTACGGTTTGTTTGAAATTTTACGTTGAGATAGCAAATGAAAGCCCTAACGATGTGCAGAAAGGTAACATTTTTTTTAAAAGCGTTGCCACCTGTTTAAAAATAATATTTTCATTAAATCTATTTTTAATCAAAATGTCATTTAAATATGATAGAAAAACTGAATAATAGACGAGTTGTTGTGCGCACAGATGTCACCCCCCCGATAGGCTATTTACTTTTTTTGACACTATGTCGCCATTTTAAGTCCGACTTTAATGAGCCGTACACCGTTGTTCATGGCTTCGAAGCCGCCACAATTCTTAACTTAATCATTTTTTACTCCGAGTTCAAATTCTAGTAGTGACTGTCGGTATTTCGTTTCACATCATATGATGTGATGTGATGATGTGAAGCCTTCAATGGCAGAGATACGCTCGGAGATTTTTCCAAACCTTTAACGAGGAGAACCTTTTACTAAAAAATTTTGATGTTACTTTACCGGGATGATAACCCGGAATATTTGGGGTTCTCATTCAATTAACGAAAATGATCTCCCACAAGTGAAATGGTTATTAACGGCTTATTGACATTCATCATCAGAATCAGCTCGCATGCATGCCATGGCGTATACGTAACATTTCTTAAAACGTGGGGGTCGAACAAAAAGTTGCAGTTTCAACAGCTAACATCTAATTTTAATCTTTTGTACAAGCTTTTAGTAATACCGATCGCTTAAAAGAGTCTCATTTGGAATTTTAGGTTGTCAGATATGTAATTCTGAAGTAAAAAGGAAACTTATTTTTTATGCGAGTAAAAGGGAAACTTATAAAATGTTTATTAGCAAGGGGTGAAAAAACAATGTTTCATCTATTTTTTGATACTTTTACGTTTAATGCACTGAACGTTAAAGAATTGAGTCCTACATACATGAAGACATGCATGGTTGAAGGGGGTATGTCGCATTCTCACTCAATTTCTGTTTTTGGCATTGGTGAATATTTCTGTCTTATCAGAATCTGCCTATCGTGAAAATTGTAGAAGATAATTCATGGATGAAGGGGGTATGTACACAACTTTTCAATATGAATTGTGGAAGAAGGGGGTATGTTCCGAATTTTTAATATAAAACACTAAATATAAACTTATGCTTTTTATTGCATATTATGCAACGTCTTTTATGGCTATGCATAATTTTTTTGTCAGTTTTCCATAAAGACTCGAAAAAACCTCAAATGTTTAAGCAAAACTTTAAAGCCGATTTTCTCGTTTCACTCAAAATGCGACATACCCCCTTCATCCATGCATGTCTTCACATATGTATGTATGTATGTACGTGCGAAAATCGCCATCAATGATTGAACCTTCCCAATAAAAAAGTGTAAAATCCATTCAATACTCTCGAGTGAATGAAGAATTTATTTGAAATGCGAAAATAACTACCTCACATGCTTTAATGGTCTTTATGTGTGTTTACTCAACTGCACACACTACCTACATACCTACTTGCCGCTCTATTTTTTCTGTTGTATTTTCACTTTTTTCTTTCTTTTGTTGGTTTGCTCTACACGTTTGTATCCACTCTTTAATCAAAATTTTACGAGTTGTGTTGAATGCTTATATAATAGTGAACACCTCTATTGAGAATAGACACACATGGACACATATGTACTTGCTTTGCTCGAATATTTGTTTAAAACTCAGGTTTTTGAAATAACATTAAAATTTTCTTTATCATAAAAAAGAAATTCTAAAAAAATATTTTTTCAATCCACCTTAATATACATTTATATAAATGGAGAATTCAAGAATATATCTTATTCTCATCTTTTAAAAACTGTCTATAGCCGTGATATGCCTTGTACTAGAGTTGGGGTTTTTAGTTCAATGGAAATACTACTTCGCTTCTAGTTCATTTACGCCTTTGAACTAGTTCGTTAAGATTTTTGGTTCGGCCATCTTATTGAACCATATATATTTTGGCCAATTGAACTAGTTCAAAAGCTTCTAATGGCCACCTAACTTAATAGGTGTTGAGAAAAGAAACTTGAGTTATTTGAAAGGAATTACATTAGGGTATTCTCTAAATTTTTTTCATAAAAAAACATAAGAAATTCTAGAAAACTAGTTTAAAATTGCAAAATGTAGTTCCCAGATTTTTTCGACGCAACTTCAAAATAGATGTTTTTTTGATTTTGCTGGAACATTTTTTTTTTTCCAATTTTGACACTAGTGTGTTAATTTCTTGTGGTTTTTATGAAAAAAAATTCATTTACGCCTTTGAACTAGTTCGTTAAGATTTTTGGTTCGGTCATCTTATTGAACCATATATATTTTGGCCAATTGAACTAGTTCAAAAGCTTCTAATGGCCACCTAATTTAATAGGTGTTGAGAAAAGAAACTTGAGTTATTTGAAAGGAATTACATTAGGGTATTCTCTAAATTTTTTTCATAAAAAAACATAAGAAATTCTAGAAAACTAGTTTTAAATTGCAAAATGTAGTTCCCAGATTTTTTTTGACGCAACTTCAAAATATATGTTTTTTTGATTTTGCTGGAACATTTTTTTTTCCAATTTTGACACTAGTGTGTTAATTTCTTGTGGTTTTTATGAAAAAAAATTCAGAGAGGAGACCCCAATTTTAGTTGAAAAGAACACCAAAGTAATATTTTGTTTGAAAAAAAACAAAAAAAAAATTGTTTTCTGTCATTGCGTTTTCGATAAATGATAACGTAGTGACTTACTTAAGTAACGTACTAACGTACATACAGCTGAAAAGTTGCTACAGAAAAGTTTAGTTCACTTTACTGAATGAATTTACGAACTAGTTCAATAAAAGAATTAAGTTTCCTAATTCCTTAGTTCAAAAAAATGCCCAAGCCTGCAAAAACTGATCTATACTTTGTGTATTATGTTATTGCGAGTACCCACAGAGTAGCTTCAAAATTCTTTTTTTTTCAACATAGATTATGTTAAACTAACATGAGATAGTGTTGTTTTAACTGAAAGACATGTTAATTTAAAAATAATTCTTGTTAATTTAACAAGAACTCGTGTTAGTTTAACATGAGCGAAAATGTAAAAAAAAATGAAGTGAAAAAGTGTTATAAATTGTGCCCTTTACATGAAACTTCTTCTGCCTGTGGCTGCTCTTGAGCTCATAAAAATATTACAAAAAACTTTAACCCATTTCAAGCTAAAGAAAAGTTATTTTTGAACCACCATAATCTCCATCAACTGACATTTATACTTGCACTGGTTTGACTTTTGCGAGTATCAAACGAGCTTCGGTTGCATGAATTTTCAACACCCAATAAACGTGTCGACGACATTAAAACGAAAAAGTATTTAAGCGAGTTAAGCTGAGCGGCCGATGAAGCGCCAATAAAAAAACATGTTTATAGTAAAATTGTAACAGCCTGATGTCTATGCCGTAGAGATATTGAAAAAAAATTAATAGTGGGGTCTTTATTGAAGTAACTGCAGCTAAATTAAATTTTTTATATTTTTTTGTGTAAATATGTTTGCCTGCGTGTTTGTAATGGCATCACTCAAAAACTAGTGAATATAATTGACTGCAGTTTTGACTGATGTATTGTTAGATGTCTCAGTTGATTTTATTGAAAGAACTTTTATAAATTTTTTGAGTTTAGCATTTTTATAGCAACGGAAGCCAAGTCAACATTTTTTAAAAATTCTCTTAATCTGTTCATTAGCTTATAAGCTCTTAATGTCAAGACACAAAAACTTTGCTTGCTTATATGAAGCATCTGTAAACATGATTAAACAGATTCGTAAAGAGTTGCCCATCTTGACTTGTTTGCACTTTTTGTCACTTTTTATCCTTCACTTTTCATTATACTTTCTTGGCGTTAAATATTTATGTGGATATCCTTCCCATATTAAAGGTGGCTTACTTTAATTGGATTCGAGCAGCTCTATTTTTATTTGTCCATGATAAATGAATAACAAAGAAAAATAAATAACAAAGAGCATTGCTAAGTGTAAACGGCGGCATAATAAAGTATGTGAAGCATCAGTTAAAAGATTAAATGGTTGCTGATAAATGGCGCTCAGTGCTGATGTACTTAACTATGTGCGAAAATCTTGAGATGTTGGCTAATAGGATTAATGTGAAACTTGTATCTCTCCAAATACATATGCTACTATCGACCAGGACTGAGCGATACACTAAATGAAGAAGAGATGGTCTTTGGAATATTCAAAGGAAGTCTAAGTTTCGTTGGCAGTACCCTGAATTTTGAAGTTTTACCTTTGTATCCTGAGTTAGAATAAAAAAACTCTCAAAATTCTGTTTCATTGTGTGCAAAATTCTAAAATAAAAGCTTTTTTATAAAGGCTTTCTGTCGAAGATTTTCAACCCCATTACTAACATATTATTAAAGGGAAGCCGAATTTATTCAAAGCAGCATACAAATAAAGGCGCGTAAGTGTTAATGGATTTTTATAACAAAAACTCACTAATTAGCTTTCGGCTAGCGTGCATGTATAATTTTTTGTGGAAGGATGGATACTTACAAGTCTACAAGTATACCTATGTGGGTCATTCCATATCAAATCGTAAAATAGTCCGATTTGAATTGATTTCGGGGTAGAGCTGGAAAGCAATTGATGGCGCTATTGATAGTTTTTTTTTGTCAACCACTATCGATGATTTTTCTACAATGGCGATATATCGACTCTTAAAAGTTTGGAAATTGCCAACGTGATATTATTTAATATGATGTTGTGATGTTATTGGATTTGATGTGACATGCATGCTTGAATAATTGGGTCTCATGCATAAAACGGCGAGCTTTTGTCCAGACTCTATCTCTTGAGTAAAAGTTTGGTTTTATTTTTGTAATAAAAACAAAGATATCACCTCAGCCATTAATCGACTTTGGGCATGACACCCTATGTCATCGGAATGCATGTGATGTGATATTATATCGCACGATAAAATTTCCTTTTTAAAATTTGAATTATTGCCATGTGATGTGTACTGACGTACGATAACATGGTCATTAGGGTGATTCAAAAAAATGTCGACTTGGTCTTACCCCCTAAAAAGTTAGGTATTGATGAGAAAATAAGCCTTGCAAAAAATTAGCGCTCTAACTTAACCCTTAGGGGTGGCTATTTTTTTCGCCCTTTCCTTTTCAGGGGGTAAGACCGAAAAAAGAACCAAATTTTTTTTATTTGAATCACCCTAATGATCATGTATGATGAGCATTATTGATAAGGCCCAATGTCAGCGGAATTCATGTGATGTGATATTATAACTCTTTAAAATTATGATTATAATGATGTGATAGTGGATAACATGATAATGTGCGACGATTTGACATGGAATGGCCCATATATATGTTCCTAACTTCAGTGAAAGTGCAAAAACGAACATAAAACTATTGTGAATTTTGTCCAACTCAGTTCGGTTGGAATGTGGAATATTAAAAAAAGGACGATTGCCAAATGATGAAAAGGCAGTTTGGCTTTTTCACCAATAATATGGATGTATGTAGGCATGGAAAAGGGATAGCTAATTTACGCATATTCCATAACTACTTCCACAGCAATATTACAATAAGTTTGGCTTACCTTTTACACCCACATGCCGTTGATTGTGAAAGCGTTGCCTAATTACTCAAAGTTTTGTTGCTGAATATCAAGGAAATGCGTCAGAAACCAAAAAAGGTCAAATGGAAGGGGCGATGACACGTCAGACAAAAAAGTTTATTTTATAGAAGAGGAATTTTCCGCTAAATGATTTTATGAGTGTACATTAGGCCGTTCTTAAAAAATAGGTTTACTTTTTTCTTCCAAATTTCGTTTGATTGTAAAAAAAGCGCAAATAAATTCCTGTGCCCGTCGTATGTGATTAATTATGTTAGTTTAATGCTTATCATATTAATCTGTGGATTTCAAACTATTTTAAATATTTTTGATGTGTCGCTCTTTTTTCAAAGCCATCAAAATTTAATTTATTATAAAAAACGATAAAACAAAGTATAATTGCTTGAGAACACCATGGCGTATGAGTAATTTATGAACACTTGTCATTTTGTGGCTGTATTATTTTTTCAGTGGAGAATTTTTTAATTGCAATCGTTAACTGAAATCAAGGATAAGAGATGGATCCTAAATTTCATACCAAACTAAATAAATGAAAATAAAACTATATTTTTTAAAAGTGTTTTGAGATAGGTCATTATTCCAGAGTAAGTTTTACATAAATACTACTTACATATGTTAAACCTTATATAGTGGGCTTGAGGAGCTTTTAATCAAAGAACTAATGAACTACATCCTTTAAATGAACTAGTTCGGTAAATAAAATGAACTAGTTCGTTGTATAAAATAAGTCGGTTAAATTAGTTCATCTATAGATCAATGAGCTGATGGAACTTAAGTCCGAAAGAACTAGTTCATTTGTATGAATGAACTAGACGTGAACTAATCCTTTCATTGGGCCACATTTTCTCCATAGAAATGTATGAATTTAACAATGCTGCAAATGCAACGAAATGAACGAGTTAAGCACAAAGAACGAAATACTTGAAATTGAAATAGTTAGTTCAACGAAGCTGAACACGAAAAGCGACTTGTAATAATTTTAATGTGTAGACGTTTAGCGAGTTAATGGATATTAATACAAAATATATCATACATAAAGTGAAACGGTCTTCTTAAAATTTTGCTGAATATAAAATAATGCAACAAAAAAGAAAATCCTAACTAAATTTAAACAATTTTAAAGCAACACATTAAATGTTAAAAAAAAGTTAAAAAAAAATTCAATGGTTAAATTAAAAGAAAAATAAACCAAAATTCGATAGCTACATTAGGTAAAACTAAAACAAAAAATCAATATATGAAAAAAATTAAAAATTAAAAAAAAAAAAAAAAACATTACGACACGACAATAAAAATTAAAGACTAATCAACAAAATGGCGAATACTGCACAACTTTTGCGGCGACAAAGCTCACGCGATATCATATTAAAGAGTCAAAAAAGCATCGATCAACTAGAATTGCGGGTGAGCATAAAAAAATTTTTACATAGTAACTTATTTAATTTTATTTTACCCTCTTTTTATTATATTTAATTTTAACTCATTTTTTTTTATTTGTGATGTCTTTTTATTTTATTTTAATTTATTTCATTTTACTTTATTTTAGTCTAATTCTCATTATTTTATTTAGTTTTATTTTATTTTATTTTTTTACACCAGGCATCGCCACGTAGTGGCTCTTTTGGCACGCTGTGGCCCATGTGGTTGTATGGCCCAGTAGGTTGAAAGACCTGGTGATCCCGGTCTTACATAGTTCCGCCATTCACGAACCCTAATTCAATCTTTTCAAAATTTCCTTCTTAATTCCTTTTACCGACTTACATATATTTTTCTTATTTCCCCCTTCTCCCTTCGCAGGAAATGCGTGGTCGTCTCGTACCCCACCATAGCAGCACTAGCAGCAGTGGCGGCGCACAACATCATCATCAGCATCACCCTTCTCATCAGCGTCCACCCATGTACGGTGCGACCAATCAAGCATTTTTGGGTGATGCTTTTGATGAATCGACCGAATTGGAACCAGATGCTTTTGGCGGAGAGACGAGTACGAGTACCAAATCAAAAGCAGAATTAGCCGCTCAAGTTGCAGCCACCGTTGAGGCATCACAACCACCAGACTTGGTCGAGGGTGAAAAGGAGGGTGAAGAACGTGAAAGTTGGGATAATAAAATCATGTTTTTGCTAGCAACAATTGGGTAAGTGAAGTGTACATAATCAAAAACGATTTAAGGGCATAAAAATATGATGTGAAGGAGCTGTTCAAAATAGTATAGTGTGTGTAGGTACATACATATGTACTAAGGGAAGTGGGTAGACAAAATGACTGCTATTGTCAGCTGTCAATCATAAATATTAGCCAGTTAGTCATTAAGAAATTGATAACAAAGAAAGGTGTGCAGTTAGTTATTGAAGTTAACTTCTTAGGCGGCGATAAAAAGTTTTTATGGAGAGTGAAATTTGAATGAAAAAACAGTGACAACAGTTTTCGGAATTGAGAAATTTATTATACATGCGTCTATATTTTGGGAAAGGCTGAACCGATTTGGATCAAATTTGGTATATATATATTATGTTTCATTATAAGACTTTCTACATAGGTATTGCCACCTCTGGCGGTTTACAGGATTGCCACCAATCTATGTTTTTTACACATTGGGATATGAAAGGTAGTTTCTGTCTCATACCATCGAATATATTTTCAGGCAGGGTTGCCACCTAATACAATTTTTTTATTCCTTCGAATATTGTCCAATATCTCGGGAACGGCTGAAGCGATTTGGATCAAATTTGACATATAGATAGTATGCTTTATTCAAAGACTTTCTACTTGAGTGCTGCCACTTCGGGTGGCTTACAGGGTTGCCATCTGTCTCATAGTTTTTTTAATCCTGAGGAAGATATGCCAATACGGGTATCAAATTAGAGATATTTTCGACCTTATTCCAGCTAAGATATTTTCAGTCAGGGTTGCCAACTAACAGCATTTAATTTATTTCTTCGTATATAGACCAATATCTCGGGAACTGCTGAAGCGATTTGGATCAAATTTGGCATATGGATAGTTCTTTTAAAGAGTTCATTTAAAGACTTTCTACTTTGAGGTTGTTATGTTTAGCAGTTGCTACCTGTCATGAAGAATTTTGGGTGTTTTTTTTAATCACATTGGGGTATTTTTGTATGACGCTTTTGGAAGTCTTTTTTTAATTATTTCAGATACATTTTGTCCACCATTTGGATGGTTTTTGGATCCTATTTGGAACCAACAACTTTTTTTGCCAGGAGTGCTTAGTTTTATTCGGGAACCTTTTTGGAATCCGCTAGGGATTTCTTCGGCACTTTTTTTGGGAAATTATTTCGGGATAACTTTGGAGATAATATCGCTATTGTTCTCGAGACCATTTGGGACGATTTCGAAGTACCGCAGATTTTTTTCTAAAACCGCCTACGTTTCCTGAAAAGCATCCAATTTAGTGTTAATAAATCTATAATATTCTCTTCCCTCAGCTACGCTGTTGGCCTAGGCAACGTTTGGCGTTTTCCCTACTTGGCGCAAAAGAATGGTGGCGGTGCTTTCTTGGTACCCTATTTCATCATGCTGTGTATACAGGGTCTGCCGATATTCTATTTAGAATTGGCTGTTGGCCAAAGACTGCGCAAAGGTGCGATTGGTGTGTGGAGTCAGGTAAGATAAATACGAAGCAAAATAAGTTATCTCAAATAACCTCATTTACAATGATTTCCAATTAACCCTTTTGCACCCTTAACACAGGTCTCACCATATCTGGGCGGCATTGGCATCTCATCTGCTGTTGTCAGCTATATTGTTGCTTTGTATTATAATACCATAATTGCCTGGTGCCTCATATACTTGTTGCATAGTTTTGAATCACCATTGCCATGGGCCGATTGCCCCACACGCCTCTACGCCAATTACACTTATGACCATGAGCCGGAATGTGTGGTAAGATAAAACAAACAAATAAATCTTAAATAAGTACACACATCACATCAATATTTGCAACACATATTACACACACATCACATCACATCACACGAGTGCATCAGTCAATATACACCATTCAAGCATTATTAGTTGATCCGTAAGTATACACATAAGCACATATCTAAACTACTTAGTTACTTACACATAGTATACCTATGTATTCAACGAAGCATAATGAATTTAGTTGTATTTATTTTTAGTATGCATAAATTAGCCATTATTTTTATAGGGGTTAACAAGTTAGGCTAGTGCCACACGTTACAGTAGTTTCACTAATGGTTTTCTCATGACTGATTTTCGTCGCCATGTTAGCTATTTGACTTTTACTGGCTCATGACATCTGCTTGAAAAACCAAATATTGTTTTCTGGAGGATTTTCAAAGAAAGATAGGAATTAAGATATATCTACATTAGATCGTCCCAAAAACGTGTGGATAAAAATTTTTGCACACCCTCTACATCGATGCGTTTTAGCCTAAATAGCGCGTAAGTTCTTCTTCTAGTTCACCCGTGCCGACTTTTAGTTAAATTTTATTTAGCAACTTTTACTAAGTTCGCAAAAAAGGTCATAAAGGCTTCGAAAAACACATAATTTTAAAATTGTGTCCATATATAAAGGACTGTGCCAAAAATCTCTGCCTATGAATTTTTATAAGGACAACAGGATCCTTTACCTGGATATTGGAAAAAACGTATCGCTGAAAAGGACATTGGATTTTCAAAAGTAGTTTAGTAGATTTTATAACAATATGTTTTCTAACCAAAATAATTGTGTATAACTTGAAATTTTGCAATTATAGCTCCACAACTACACAGTTAAAAAATTAGCCAAAATTTTAAGCCCGTTTAAAGTTTTAGCGATTTTTTAATTTTTTTTTTTGGAATATTTTAAACCTTCCAAAAGTTTAAAAAGAATTTCATTTTTTTTTGGTTTCGATTTAAGATCTCAATAAAAATCAGTATACTTTTTTTTTGGTTTGTTTGAATGTAAATGAAATTTCAAATCCACGCTAACGGACAAAAAATTTTTTTTATCTTAAAAAAATTGTTAAAACATTTCTGGTTTATAATTGAAACCCGTTTCATTTAACACGTTTTCTTGAAAACTTGTCTAGATGTAATTTGAAACAAAATTTGGTTTAGTCATTTATTAGTCCAAAAAGTTTCAAATTTAGTTTCAAATTTTTAACCGTGTACAAAAAAATTGCTCTGTCGGAATTTCTTTTATTTCAAATGTCCAAGTGGACCGGACTATAGATAATTGTTTGTATACTCGTATACTAGCAGGTGCCCGCTAATTTCTCTGCGATGAGCCTCAATATCTCGACTCCAGCGCCACCTAGCGTTTTAATTTTTTGCACCAGAGTTGTTCCATATACAACAAACATATGTACGTGCGAAATAAGAAAAAGTCGGGCCATAAATATGGATTTTGTGATAAGGGTACACCAGCGCCATCTAACGGAAAAAAATGTATCCTATCTTGAGAGGCCTTATCCAAGGCATAAATAAATTTAGAAAAAATTTTCCATGTAATTAAATTATTTTTTAACAGTTTTGTTTAATATGCTGACTTATGCGCCACCTAGCGAGTACGTTTTTGGTAGGAATGTTCCCCTTCAAAGCGCCGATACATGTACCACATAACAACAACAATAACCAAATTGGTTGAGCGGTGTAGCAGTTTGTTGCCATACAATATACTGACAACTTAATCAAATTGGAAAAAAAAGTTTTCAATCGTTTTTTTGTTTTCAAAACCATCTACAGAAAAGTTTCAAGATAATACTTTTAGCAAAATAGAAATCGGTTTAGCCGTTCAGACAGCCATCGCGGTAATACGATAGATATTTAATTTTCATGCAATTAGAGTATTTTTTAATAATTTTTTTTATGCGCCACCTAGCGGGATAATTTTTTTTGTAACAGAGCTCTTCCTTCCATAACAAACATATGTGGTAACAAGTTTCAAAAACAGGCCATAAATACGGATTTTCTCAATATCTCGACTCCAGCGCCACCTATCGGGTTAATTTTTTGCAGCAGCGGATTTTCTAAATATAGCGAATCCCGCGCCATCTAGCGGGCAAACGTACATAAATTGTTTAGAGGATGCATCCAAGGAATAAAGTGTCAAAGTTTGGGAAAAAATCTTTTTAACTTTAAGAAACACACAATTTTCCACCTTTTTAAATTACCAGCAGTTTACTTCCTATATTACATTGTAGATATTAAAATTATTTCTATGATTTCTCTTTATTCATAGGCCTCATCGCCCACTCAATACTATTGGTATCGCACAACACTTCAATGTTCGGAAAGCGTCAATGAGCCGGAAACATTTAATTATCACATGGCAATAGCGTTAATCGTTTCATGGTTTCTTGTTTACATTTGTATGGTACAGGGCATAACGTCGTCGGGTAAAATTGTCTACATGACCGCCATATTTCCATATGTGGTACTTATTATATTCTTCTTCCGTGGAATAACGCTGAAAGGTGAGTTTTTACAAGAAGACGCATGAAGCAGGGGCGGGGAGGGTTTTCAGGTTCAAATACTTAGTACAAAATTACACAAAAAATATAGTAGAAATTAAGCAAAAAATACACGAAAAATACAGTAAAAATATAGTAAAAATCACACAAAAAATATTGTAAGTTACGCGAAAAAATGAAGTAAAAATTACCCAAAAATATACTAAAATTTACACAAAAAATAGTAAAATTTACACAAAAAATACAGTAAAAACAAGGAAAAATAAGGAAAAAATGCAGTAAAAGTTACACAAAAAAAAGTAAAAATTACACAAAAATATAGTAAAAATTGCACAAAAAAAACAGTAAAATTTACACAAAAAATACAGTTAAAATTGCTCAAAAAAGAGTAAAAACTACACAAAAAATATAGTAAAAAATACGCAAAAAATTTAGTAGAAAAATACCCAAATGTTGATATGTATATATTTTTTTGAAAAACAATCATAAAAGTCCAGCTTTGAAGAAATTGTGAATGAAAAATGTCCCAAATTAAAAGAAAAAATTTGAACCCCCCAGCCCCAAAACCCTGGATCCGCCACTCGAATGAAGTGAAACCCAAATAAATAGGGTAATAATCGTTTAAGTAAACTGAGGTCAAATATTTAGTGAAGCATAAATTAGTTGAGGAATAAATTTGGGCAAATTTAAAGTAGACAAATTTTTCTTTAAATAATTTCACCTTCTCTTCTACAGGCGCTTCGGATGGTGTGGCTCATCTCTTTACGCCACGCTGGGAGACATTGCTCGATCCAGTTGTTTGGTTAGAGGCTGGTACGCAGATTTTCTTTTCTCTGGGACTCGCTTTCGGTGGTTTGATCGCATTCAGTTCCTACAATCCTGCCAATAACAATTGCTATCGCGACGCTATTTTGGTATCGATGACAAATTGTGGCACATCACTGTTTGCGGGCGTAGTGGTATTTTCAGTTATCGGCTTTAAGGCCACTTCCACATTCGATCGCTGCAACGAGGATCGCAGAAGTTTGATAGCGCTAAATAAAACGACAGATTTGCCAGTTTGTGATCTCGAAAAGGAATTGGCGAATGTGAGTTGAAACAAAAAAGAAAGAAAATTTTAAAATTCTTAGTTTAAATAAAAATATATTTTTTTAGAGCGCCTCTGGTACCGGCTTGGCCTTCATTATATTCACCGAAGCGATCAATCAATTTCCTGGTGCTCAACTTTGGGCTGTTCTCTTCTTTCTTATGCTCTTCACGCTTGGCATTGATTCGCAGTTTGGCACATTGGAGGGCGTCGTTACTTCGCTGGTGGATATGAAATTGTTTCCTAATCTACCGAAGGAGTATATTGTGGGGGTGAGTGAAATATTTGTTGGGACATTCCATGTCAAATCGTCGATTGATTGAAATCGACCCATTTCATTTTATTTGCTCCGTTTTATTTTATCTATATACCCCAGCCCAAAGATTTTTACACATCAAAAAGAAACTCTTAACAAAAATTTATGCAAATCGACATGGAATGACCCATTTGTAAAATTCATGTTCTCCAATTAAACATCCTTTTGCATAATTCCAGGGACTATGCTTTTCCTGCTGTTTGATATCAATGTCCTTCGCTAATGGTGCTGGTAGCTACATATTTCAATTGATGGATAGTTTTGCTGGAAATTTTCCACTTCTAATAATTGCGCTTTTCGAATGCTTGTCGATTAGTTACATTTACGGTGTGAGAAGGTAAGTTTTGTGTTAAGTTTAATACAGGCATCGCCACGGAGTGGCTCTTTTGGTCCGACAATATCATGTGGTACAACAATATCATGTGACCCTTTTGGTCTAGTAATAAGTTTTTCGAGTTAGTTTTTGTGATTCCAGGACGATGTTGTTGTAGAAAGTATGACGTTGTTATTGAATGGCCCAGTAGGTTAAAAGACCTGGTGACCCCTGGTTTAATACCAAAGTTCCTTCATAATTATTGTTTGCTTTTCACCCAGATTTTGCGATGACATTGAAATGATGACCGGTTCACGTCCTGGCTTATACTGGATGATATGCTGGAAGTATCTTTCACCCATCGCTATGTTAACAATATTATTTGCCTCTTTCTATCAATTACTTACGGAGGGCAGCAGTTACCCCGCATGGATAGCAGCCAAAGGTTTCACCGAGCAACTAGAATGGCCGCAATGGTGTATTGTTATTGCATTCTTTCTGATACTCTCGTCTATATTGTGGATACCAATTGTGGCGATACTAAGGTAAACGAGTTTTTTGGTCTTTGGTTAAACAAATTTTGATTTACATCTTGTTTTCTCACAGGCTCTGTGGCATAAAAGTGGTAGAAGACTCTGATCCAGCTTGGTTTCCAGAAGCTGAACTCAAGGAGGTGCATGGCATTGTGCCGCATGAACCGACAGAAATCGAGCGTTCTCTCTTCTGTTACAACATGGACGGTACAGAGGGTATGTGTTGTCCGAAATATGGTTTGCCAGAAAAATCGCTCGAAGAAGAAGAGTAAATGCCAAAGAAGCGAGAAAACTAGAAAATCAGAATCATGGAATAACTATTCCATATCGCGTTGTTAAAGCCACAAAATAAAAAGGTGATTTCAGTATACCGTCGAAAAAAACAGTTTAAAAATTATGTAAAGTGAAAAAATTTGACCACAGTGTGACCGTTAAAAAAAAAAAAAAATAACTGAAAAAACGTGCACTGAGACAGCTTGAAAGAAAATTGTGGACAGCTTGATAAATATTTGTTAAAAAATTTTCAATTTGAAAAATGCATTTTTGGTGGTTAAAAAAGTGGTGAAGTGACTCAACTATACAATAAAACATATGTTAGGTATTATTAGTAGATAATATATATATGCAAAAACTAGTTATATACAATTTAAAGAACTAACTTTACTGCAACTTTTTCAACAGTATTTAAGAAAATCACGAAAATATGGGTAATTTTTTATGGTGTTTTATTTTCTAGAAAAAAATGTTACCCTGTTGATTTTTCTCAGACCTATTTAAGGTTTAGTACCTGGGTGACCGAGCTGCTCGGTGCTATCAATTTAGCGCTAACTTTACTTACCCAAAATAATCAAATAATCCTAAAATGATCCCAAAATGATCCAAAAATGATTCCCAAATGACCCCAAAAACACCCTAAAATGATCCCAAAATTATCTAAAAACGTTTCCAAAATAATCCCAAAACGACCCCAAAAAGACCGTTAAATGTTCCCAAAATTACCCAAAAATTATCCCAAAATGATCCCAAAATGATGCCAAAATGACTCTACAATGATCCTAAAATAATCCAAATATATACATTACAAATACAGTACGGTAAAATGGTAACCCTGGGCAGCAAACCTACTTGAAAATATTTTAGTTGCTATGTCGGCGAAAATACCTTTCATTTGATACCCATATTGGCATATCTAACTCCATAATTAAAAAAAAAAAATCAGATAGGTGGCAACCCTGCACAGCACCCAAGTTGATAGTCTTAGAATCAATCATATTATCTATATTCAAAATTTCATCCAAATCGGCCAAGCGGTTCCCGAGATAGTCTCGATATAAAAATATACATAAGATAAAACAAACAAAACGCGGTAAGGTGGCAACTCTAGGGGTTACCCTGATTGAAATTGTCACATTTGGAATACGGTTGAAAATACCTTTCATTTGATACCCATATTGGCATATGTTGCTCCATAATTTAAACAAAATTAGATAGGTGGCAACCCTGTAACCCGGTCCAGCTGGCAACCCCCAAGTGGATAGTCTTAGAATCAACCATACTATCTATATTCAAAATCCTAAGACCTGAAGAAATATTGGACGTGCTCACTGAATGAAAGATACGCAAAAAATTAAGTGAAAAATTACACTAGAGTAAGACTAATTTTTTTTAAATTATACCTCTGACATATCTAAATATCGACGTGCCATACGAAAACTAACACTAAAATTTTGTGTCTGACGAAAAGTAACACTTTAATTTTTTCTCTGAAGAAAATGTACTAGCCAATAGTGTTAGTTTTCGTCAGACACAAAATATAATATGGTTAGTCTTCTTACAGAATTTGAAAAGTGTTAATTTTCGTAAAAAATTTGAAAAGTGTTAGTTTTCGTATGGCACGTCGATATATTCTTAAATTTTTATAAGCTTTTATTTTTTTAATGGTAATTTTTAATAAAAAATTGGATAGATCGTTTTTGAAATCTTTCTGAGATAAGTATATACATATATATGTGTTGAAGTATGGTGATATTCCACCGTCAATTTCAGAAAGACATATCTTGCATGGACCATAACTCCTACATTGAAGCAAAAAAATATCGACCTAACTTATCCAATATGTAAATATGATTTAAATCAGTATAGATCAGGACCCGGCAAAATTGGAAGTGAAGGGGTGTTAGCGAAAGAGCCGTCATCGCATCTGTTTGCTCCGTCGCTCACTAGCAAGTACCGAAACCGTGCATAACCAACGACATCTATTGATTGGTCAATGCGAACACAGCAACAATGTCATTATTCGAGAGGCCAAGCAAAGAGCGTAATAATCTATGTGAATTTGGTTCTCAGATTTTCGGACAATTGTCCCACTAAGTGCCCATGCCTGGTATAGATTTTCTTATTTATACTCAGTTGAAAAGTTTCAGCCCTGCTTTTAAGAAAAATATGATGAGGTGATGTTCTAAAATATGTTTGTGTTTTTCTCGAATACTGTTGGAAAGTAGCATTATAGAAGTAAACTTCTGAGTATTATATTTAAAGACAATAATTTAAAAGATAAAATAAGATATATTTATAAATTTAAAAACAATGCCTAACTGTAAATATATAAAACAATATATATATTAAAGACAATAATACCACACGTTACATAAATTAATGTTACGACTGATTCAAATTTGTAGGGTATAGAAAAAAAAATTACAATAAGAACGTATCAAAAAAAAGTTCTCCGTGCATGTCCTACTTTTCGCACAAAAAAAAAAGTTTCCGTTGGTCTGCTCCCAGATTTAGTCAAATTCTATAGGGATAAAAACTACTTAAGTTCAAAAAAATCTGAATAATATTAACTCTTCGTAATAGTATGAAAAATGTCGAAGTTATGTCGAAATATCAAAAATATAAAGTGAAATATAAACCGTGTCCAATAAGGTAACCAGCAAGGCAAATTCATATATGGTAATGCATGGCAGGGCGAATTCGGCAATATTCTCCTTGATTCGCTTCAAGGCGAATTCATACAGGTGGCATCCTCCCGCCATATGGTTTCTTCTTCTTTCTTGAAAATCGAATCGGAGCTGTCAAATCGCTTATGTTGTTCTTTGTCTGACATTTCCAGTTACAAGGAGTGTGTGCGAACTGAATTTGCTCGAACCCACCTGTATGAATTCGCCTTGATTCAATTCAAGGTTTTTGTAACGTAGAACGTCAAAGTGAAAAAGAATTTGAATCGAATTATCACATATTTCTTTCATTTTCTGACATTCCACAGTAAACGGCGAGTTAAAAACGAGACGAAGAGGAAGTCAGCTGTTCACTTTCCATTACCATATGAATGAATTTGCCTCGGAAACCAGAAAGTATTTATTTTTTATCTGGATAATATTTTCAATTGACGGCTGTACGAGAGACTTTCATTGTTTCGATGCATTCTAATGTTTGGTCCCCTAAAAACTGAAAATATATACTAAAATATTTTTGAATAGATACTCAAATATTGGCCACCGAATATAAATTTATATTTATGGTATACTCTACTTAGGAATGGTTGCTGATATTTTAATTACAGTATAAATGCATAATTTTGGTAAATTTTTTTTTTTTTGTTAAAACATTAAATTCATACATATAAGTCAGTCCTGGAATTCGATTACATATATAGAAAATCCCGAATATCTTGGGATTGACATTCCTAATATATACGTATACTAGACTGTTAAGAAAAATCAATTTACTTCATCATCGCCAAAAGTGAAATACCGAATACTCAGCAATGTTTAGACATATTTATGTATCTCGAAAATATGTATAAGCGATACGAAAAAATCAGTCCAAAAAGTTCAAGCTCGTATATTATCCGTATAGGAGCCCCTCAAAGCACAAGTCCCCCTTTTCTTGAACTGAGATATTAAGGGTGTTGTGTTGTCAACTAATAGTTGTTCCCTTGATTTCACAAATTACTTCTGCTATTTATTCGGTTGCTATTTTTCTTATTTCCCATCATAAGTGAAGCAACGACGAACAAGGGCAAGCACAACTCCGTGCATGCACATCGTTAGCGTTGGTGTTTAAGCTTAAACTCAAAAAGCACAATGTGCAGTTTTTGGCCGCCGTGGTTCTAAATAAAGTTAGCGTCAGCTTTTTGACACCATTTCGAACGGCTTATTTGTCAAAAATGCTAACACTATCTTCTAGGCCTACTTTATTTCGACTATGAATATGCGCCTTTGTTTTTTTTTTTTTCATAATTGCACAGGCTACTTTTTTTTGGGACCCACTGACTCAATTTTCACACACACTTATGCAAATGTTTTAGTATTTGTGTGGCCGCCTCTGATATAGAACATACTTTTCCCCACATAGTGTCATGCCGAAAAAAAACGAAAACTGGACTTACGCAACTTGGGCATAATGGGGCCCATATTTTTTTTTTTTTTTTTTTTTTTTTTTTTTTTGTAATTGGCTCAACAACTATTTGATGGATTCTTGCGAAATTTTTACAGCTTAGTCCTTGAATAAGTTCTCTCGCTATAGGATATATTTTTGACGCTAGATGGCGCTGGAGTCGCTATATTTACAAAATCCGTATTTATGATTTGATTTTTTTTATATTTGGCAACAACTCTGCTAGGCGGCGCTGAAGTCGAAATTAAAAACAAAAATTATGAATTATTAAAACGAGAACATTAACGCCAAAATATTTATGTTAAATATACAAACTTTTCAAAAATTCACAAATCTACGTTTTGTTTAAAAAATAAATATTTTTTAGACTGCGGGCATATTTTCGTCGATACCATTGCAAGTAACATATCCTACTTCTTTTTCATATTTACATACATACATACATCAGATCATAATCACTCTAACTTACATACAAATACTCGTTATAAAAGCATATCATCGCATTTTTTGCAAAATAAAATAAAATTAAAAAAATACCAGCACTGTTGGCATAAAAAAATAAAGTAGACGTTTCTCAGAAATTATTATTTTTTTTTTGGTTATTACTCTGCTAGACATGAATGTCTGATTCATCAGTATTGTATTGTTGCCTTTAACAATATGATAGTAAATCATGATGTAAATATATATCAGCTGATTGGTACATCACAATTTCCCATCACGTTCTTTAAGACAATATGACAAAGCTGATGGGACTGTCGCTCATTGTCTAGCAGGTTCGCTTTTTTGCATTTATATAAAGATTAAAAAAAAAAAATTACCTGCCACGTTTTAATCATAGCTCGTTTTTATTAAACTAACTGGAAATATTTGCTATATATCCAAACAATCCCGAAACTATATTTAAATTAAAACGACAATAAAAGTATTAATGTTGTGTGTTCACAAAACAAAAAAAATTCAACCGGACTCGCTTAGTATTAAAATTTATTGCAAATATATGTTTACAAATTCTAAATGTTTGTATATACAATGAAAAGAGATAATTAACATAATTATTATTTAGTTAGTTAAACTAATATAAAAGTGTGAAAAAAGTGTGCTATGTATAAATATTAGGGTGGGTCAAATTTTCAGAAGGTTTACCAAGAAACCACAAAAAAAAAAAACGTTCGAAAATCGCACTGACCAAAAAGAAAATCTATATAAAAAATATCTCTATATCCATTACAGCGAAAATATCGATCCAACCTAATATAAATACATACAACATATGAGAAAAAATGTAAACATTTTAATATACTAATCGAATTAAGAAAAGGGAATGCCTACTTTGTAAGCTTATTATTATAAATTGTTATTGATGTTGAAACTACAATTAAGTACCTATATTATTCCACAGACATAAACACGCCCATACATACCACAGCATAACATAATTCTATGAATGTAGTTTTTGAATTTTATGATGCGTTAAGGTGTTAATTGCTTTTAAACATAAACAATAAAGAATGTATTTATTAAATTATTAGTATTTGAATGAAATTTATATTTAATAATATCTACTTATACAGGCATACGTACATATTGATATATTGATTCAAAATTACTTAAATATATTTATATTTATTTAGCAAATGTATTTTCTTATTTTACATAATAATAATAAGCTTAGTTAAATTTAATTTTGTTGTTGTTGATTGTTGATACAAACTAATATACAAACATGCATTCGTGTGTATGTGTACTTAATCCTATCCAATTATGTTTACTATAAACGATACATATGTACATACTCATATATATACATATATATATATAAAACATAGATAAAGAACGAAAGCAATTACAAAAGAAAAAAAATTTAAATAAAATGTATAAATGATAGCAAAACATAATTGAAACAAAGAAGATGTGTACTGAAGACAATAAATATAAAACGTAACAAAAACAATAACTATTGAACTAATAAAGACAAGTGAATGAACACTAAATTTGTTTGTATTTTTGCTGAGTAGAAGAAAAGAAGGTAAATTACCCGCCTAAATAACTGCTGGAACATCACCTGGTGAGAAATATGTCACATCACTTGCCTACAACTTGCCGTTATTTGCCTACAAATTAGTCGAGAGTACCAGAAGCCTATCAAAAATAGCAGGTCTTACATCACCTGGTGGGAAAAATGTCACATCACATGGTGAGTAGAATGTTGCATCAATTGCCTATAAATCTGCCGCACCAGGTGATGCGACATTCAAAATTTTAAGCATTATTTTCATTCAAATAGCAGTTATCGTATCACCTGGTGGGAAAAATTTCACATCACATGGTGAGCAGAATGTTGCATCAATTGCCTATAAATCTGCCAGGTGATGCGACATCCAAAATTTTAAGCATTATTTTCCTTCAAATAGCAGTTATCGTATCACCTGGTGAGAAAAATGTCACATCACATGGTGAGTAGAATGTTGCATCAATTGCCTATAAATCTGCCGCACCAGGTGATGCGACATCCAAAATTTTAAGCATTATTTTCCTTCAAATAGCAGTTATCGTATCACCTGGTGAGAAAAATGTCACATCGCATGGTGAGCAGAATGTTGCATCACTTGCCTATTGCTATTTGCCTTTAAATTAATCTTGAGTACTAGCAGCCCATAAATAATAGCAGGTATCGTATCACCTGGTGATAAAAAAGTCATATCGCATGGTGAGCATAATGTTACATCATTTGCCTACAAATCTGCTGCATCAGGTGATGCGATATTCAAGTTTTTAAGCAATTGTTTGGCTACAAATTAATCGTAAGTACTAGGAGCCCATAAAAAATAGCAGGTCTCACATCACCTGATGAGAAAAATGTCACATCGCATGGTGAGCAGAATGTTACATCATTTGCCTACAAATCTGCTGCATCAGGTGATGCGATATTAAAGATTTTAAGCAATTGTTTGGCTACAAATTAATCGTAAGTACTAGGAGCCCATAAAAAAAAGCAGGTCTCACATCACCTGATGATAAAAATGTCACATCACTTGGTGAACAGAATGTTACATCATTTGCCTACAAATCTGCAGCACCAGGTGCCCATAAAAAATAGCAGGTCTCACATCACCTGATGATAAAAATGTCACATCACCTGGTGAACAGAATGTTACATCATTTGCCTACAAATCTGCTGCATCAGGTGATGCGAAGTTCAAAATTTTCAGCCATTATTTGCATACAAATTAATTGTGAGTACCAGGAGCGCATACAAAATAGCAGGGCTCACATCACCGATATTCAAAGGTTTAAGCAATTGTTTGGCTATAAATTAATCGTGAGCACCAGGAGCATAACCTGGTGAGAAAAATGTCACATCGCAAGATTTTGATTGTGAGTACCAGGAGCCCATACAAAATAGCAAGTCTCCCATCACACATCATGGTGTAAATGGGATTAACTTCCTTTTTATAGAAGGGGCTAATCTAGCTTGATTTTAGAATCGACCGAATAGTAAAAAATCAATTTTTTCTTAAAATTTAAAATTTTTTTTTTTTATTAATAAATGAAACTTTTTTTTTCCAAATATACCACTTTACAATGGAAACGTTAAAAGCGTTTGAATGCACTTTCCAGTATTTTTTGAAAGCCGCAGCAGTTTCTGCTAATTACTTTTGTTTCAATTCACTCCGCTTCTTTTTGTGCTTATTAGATTTGATATGCAAGTTCCATTGATATTCGCCAATGAAAGTGCGTTTACAAATGTGACAAAAGTTGCTAACCTGAAAGTAAATATGTAAAAGGAAAAAAATATCATCTCTAAAATAATAGATTTGTCAGTTGATTTTTAATTTTTGTATCAGTAATGATCTTTGTAATTTTCGGGTTAATTATTTGAATAAATTTTTCATACACATACCTCTTCATTGAGTCCGGCACCAGGATGTACACGTTTCATCATTGGTTGTATCTCACAAACCGCATCATTTCGATAGCTATCGATAATTATGCGCGCACGTTCAAATACATTTTTTTGCCATTGGTCGACATCGCTCGTATTGAGTTCATACAAATCGGGCACTTGACGATCCTTGCTGGCCAAAAAACGATTATTGATCCATTTGATTTGTTTTTTGGAGTAGCGACGCGTTACGTATTTCAGGTCATTCAAACACGAGCTTAGCAAATCGATGCCTGGCGGAAGTTTTGTTATTTCAACTGTTTCCACTTCCTCCTCTAATTTTTGAGCTGCGCTTACTTTCTTATTCTTTTTTTGTGTTTTCTGCGCGTCTATTTGGATTATAAAAAATATTGGTAAAAGTTAAAAGGCGGTCAATGAATCAAACAAAGCATGTATTAAATTACCTATTGGTGGCATTTGATAATCATTCAAGCGTAGGTAATTTTCAATTCGGTGATCATTTGCTTCAGTGTACTGCTCCAAGTAGGGTACAAATTCTTTGAAGCCAATTGTTTGTAGAACACCACGAGTGTAAGTTAGGGAATCGTTAGTTTTGCTTAAAAAAATGAATTTATCAAAAAATATGCATAAGTGTGGATATTGGGGTGTGATTTATTTGTGCGCAGACAGGTTTTTTGTTTAGCTCCAAAACAATAAAAAAATATTAAAAAAAATAAAATAAAAAAAATTATAAAAAAAAAATTGAAAAAGAAAAATAAACAAAAAAAAATAAAAATAAAAAAAAAATAAAATAAAATAAAATAAAATAAAATAGAATAAACTAAAATAAAATAAAATGTAAAAAAAAAAAAATAAATTAAAATAAAATAAAATAAGGCAAGACGAAAAATAAAATAAAATGAAGTAAAATGAAATAAAATCAAATAAGGCAAGACAAAAAGTAAAATAAAAATAAAAAAATAAAAGAAAATAAGATAAAATGAAATAAAACCAAATAAAGTAAAATAAAATAAAATCAAATAAAATCAACTAAAATAAAATGTAATAATATTAAATCAAAGAAAATCCCGAGGGGGTATCGGTTCCCCTATCGGGCGCCTCCTCAAGATGGTGGATAGAGGAACGCTTCCCAGAGATGGGTGGTACTGAGGAAATGAAATACTCGGGGCGAACCAAAACGAATCAAGCGAAGGTGGATGCTGCCCTTAACTGCAACTAAGCATCCTCAGGATTGAGGCCAGTAAGATCCTGAAGACCGAAACTGGAAACACCAAAATGAAAAGTATGCTATGGGCTGGCGATGCCGGTAGTCTGCCACCTCAGTAACCAAGGGTGAAACCTTGGCGAAATGGTTGGTAGGTTAATATCGGAATCGTCTCCGTCTCGTTAAAACCCTAGCAGGTCTCGGAGTACGTTCAAAGCACGTCGCCATTAAGTTGGTGGTGCAGGCTCAGTTGAGAGAACTCCTGACTAATGCCGGATTCTGGCACTGAACACAGACTCTCATAAGGACCTGTGTCAACCCTAGCGTGGCCTCCCTGCATATGCATAGATAATATATAGCGGCTTGGAGCGGAGACCCAAGAGAATGAATTTGTTAAACAAAAACCAAGAAGAAAGCACGGAGAAAGGTAAAGGCGACGGGTTGGCATTTATGAAAAGCAGTAAACTGCTAAGATCGCCGGTCCTAAAAACACCTGCTAGAGTGGCCACTCCAGTTATGCCCCCACAAGGTGCTGGACCGGCAGGAAACACGCAACTGGGAGGCGGCTGAAATACGCCCGGCCAAACAACACCCGCTGGCACCGGCGGAAGGCCAGATCCCACCCAAAAGAAGGCAACCCCCTCAAAAAGCGCAATGGCGCTATTCAGCTTTAAGGGAAAAACGCACGACCAGTGCTTGGAACATGCGCTAACGGTGCTGCGCTATGCAATCGGCCGCACTTAGGCAGAGGACCGTGTCCATGGACATAAAAAACGGCATGGCTCTTCTCGAAGAGGTGTTGAGCTATATGAGCTCATTGAGCCTAAATAAAGAAGAGGGTGGCGTACCGGTCCCATCAAACAAGAGGGCTCGGACGAAAAAAAAAAATAAACTAAAATAAAAAAAAAATAAAAGAAAATAAAAAAAAGAAACTAAAATCAAATAAAATGAAAACAAATAAAATGAAATAAAATAAAATAAAATAAACTAAAATAAAATGTAATAAAATAAAATAAAAGAAAATAAAATGAAAAAAAAAAAATTAAAATAAAATCAAATAAAACCAAATAAAATAAAATAAAATAAAATCAAATAAAATAAACTAAAATAAAATGTAATAAAATAAAATAAAAGAAAATAAAAAAAGGAAATAAAAAAAATAAAATAAAATCAAATAAAATGAAATAAAATAAGGCAAGAAAAAAAAAAAGAAAATATGATAAAATGAAAAAAAAAAAAATCAAATAAAACCATGAATAAAATAAAATAAAACCAAATAAAAGAAAATAAAATCAAATAAAATGAAATAAAATAAGGCAAGACAAAAAATAAAATTAAAATAAAAAAATAACAGAAAATAAGATAAAATAGCATAAATAAAATAAAATGAAGTGAAAAAAGTGCAATTAAATAAAAAAAAAATGAAATATAAAAGTGAAATTAGATTAATGAAAATAAGAAACAATAAAAAAAATTAAGAACAATAATACAAAAAATAAAAGAAAAGAAAAGAAGATAAAAGGAACAAAAGTAAACATGAAATAAAATCAAATAAAAAAAATTCAATAATATAAATAAAAAAATAAATAAAATTTATAAATAAAAATTAAATAAAAAGTGAAATAAAATAAAGTTAAAAAGAATTAAAATAAAGTGAAATAGAAGTAAAAATTGCCTTACCTTTTATCAATCTTGTGCTTATTGTGAAAGGCTCGTAATTCACGCAATAAGCCTTGCCCGAGCATATTATCAATACGCTTATCCAAGCGCTTGTCAAGTACATCCTGAAAAAGAGAAATACATTTTGTCATAAATAATTTAAAATTTCTTTTCTTCGAAAGTTATGACAATTTAAAATTTCGATTTTTTTTTTTTTAAAATAAACTTTCCATCTTTTTGAAAAACCAAAGAAAAAACCTTCTAAAAATTCAAGGATATCTTAAGATACAGTGGTTCCCAGCTTTATGATAAAAGGAAACTCTCTAATAAAATTGATTTAAATTAAACGAGATGGAATGCAACCAGTCGACGATTTGACATGGAATGACCCATGTTGTACTACTAAAACCTGATACCCTTACAATTGTACCTTAAGATGTGACTCATGACAGTTTTTATTACTTGTTGTATCTCTACTTGGTTTGATAAACTTTTATCATTTCGATTTCTTTGATAATTAAAGAACTTAATTTTACTCCAATTAAATATTTCTAAACACTTTTTTATTACTTGTCAGATTAAGTCTTCAAAAAACCGCGGAAATGCTTGGCCTACTTTACCAAGTTTGCTTTTTTGTAAATTTAATATATACCTTTTATTGAGTTAATAAATAATCTCCTAAATATTGCTAATCAAATAAAATGCAATACTAAGTAACAGTGATAAGCCTCGAAAGAAATTTGTATACATTTGACTTCCTCCACCAAAAACCAATATCTTATCAGTTTGTTCTAATTTTAGTATCTTAATTTAAAACAACTGGTATAAATTTAATCTAAACTATTTTCTCAAATTGAGTTTATCAGGTGATCAGTGCTTTTTTAGTCTCTTTTAATTTTTCACTAAAAAAAATGTTTCACAATTTGTCATGGAATGACCCATAAAACAAATTAAGATTAAATTAGAAAATTAATTAGGTTTAATCATTTTTGGCCCACCCTATAGCACAAAATATGCCATACAATTAAGTTAGCGGTTTCCTTACGATTTTCAATGAATTTGCCACAATTATTTATTATGGTAAGAAAATTAAAATTCAACGACATTCTGCACTGCAGTGGCTCAAAGTGGTTTATTTTCTGTTTTTTTTTTTGGTTCAACCAAAATACAATACAACAACCAGTTTAATTGCTAAGCCAATAGCTCCAACAACAACACTTGGTATTTGTGCAAAAATTTCGCTGTGTAAAATTTGCAAACCCGTCTCCAAAATAAGATGGTCTTAGAGCTACACACTTCGTAACTCGTTCTATACTGGTTATATTAGCGATAGTTAAGAGACAATTTGATGATGATTGATCTGGTTGATAACTAGTCAAAGCGAAGCTTTCTTAGAACTGTCTAATGTCGAGTTCATGCTAGGCCTGCATTTGCATTATCCTCAGCATTTATTTCTGCATTTACCATACATATTTTGAAAGCATTATAAATCTAATTTGGGGTTCATGCTAGGCTGCATTTTGCATTATCCTCACATGCTAGCATTTAGTCCAAAATGCAGCATTTATTTCAGCATTTACCATACATATTTTGAAAACTAACTGCCACTAAAAACTATTTTACTTCTGCATTAACATTATAAATGCTAATGTGGGGTTCATGCTAGGCTTGCAGTTTGCATTATCCTCACATTTTAGCATTTAGTCCAAAATACAGCATTTATTTCTGCATTTACCATATAAATTTTGAAAGCTAACTGCCACTAAATGCTTCTTTACTTCTGCATTAACATGGCATTATAAATGCTAATGTCATCTTCGAAGATACAGTACGACAAAAATTTCCTTGTATGAAGAAAAAGTAAAAAAAGATGTTGCATACTTTTGGGAGAACCACTTTTTATATTTGGGTATCTTCTCACTAAGCAAATCAACGTTCTTATGCAATAATTTTTCTTGTTAAAAGTTGCAATTTTCTAGGTGAAGAGATTTCAAGTTTGTTTAGAAAGTCGGTTTGTTTACCAACGAACTCACTTAACTCACTAAAATAAATGGAGTTTATCTGGAAAGGCAAGCATACTTCCACTTTCGACGTAGGAACGCACCTTAAATATTCGAAAATTAGCTAAATGTGCATTTACTTAATGCAGCAGCATGAACGCTTATGATCGCCACATAAGCCGGCTTTGCTTGGGTATAGAGCTAGAGCTAGCATTGTCACCCATTGGTTTAGTTGTAGATTAGTTTTAAGCAAGTCTTAATATATGCAAGGTTAGTACATATATCTGGATGTGTATACCCACCTTTAACATCCACTCAACTTAATGATGGCCACGCACCACAAATGATAAACGCGATTGCGTCAAATAAAAATTAGTATGCAGATGAAGTAATGCAACAAGCTTGCCACACGTTTTTTTTTTATTAGAACAAAGGTTTTTTGAAAAACGACTAAAACTCTCTTGGCCTTGATTCTTTCTCTGCTGAGTCTCAAAATAAAAAAAATATGGTTCCAACTAAAAAATGTTTCCAAAATCGTAGAAAATTGCCCAAAAATTGGCAATTTTCAGACAAAATATTAATACATTTTATTTTGTTCGAAAATGGCCAATTTCGGGTATTTTCCTATGATTTTTTAAAACATTTTTAGTAGGATTTTTATTTTTTATTTTGGATACAATTTGGCATATAGAAAATATGCCCTATTCCCAAGCAGCTTTTCATTGAGAATATCACCATAAGATTTTCTGTAGGGTTGCCACCTTTCTCAGATTTATAAATATGTGTATTAAATGAAAGGTACTATCGGACGTATACCAGCGCGGATATTTTCAGGCAGGGTTGCCACCTGACCGAATTTTATTTATTTCTTACTATAACGATCAGTATCTCGTGAACGGGTCAAGCGATTCATATCAAATTTGTCATACAGATAATTTGACTCATTCTTAGATTTTCTACTTGGGTGGTACCACTTGGGGCGATTTACAGGGTTGCGACCAACTTAACTTTCTGGAAATATTGACCAAGATATGCCAATATGGGGATTATCGAATGAAAGGTATTTTCTGCGACTATTTTTGGAACCTAAGGGGCAGTTTTCAGGGTTGCCACCCATCTGATTATGTTTTAATAAAACAAAATATGTGAAGATAAAAAATTTAAAACGGAAAATTTTGGCCTTTTTGTGTAAAAAAAATAGACCTGCCAAAAAAAAAAAATGTAAATTTTACAGAATTTTCTTTTTTGATATTCTGAAGACAATGTATATTCAAATTACCAATTTTGGTGCAAAATTTGACAAATGTGGCAAGCTCCAACCGGTATTTCTTTAGCAAACTTTAAACAAATAAGAAGAAGAATAATGCGGAGTCGAAGAATATGTACATACGTTCTTTAACTTATCTATGCTTCTTCTTCTGCTTTCGCAAATTAACTTTATGCACTTTGCGCGCACTGGGCGTTTTACGATTCGTTTGGCTTTTGGCCCACAAGTATGACTATGGAAAAAACAACGACGCAAAGCTAAATAAACGATCTTGGTACGCGTAGAAGACGTGCGCATTCAACGCGTTTGAAGTGAAAGAAGTTGTTTCAGAGAACAAAACGTTACAACAACGCCGAACGACCGATCTTTGGATTGTTCCGCGAAGGGACAAGAGTTTTTCATAGAATGTGATTGGTAATTGAAGAGGAAGAATTACGAATTTATCGGAATGCAAAGTGAAAGGAGTTTTACTGGTTCTTTTGCCATAAACAAAAAAGCCTCAAAGCTGCTTTGTCTGTTAAAACTTTGAACGAATGTGCGTAGAGAATGATGAACTAGCTCGTTGAAACGCAATGGAGTTGGGCGGCAGCGGTTGGGGTTCTTACAACACAATGAAGCATGATGATGATGATGTTCTACACGCGCAGACAGCCGATAAGCCATTGGTAGCATGGAGCGTTTTTGTTGTTCTTCAAGTTGGTGACTTGCAAGAAATTGTGCAAAGAATTGAAAAATTGATTTGGCAAAAAAGAACGTTGGTGGCATGCTAAAAATGTGAAATCGATAAAAGAATGCAGCGAGTAGTGGTAAATGAGCAGAGAAGGTGGGATTGTTTTCGCAGAGCCTTTTTTAATTTTTATTTATTTTTTTAGTTTGTATGTATGTTTGCGTAATGAATTCATGATAATGAATTAAAAAGACAAATTATAAATCGTGGAAATATTTATGGGAAAATTGTTTCTTATCGGCATTTTATCGACGAAATCAATAAAAAATAAATTTTTGGTTTGGGTGTAGCATACCTCAAAATGATCCCAAACTGACCCCCAAATGATTTCAGAATTACCCCAAAATGATCCCAAATCGTGCCTAATTGAACCCAAAATGCCCCCAAAATGATCCCAAAAGGACACAAAAACTAACCCAAAATAATCATAAAATGATCCCAAATAGACCCAATAATGACCCCAAAATTACCCCAAATGATCTCAAAATTACCCTAAAATTATCCAAAATTGGTACCAAATTGATCCCAAAATACCCAAATGATCGCAAAAATGATAACAAAATTACCCCCCGAAAAGAATCCTCTAATGCTCACAAAATGATCTCATATTGCCTCAAATTGATCCCAAAATTACTTCAAAATAATCGCAACTTGATGCCAAATTGTTCATAAAATGACCCCAAAATGATCCCAAACTGACCCACAAATGATCTTATAATTACCCCAAAATGATCTCAAATTGATTCCAAAATGACCCCAAAATGATCCCAAAATTATGACAAAATGATCCCAAAAATACCCAAACATGATTCCAAAACTACTCCAAAAGGGACCCTAAAATTACCCCAAAATTATCCAAAAATCACACCAAAATGATCCCAAAAGGACCCAAAAACTAACCCAAAATAACCATAAAATGATCCCAAAATGACCCAATAATGACCCCAAAATTACCCCAAATGATCTCAAAATTACCCTAAAATTATCCAAAATTGATACCAAATTGATCCCAAAATTACCCAAATGATCGCAAAAATTATAACAAAATTACCCCAAAATAACCCTAAAATGCTCCCATATTGCCTGAAATTGATCCCAAAATTAATTCAAAATAATCGCAAATTGATGCCAAATTGTTCCCAAAATGACCCCAAAATATCTCAAATTAATTCCAAAATGACCGCAAAATGATCCCAAAAATACCCAAAAAGGACCCAAATAGATTCCAAAATTACCCCAAAATGATCTCAAAACTACCCAAACATGATCCCAAAACTAATCCCTAAAATTACCCCAAAATGATCCCAAATAGATTCCAAAATGATGGTATACTCCCTATTATATTTGGACAAATTTCAGCGTTCCACCGTAATCAGTTTAAAAGTTTTGACCCGTGAAATTTTCAAGTATGCCTCCCTGAAAAGTGGGCGATGCCACACCTACTTTTAAAAATTTATAAAAAAATCATAATAGAATGCCTAGGGGGCTCATTATACCAAACTATATCATTTTAGCCATTTCCGTTACCGAATTATGTCAATTTGTGTGATTTTCGAAGTTTTCCATATCGAATGTGGGCGTGGTTGGAGGGCGATTTTATCCGATTTCTTCAGGTTCACTCACAACGATACTAGTATGCTCTGTGTCAAATTTCATCGTTCTGCCGTAATCGGTTTAAAAGTTACGACCGAATTTTCAAAAATGCCTTCCTTAAAAGTGTGGTGCCACAGCCACTTTAAACAATTTATGGAAAAATCATAAGAGAATGGCCAGGGGGATTCATCTATAAAATTATATCATTTTAGCCATTTCAACAATCGAGATATGTCAATTTATGTGATTTTCGAAATTTTCAATATCGAAAAAATCCGATTTCGCCCATTTTCAAAATTTCATGCAAATATCTTAATTTTTACTCAAGTTATCATGTACACGGACAGACGGACAGACGGACGGACGGACATGCCTTAATGAACTTTTTTTTTCAACCTAAGAACTTTCATATATGGAACTCTATATCTATCTCGATTATTTTGTGCCGTTACGTAGCACCGTTATTTGGACTAAATTATAATACCCTTGTACTAGCACTAGCACGCTGGGTATAAAAACTAAAATAAATAAAATAAAATAAAATACAGAGCATGATAAGAAACAATACCAAACAACACTCCATAATAGCTTTGTTTCTTGAAATCTCCAGCAAAGAACTGTCAGCAGAAGAGAGTCTTGTAAAAAGCTGTCAAAATCTCATTTCTGTTAATTTTTCGTCGAACAGGGTTCAGCAGAAACTTGCAGACAAAACAGCGGTTACGTTTCTGATTGGCTAACAATTTGAATTTACATTTTTTGTTGTTGTTTTGCTATGTCACCGATCAGCTGCTCCTGCTTGCTGGTTTCTGCTGGACGAAAAATATCC
>CAXKVI010000005.1:107190165-107205165 GCA_964058755.1 Campiglossa producta
GTTGGAAAAATTGGGACAACAAATTCCTTAGAGATTATTAAGAAGAGTATCAAATCGGTCTATGGTGCATTCGGCTTGTGGAAAATTTGTTTAAAAAAAAGTTAAAAATTTTCCACAAGAACTTGATGGAATTTTATGGTGGTTTCGGGAGTGTTTTGAGGGATATTTGATTTGTATTTAATGTATTATATAATGCACTTTTATTATCACTTCGTGTGGATAGGAAAAGTTCTAAAAATATTTGTATGGAATCTGAACATAAGGTAGAAATACATACTTACAGCATACAAACATCGTGAACAAATAAGAAGAATTAAAACAGATTTTTTAGTAATTTGAAAAGGATACAATTGGCAAAGCAGCATTTCGGAAATTGAGCACAGTAAAAGGATTATCTGGCGTAGTTACATCTAAAAGATGATGTTTAGCGCGTGCTTGTTCTTCCTTGGTCGCTTTAGCGGTAGCAATGTCCAGATCTGAATAAACCTTAAAACAGGAAAAAATAAAATAAAAAGTATATTAATTGCTTTATATAGTTTTTATCCCTAATTCAAATGGTGGTTGCTCAGACATGATTTAAGGTAAGTGGCTTGTTTTGTTTTGTGAGAAAAACAAAATACCTTAAATGAAAGAAAAGGAAAAATAAGGGATGGAAGGGAAAGAAAAGGTAGGGAAAGGACAGGAAAGGAAAGTAAAGGAAAGGAAAGGAAAAACAAGAAGAGAAGGAAAAGAGAGGGAAAGGAAAGGAAAGGAAGGGAAAGTTAAGGTTATGAAAGGAAGGTAAAGGGATAGAAAAAAAGGAGATAGAAAGGAAATTAAAGGAAGAAAAGGAATAGAAAGGAAAGGGAAGAAAAGGAACGGAAAGGGATGAAAATTAGAGGAAAGGGAAGGAAAGGCAAGGAATAAAAATTAAATTAAAGGAAATTAAAGGGAAAGGAAAGGGAAAGAAAGGAAATTAAAGAAAACGAAAGGAACGGAAAGGAGAGGAGAGGAGAGGAGAGGAGAGGAGAGGAGAGGAGAGGAGAGGAGAGGAGAGGAGAGGAGAGGAGAGGAGGGGAGAGGAGAGGAGAGGAGAGGAGAGGAGAGGAGAGGAGAGGAGAGGAGAGGAGGGGAGAGGAGAGGAGAGGAGAGGAGAGGAGAGGAGAGGAGAGGAGAGGAGAGGAGAGGAGAGGAGAGGAGAGGAGAGGAGAGGAGAGGAGAGGAGAGGAGAGGAGAGGAGAGGAGAGGAGAGGAGAGGAGAGGAGAGGAGAGGAGAGGAGAGGAGAGGAGAGGAGAGGAGAGGAGAGGAGAGGAGAGGAGAGGAGAGGAGAGGAGAGGAGAGGAGAGGAGAGGAGAGGAGAGGAGAGGAGAGGAGAGGAGAGGAGAGGAGAGGAGAGGAGAGGAGAGGAGAGGAGAGGAGAGGAGAGGAGAGGAGAGGAGAGGAGAGGAGAGGAGAGGAGAGGAGAGGAGAGGAGAGGAGAGGAGAGGAGAGGAGAGGAGAGGAGAGGAGAGGAGAGGAGAGAGAGGAGAGGAGAGGAGAGGAGAGGAGAGGAGAGGAGAGGAGAGGAGAGGAGAGGAGAGGAGAGGAGAGGAGAGGAGAGGAGAGGAGAGGAGAGGAGAGGAGAGGAGAGGAGAGGAGAGGAGAGGAGAGGAGAGGAGAGGAGAGGAGAGGAGAGGAGAGGAGAGGAGAGGAGAGGAGAGGAGAGGAGAGGAGAGGAGAGGAGAGGAGAGGAGAGGAGAGGAGAGGAGAGGAGAGGAGAGGAGAGGAGAGGAGAGGAGAGGAGAGGAGAGGAGAGGAGAGGAGAGGAGAGGAGAGGAGAGGAGAGGAGAGGAGAGGAGAGGAGAGGAGAGGAGAGGAGAGGAGAGGAGAGGAGAGGAGAGGAGAGGAGAGGAGAGGAGAGGAGAGGAGAGGAGAGGAGAGGAGAGGAGAGGAGAGGAGAGGAGAGGAGAGGAGAGGAGAGGAGAGGAGAGGAGAGGAGAGGAGGAGAGGAGAGGAGAGGAGAGGAGAGGAGAGGAACCAAATATATGTTCTATCCTGGAAATATTTAACAATTTATCAACACGGAGTTTGCAATTTTGGTACCAAACTTCCACAATGAGTCCGAAACATTAAAGGTTTGTTTTCATTAGGTCAAGTTCCAACATCTTCATAGAAATTACCTACCGAATTGTATGGCAGGTATGGAGGTCAAAAACCATTTTATATTCTGGTATAACCCGAAATATTCTACCTACCTCAGCGACATCTAGTTGTCGAAAGTCGGATCTTAAAAATCAGCCTATCTGTCAGCTACCCTTAATTTCCTAGTGTTTCTTGGTGTTGTTGTCTATTTATGTACAGAGTGTTGCCAGTGCAAATTTTTTAAAACTGCTCAAATCTTCTTAATTTTTGGGAGTTTATAATGAAGATTATGCTCAAGTTAACTCCCAAAAGCGCAGTTAATTCGGAATTTGCGCTAATGTATCAGCCGTATAACAGGTCGCAGTTCTTCTTTAACCTAACAAAACCATCACAAAATAATATTGGAATTTTTTGCAAGGCTAGGGCCGAACCTCGGGCCCGTTGTTGAATTCTGATATCGAATTTAGGTTTATTCGATGCTGATTTTTTCATGTTTCGCAAGTTTTCAAATCAAAATCGGGAAATCCAAAAAACATGCCAAAGGTTGAGGCTAGAAAATTTCAGTCTAGGCAGCTTTTGTAGGGAATTCAATTTCCTACAAAAATATGTTCTGGTAAATGGAACCAAATTGGATGTCAAGTCTGTAAAATCTAAACTAGTGATGATAGACCTCTAGACTTAAATCTGAAAAAATTACAGTAATTTTTTTTCACCTTTCTTAAAAAGCAAATCAATATAATTTTTGAAAAAAAACCAAATTTTGTCACGGCTTTAAAATTAATAAAAAAAAAATACTAGAAAATTAATACCATGAAATTTTGTTGTTCCTTTCTTTTTTTAAGTTACTTTTTGGCTAACCAATAAGGAGATTTCTGCTGTACAAGAAAAATGTCATATCGCTGGCTTCGTGAGCAAATGTCGTAAGTCCATTTTTTTTTTGAAATGTGATTTTAATGCAAAACGATGTATTTATAACTGTACTATCGTTTTGCATTAAAATCTCATTAAAAAAAAAATGGACTTACGACATTTGCTCACGAAGCCAGCGATATATGTACATATATCAGCTGTGTAAATAATAGCTTTAAAATATTGTTGCCTTAATTCACAAAGGCCCTAATTGACACATTTTTCGTAAATGACTTTTTCACATATTTAAGTATGATATAGTAAAATACACACTCACTACAAATTTTAAAGAGTTACTAGCAGTAATAACGGGGAGATATTCCAAATTTACAAAGCTATATTTGCAAGCGTTCAATGTAAAAAAATTTTGTTTTTTGCTTCTCCTGTAAAATTTTTTTTATGTCAGTTAGGGCCTTTGTGAATTAAGGTAACGATATTAAGTTGTAGTTGTCATTATTAGTTTGGTCAATTTATTTTTTGACAAATAAATAATTTGTAAATAGTTAATGAGCTAGGCGAAAGACAGCTAAAATTTAATAAAAGACTTGCGTTTAGAATTAATCGAATTTCGATGATATAATTTTGCTAAACATCAAGCGAGAGACATGTTTTATTCAATAGGAGCAATTTATTAATAATGTCTTAGAAGAATTTTAAATTTCTAGTTATGATAATTTTCGATTAATCGTACGCTTAGCAATGCCAAATATGGACAGCATTATTTGGAAAGATATAAGATGAACTGATGGTTCGAAGAGGTCAAACATATTTTGCTACAAAAAAAAGTCTGACTAGTGCAGGAAGGGCCTAGTAGAGGAATATACCGGACATACAATTCTCAAAATCTTTCCCACAATTAACCAGAATACCTGACTTAAAAATCGGTACTTAAAATCTGTATTTTTGATGAAAAATAATTTTATTAGTGCAACTCTAAAAAGCACAGGAAACTTAGAAAAAAAAATTATCTTGGACTATTTTTAGGGCAATTCTCTCTGCCTAAAAAGAATAAAAAAAATTGGAAAAATTTTTTTTTAATAAAATTTTTTTTTTTTGTCAACTTAAAAAGCAAGACAACTACAGTGAAAAAAATTTACTTTGGTTTAAAAATATTTTGTATATAATATATTTCAGGGATGGACAATATTTTATTTTTGAGTGACGATTTGCGAAAAAATTAAAAATAATTTTTTATTTATTATTCGAAAAAATTTCGAGTGATGAGTGACGGGCAAATTTTTATTCAAAAAAATTTAAGTGATGAATAACAATTTATTTTATTCAAGAATCGCTGGCATGCAGTGCAAAAGTTATCACACGTCAATTACCCATTAAGGTTCTTGTTGGGCAATTCCAAATGTGAAACACCCGCAGGGTTGCTATTTTGAGAATTCCAAATTTGGAAAATTTGATGCGGTGTAAACGTACTATTAGAAGCATCCCTGCAGGGAACTCAGACACTAGTGAACCAATTTCAGGTTCAGGACTAGATATAAAGTGGCCAATAAGAACTAGTACGTTAGTGATTACATTTTCACTAGTTCGAAACCAGTGTTTGAGGAGTCGTTAAAAGGCATTTGGATTCGTATTTGAATTTAAGTTTTTGAATTTAATTTATATTCGTTTCTATGCTTAGAAATGGTTCAGAACTATAGAAATAGTACCAATAAACGAACTAGAGCCAAACTGTAGAATTTTGTACTAGTTCCAGCCTAGGACATCGCCATGTTAAATTCGCCAGTTGATTTCATGTAAAAAAGATAGTTCGCGAGCTAGTACTGGTTCGGAACGCACTAGAAGCGAACTAGCTCTGAACTAGAGATTTTCCCTACAGGGATAGGTTAGGTTAGGAGCAAAGTGGAAAGTTTTCTATGCATTCTAGACAGAGAAAATTGCCCTATTGTTTTCCTGTGGGGTTGTTGACGTCTGTAACTGTGCTTTTAAATTTACATTTAGGCTACTCACAGTCCCATATTACCAGCCCTGCTAATATTGCCAGCTGGCAATATCTTGACAATTTACCAGTTGTTAAATATTTTGTTTTTGTTTTGCCGGCAAATAGAAGATACCACGTTGTGGCAATATTTGCCGGGCTTTTATGTGGCAAAATTGAAAATTGTCATATTGCTTTGTTTTCAAATAAAAATTTGTTAACTATGAATAAATAAACAGAAAGAGAAAAAGTAAGTTTTTTCATATTTGGAGTTTATTTAAATAATTTGATTACGTTTTTTAATATTTTCAGACTGAATTCAGACGTGAACTAACAAAGGCCGTGTGGGAGGTTAAACGGGGGTGCTCACAGTCGCCACATAGTAAGGTGGCAAAGTTAAAACGTTTTAAGTTTAGCAGATGACTGTGAGTTCCCTAATTTTTTTTTTTTTTTAACTGGGCTAACCAAAAGGAGAGAAAAATACTTTATTTTCGGAACTCAAAAATAAGCAAAAAAAAAAATTCCTGTACCCGGGCGCACTAAAAGGAGTCATAAAACAGAGTCCAAAAATTACTTCGGATAAATTGAGTTACGAGCTTTTTCTGAGCTTTGCAGTCTTTTTGGACTAATTTGGAAGCTGTTGGGGACTTTTCTGACTCTTTTCTTGGGACGTTTTCTGACTTTATTAAAATAATTTTTCCATTTATGTTGAATCCTTTTTGAGTACTACTCAGGGCTGTTATTAATTTTTTGGTTAAGTTTTTTTGGAGACTTTTTGGGGTATTAGTTTCCTTTAGGGGTCAACTGCTAATAAATTAGCTAAAATTATGTGATATAGCTCAAAAGACGGGGTTCGGCCTCAGGATCACGAATCCGGAAGCGCTTTTTTAATATTGAGCTTCTCTGCAGAGATATTTGCAATCAAAGTTTCAAGTTTTCATGTGGTTGTTGTAATTTTATTAGACTGTCCCTAAAAACGTGCAAAAAAAGTCCCGCCGTGGCGGTAGCCACGGTTATGTCACACGTCCGGACTTGGGATGGCGTAGCCCAGGGTTATTTTTTAACTCTGGTGTTTCGCACATAAATACCATGGATTCCGCCCCAATTTTGGTATCGGACCCGGGTCATTTTTCAGTTTTTTGACCATAACTTTCCACTAAAACAAAAAATTAAAAAATGCGCTTCCGGATTCGTGATCCTGAGGCCAAACCCCGTCTTTTGAGCTATCTTCCATAATTTTAGCTAATTTATTAGCAGTAGACCCCTAAAGGAAACTAATACCCTTTTTGGGCACACTTTTACCTCCATTTAGATGACTTTTTAATCTTTTCTCATTAATTTTAAAGCCTTTTATTGACTCTTTTCTGAATCTTTTTGTGAGTCTTTGGGACTGTTTTTGACAAATTTTTTTCTCCGCTTTGATAAGTTATTGATCCTTTTTGGAGTCATAATAAAGTGGTTTATACAGAAACTGCCTTTAATAGTCTCGTTTACAAATTTTTATACGTTTTTCGCAACCAAAAATTCCCCATTTCTGCCAACCGAAACTTTTAACAACCCTGCTTTGTTCATCACATACATACCTGCATCGAATCGGCGCTGATTATTTCACCACCATAGCGTTCAGCCAACTCAATTGATAGTTTTGTTTTGCCTGTGCCCGTCGAACCTAAAATCACAATCAATGGCGTTTTTCTAAACATTTTTATTGTATTGAAACACTTTAAAACACGAATGATCAGGTTCTTTTATCACAATTAAATAAAAAACTTTTTGACACGCCACGTATTTATAAAATTGCAAGCTTTCACAATTTATAAATCAACACGCAAGCACACAATCAGCTGTGGATTTGTTGTGAAAGCCAGCTGTTGAGAGTGGCCAGATTATTGTTAGCGGAATAATTTACCGTTAAGCCCTATATACACATCTTTTTGAGCGTGAACGCGGGTGAACGTGATTTCTTTTGTGTAATATGTTGATAGTACCTACTCCAATTTTCCATCAAAAAATCATGCGTAAGTGGATAAGCAACTAAAATATTTTTGATATTAGTGCATTTAAAATTGAGTGAAAGTGTTAGGAACAAGTGCAGAATACATACATTTGTCACAAAAAAAAAAATTGGGCTTGAAAGAGGGTTTTACGCTGAATTTAACGGTACTTTTCTTTTTTGGTGCACTGGAAGGGTTAAAAAGATATTCAAAGTCAAAAAATTTTTTTGTCATTTCAAAATATCTTGCAAACTGGTGAATGGATTTTTAAAATTGTTTGTTCCTAAATTTTCTCTTCGAAATACCTTTCATTCAATGTATACTTTATTAACCCTTTGACACACTATGTACTAAAAACGAACAAAAAAGCAAATTTCGTTCAAAAACGATCAAATACTTAATTTTCTTTTAGAATGGCCATTACGATGGCTACGCCATGCCAGCTCCGGGTGGTTGCCTCTATGGACGGGATTCATGATATTTATGTGCAGAACACCTTTCTGAGTAGGCGGCCTTCGGCCGCGCTTATAAAAAATAACCCTGGGCTACGCCATGCCGACTCCGGGTGGTTGCCTCTATGGGCGGGATCCATGGTATTTATGTTCAGAACACCTTTCTAAGTAGGCGGCCATCGGCCGCGCTTATAAAAAATAACCCTGGGCTACGCCATGCCAACTCCGGGTGGTTGCCTCTATGGGCGGTATCCATGGTATTTATGTGCAGAACACCTTTGTGAGTAGGCGGCCTTCGGCCGCGCTTATAAAAAATAACCCTGGGCTACGCCATGCCAACTCCGGGTGGTTGCCTCTATGGGCGGGATCCATGGTATTTATGTGCAGAACACCTTTATAAGTAGGCGGCCATCGGCCGCGCTTATAAAAAATAACCCTGGGCTATGCCATGCCAACTCCGGGTGGTTGCCTCTATGGGCGGGATCCATGGTATTTATGTGCAGAACACCTTTCTAAGTAGGCGGCCATCGGCCGCGCTTATAAAAAATAACCCTGGGCTACGCCATGCCAACTCCGGGTGGTTGCCTCTATGGGCGGGATCCATGGTATTTATGTGCAGAACACCTTTCTGAGTAGGCGGCCTTCGGCGCGCTTATAAAAAATAACCCTGGGCTACGCCATGCCAACTCCGGGTGGTTGCCTCTATGGGCGGGATCCATGGTATTTATGTGCAGAACACCTTTCTGAGTAGGCGGCCTTCGGTCGCGCTTATAAAAAATAACCCTGGGCTACGCCATGCCAACTCCGGGTGGTTGTCTCTATGGGCGGGATTCATGATATTTATGTGCAGAACACCTTTCTGAGTAGGCGGCCTTCGGCGCGCTTATAAAAAATAACCCTGGGCAACGCCATGCTAACTCCGGGTGGTTGCCTCTATGGGCGGGATCCATGGTATTTATGTGCAGAAGACCTTTCTAAACCACTTTTAGTCCCTGTTTTTTACTCCAAAAAAAATTAACCCTGAGCCGATTACTTTTTACAGTTTTATTCATTTCCATTCGTTTTTTTTTTTATAAAAAACATAGTTTTCATATAAAACTTTTACATAAAGGTGGGAGTGTTATACATTAATTGAAAGGTATTTTTATTACCTAAATATTGGTATTTAACATTTTATAATCCGATAAGTAGTTTGAAAGATATTTCGATTTAAAAAAAATTCAAAATTGCCCTTTTAAGTTGAAATTCCCCTAAAGTTTTTATTTGCACCAAAATAAAATTATACGTTTCAACTTTTCGCAAATACCGCTATAGATGCATATAAATATTTTTTGATTTGCGAAATGTATGTATTCTGCACTTATGCCAAAGTGTTAAATATGCTTTGATATGCTTATTTTACTATCTCACAGTGCGAACCCACAGTGACACAGACCCTTCGCAAGTGAGTGTTGAAATTTGGCAACTACCACCCCTAACTGTGATTTTTTTACATTTTTTGGAGAGTTGAACTCATTTGACAGATTTGCGTGAACGCACAAAAGAATTGATTTGGAATTATTTTCCTTTGCGTACGCACATGACTCAATAAGTATGGTTGTATTAACAGCTGTGGCTAACGGTTCTTTCATGCTTTGTTGATTTTTTATCACTCAAACTATCACCCTTTTTGTTTTCTTGTTTACATTCTTTGCAAAGTTCGTGGAAAAGCTACGGAATTCGTTTGCGTGTTTTAATGAGTTTTAGTTAATTTTTTTAGAAAAAAAAATAGTTGTGAAAAGAAATTTAGTGAGTGCTTTGTGATAATCTCTTTAGAAAATGTGGAAAAACAAGTAAAAAGCCAGGAAAAATAAGTATATCGTTTGTGCACGTGTTTTATACGTTTGTTGTTTTGCCACTGCTTTTGACACAAAAATTCGGGCCAAAACGGTAATTTCGTATTCTGTTTTGGGGTGCGGTTACCAGTAATGATTTTGCCATGCGTACGCAGTAGAAAGCAAAGATGACTTGATCCGAAACTTAGCGCTCTCTGAGAGCGCTCTAAATGTGTCATTTTTTGTAACAGTGTCCAATGGTGCCAGTATTGCGAAGATAAAATATGGGCATTTTGATTTAAAATTGGTTATTTTGCCTTTTTCACACCAAGTCATGTAAATGTGCCAAGAAAAGGTATACTTTATGTATATTTTTCTTACAAATTACTATTTCATAGTTAATCTTTACTATTAGAAGTAAATAGCCAATTTACCATCGTAATACCTGCTCAATTTCCGATCGAGTTATTATTCGCGCTAATAAGGAAATTAAAGTAAACGTTGCTCACTAGCAAATCCTAAGACACATATCCCTGTGATTGGCATTTTATACTCTTATTTATTGCGTTCTTACCGCCTTTTTAACTGAAATCCCAAATCACAGGAAAAAAAACACTGTTTTCTGCTAATATATTACGTTTGGATTTTTCGCTGCTTCTGCTGGCAGATGTTCCTCGATTATGCAGTGCTGCCAAGTAGCAACACATAATCAGTACCCCCGATAGGTGGCGCGCGAGAGAGTTTCACATCAATTCTTCAAAATAGCAACCCTGCGGTTGTTCCACATTAAAGGGTCGAATACATAAAGCTTTGTTAACCTCGCCTGACGTTTGCTACCTCAAAACTTTGCGTCCAACTTCAGAGGTATGCTACAATGAACGCCCTGACGCTTCTCTTTTATACATTTGTTTTCGTTATTTTTTTCTTTGCATTCAGATTGTTTTGGTTAATTTATTAATTTAATAGAGACAAAAATGAATTAATTATTATTTCCTCCAACTTTTTATTCTTTAATTAAAGCAAAGTCATCAACATCTGATTGTCAAAGCAAGCAAAGCAAGCAAAATTTGAGAGTTTGCCAAATTTTAACCTTGCTTCAACTTTGAGGTCTCCAATTTGCCATGCTTCGTTTAAATACGTATACTGAACTTTTCTGTCAAAGTCAAAGTTTGAGGTAAAGTCAAAATAAAGCTTTAAGGGTCAATTACATAAATCTTTATTTCAACTTTACCTCGGACTTTGGCTTTGACAGATAAGTTCAATATACGTGTTTCAACGAAACATGGCAAACGGGAAACCTCAAAGTTGAAGCAAGGTTGAAATTTGGCAAACTCTCAAATTTTGCTTGCTTTGACAATCAGATGTGGATTTGCTTGAATTTAAGAATTAAAATTTGGAGGAAATAATAATTAATCCATTTTTTTCTATTGAATTAATAAATTTACCAAAACACTCTGAATGCCAAGAAATAAATAACGAAAACAAATGTATAAAAGAGAAGAGCCAAAGCGTTCATTGTAGCATACCTCGGAAGCTGAGCGCAAAGTTTTGAGGTTGCAAATGTTAGGCGAGGTTAACAAAGCTTTATGTAATTGACCCTTTAGGTGTTAATAATTTTTTTTTTTTTTATCAATCATATTATTATCCTAGATGAGGGCTGATCTGGATGAAATTTGATAGGCTTATAGTTTGCAAGGATCTACAGCCTTTATTTTTAGAAATCTGGGAACAGTTGGTTGCCGAGGTGATTTTCTTTGTGTTCCAATCAGCTTTGGATAAAATTCTGCGTTCGATTAGTCTGTAATCTAGAAGAATCTATTGATTAACTTTTTTTTGGAAAAGTTACGCTCTTACACTCCCAGAGAACAATTGGTCAAGTTGTTTTTTTTTTTTTTGGGTTAAATCATTTTTGGAAAATTTCGGCAGCTGTGGATGAAATTTAGCTTTTGGTTGGCTTCTTGTCTGTTGGGCTTGCTTGTTTTCAGGAAGATATGGGGTCTAACTTATCTTGGCTTGCGTTATTTATTGACGCTTAACCGCCTGGGCGATTTTGGCCGTTTTGTATCAAAGCACGCCAGTCATTCCTTTTTAGCGATGACTGCCGCCAATTGGAAACCCCAATGGAGTTCAAGTCATCCTACACTTGTTGTTTCCATCTCAGTCGAGGCCTCCCCCTTTCTCTGCTGCCGAATTCGGGTGTCGCTAGGAAAACCCTCTGTGCTGGAGCTTCTTTGTCCGTTCGCATAAATCTTCCGGAGAACTTTCCTCTCAAATACTCCAAGGGCCATTTCATCTTCTCTTGACACCGTCCATGATTCCCAGCCGTACATCAGGACTGGTATGATGAGAGACTTATAGAGCGTGATCTTTGTTTGTCGAGAGAGAACTTTATTATATTATTTTCGGTGTTAATGCTGGTTCCCAAATAGACGAAGCCCCTCACCGTTTCAAACGTGTAGCTATCAACGGTGACTTGGCTGCCAAGGCGCAGGTGAGCCGATTATTTCTTTGATGACAGCAGATACTTCGTCTTCTCGATGGTAGACTTACCAGGTCTAAAGCCACACTGCTAAGGTCCAATCAGTTTGTCTAAGATGGGCTTCAGTTTTTCACACAATACGCTAGAAAGAACCTTATACGTATATGCGATATTAAGAAGACTGATTCCGCGGTAGTTGGTGCGGTTAGCGGGATCGCCCTTCTTGTGGATTGGGCAGAGCACACTTAAATTGCAATCCGGAGGCATGCACTCGTCTGACCATATACAGCTAGGCGGGTTGTCCGTCTTTTCAAGGCGCTTTGTTGTTTTTGAGGCGGGATATAGCTATCCTCACATCATCATATTCGGGTGGTGGGACTATTTTCCCATCGTCAGGGATTGGGGTAAGGGGTGCAACGTCTCCCTCGCAATTTAGCAGTGAGGAGAAGTGCTCCAGGTCGCCATTACTGTCCTTACAGGAACTTGTCACGGTTTTAAAACCTTCCGGCATCCGCCGGATCTTCTCATAGAATTTTCGGGCATTATTCCATCTCAATCCATCATCTCATCCTTTGTCCGAAGCAGTGCTGCATTCCTCATCGTACCAGTTGATCTTGCAGGCTCGCTAAAACCCTACGCCTCAGCGGCGGTACGTAATGAGCGAGGGATATGCGTCCATTGCTCGGTTACATCTTCAGGTCGAGGATTGCTCTCCGCTAGCAGGTGTGAGAGTCGGGTGGAGAAATTATCAGCTGTCTGTGTCGTGCGCAGCTTCTCGACGTCAAACTTTCCTTCTGTTACTCTGCGTACTTTCTTCTCTGCACAGAGGCGTGTGCGTATCTTGGCTGCGACAAGATAATGGTCCGAGTCGATATTGGGACCACGTAGGGTACGCACGTCCAGAACGGTGGAGCTGTGTCTGCCGTCGATCATGACATGATCAATCTGGTTTCTTGTTCTTTGATCAGGGGGCAGCCAGGTGGCTTAGTGTATTCGTTTATACTGGAACCTGATCATTACTGATGACCATATTGCGAGCAGCGGCTAAGTCAATCAACCTAGTGGCGTTAGTGGATTTTATATCGTGGGGTCATACTGGGAACAGTTTTTCTTTGATTGTCCACATAAAAATGTGCTTCAGTCAGGCAACGACGGCTGAACGTATGTATGTATGCGGTTAGCTTATCGTGTGAAAAGATCTACTGGCCTTTTTTTTTTTTTTTTTTTTTTTTAATGGGGTGCTACGTCCCCTGGGAACAGATGGATGTTCAAATGTGTTTTTGTTGAGTTCAAATTACGTTCGGAACTGCTTCGCGGCTTTGGAACTCGCTTTGCGCTCGACTTATAGTCTGGATAATCTACTGGCTATATTTTTTGAAAAAAAAAAAAACGGGGGTCGCAAACTCACTGGGAACAGTTGGATGTCGCGATGTTTTTACTCGTGTTTCTCAGAACCGACTGGGAACAGTTACAAAATCTAGGGTTGGGGATTTGGATCTCGTGGTAAGTATGACAAAGGGATCGCGTTCTTAAGAGAGTGGAAAAATGATAGGGATAAGAATAGGGAGATGAGAATTGTTCATTAAAAGTTTTTTATAGCCTGGAGCTCAGATCGAAATATTCTTATTATTGCAAATTTGGTGGGTTATTGCATTACGCAATTAGCGGACGCATATTTATAAATAAACAATTCGTAAGTGAAATTAATATGCACGCGCAAAATGTATAAATTTTTTATGATCAACCGAAAATGTATCTTCGTACTAAATACCCATAAGTTAGCTAAAATTGAAATTACAAAATTTTCATTTTTTATCGGTCTTTTTTTTGGTTCGTAATTTGTTTAGCATAATGCACACTACATTAGACCGGACCAAAATAAATTTAAATTTTATAGATATAAAAAAAAAAATAATTTGCTAGTTAAATTTTTTTTGGATTGATTTGAATTTTGTTTAAAAAGTCTGATAAACAAAAAACGACAAAGGCAAAATCGGTTGAAAAGTCCATGCCTCAGGTCTAAAAACGATATTAAGAAATAAAAGAATTTTTTTTACCAGTCTAATGTCGTTACACAGGTATTACTATTTTATACATACTTAATTATTGTATTGTATACGCATTTAGAATTGAAGGGACAATATTTCAGAACAAAAAAGGTACATACATATGTCGTCGCTTGGGCCCAAATCATACTATCAGCACACAATTTTTGTTGTTGTTTGGTCTGATTAAGCGAAAAAGTCAATAAACGCTTTGGAGGACAACTTACGACAATTAATTTGAGACGCTGACTATAAACATAACTACATAAATTTCAACATACATACAAATATGCAAACATAAATTTAAATTTTTTATGCGATAAGCAGGCAGGCAGTAGCAGTGCTAAATAAAAAGCAATAAAACATAAAAAAAAAAAATTTTAAATGGCAAACGACGTTTTGTACTAAATATAAAACTAAATATCCATACCTGGGATGGGCTACATAAATTCTGCGAGTTAAGTATTTTCCAGTGGTACTGTACTGTACCTATCATCGCTAAGATATTGAGTCCCGAAACAATGTTGAATTCACGGTATTTAGGTTATTTTGTAAAACAATTTTTTTTTTTTTTTTTATTTATTATATTTTATTTTATTTCATTTAATATTTAATATTTTAAAATTTTATAAATAAATTAAAAACTAAAAATAAAATAAGATAAAATAAAACAAAACTAAAAAAATTAAAAAGAAAATAATATAAAATTTGATTAAAGTGAAAATAAAATAAAATGAATTTAAAAAATAAAATAAATAAAAAAAATATTAACAAAAAAAAAATAAGATAAATAAAAAAAATGAAATGAAATGAAATGAGATACGTATATTAAAAAGAATATAATAAAATTTAATATAAAAAAAAATTAATTAAATAATATAGATTGAAAAGATTAAAGATATTAAAAAAACACAATGAAATAAAAAATAAAAATTGAATTGAAAAAAATTTAATTATATATGTATCTAGAATTAAATAAAACTAAAAAAAATGCAAAAAAAAAAAATAAAATAAAAAAATAGACAAAACAAAATTAAAATTAAAAAAATAAAAATAAATAAATTAAAATAAATAAAAAATAATATAAAAAAAAAATTATATAACCCCAAAAAATTAAAATAAAATAAATTAAAGAAGATTGATAATAAAATAAAATAAAATGCAATAAATTTAGAAAAAATAAAAGAAAATAATATAAGAAAATTAAAATTAAATTAAATTATACAGAAAAAAATGAAATAAAAGATAACAAAATTAAATTTAATTAAATAAA
>CAXKVI010000005.1:107210165-107212665 GCA_964058755.1 Campiglossa producta
GACCCTTCTGTAGATTTTTATCCAACTCCACCCAATCAAGGAGTTATGGCTACCATTTTATGTGTATGTGTGTATATGTTGATTTTGGCACTTGGGTGCTACTTCGTTATCCTTGCGGGTAAGTCGCACCAACATGCAAATTGAAGTTGTGTAAGTTGCAACAGAGCACACCAACGACGCGTCGCGACGTTTCAAATAAGTGGCACGAGTGACTCAAGTGTATGTTGGTAAGTTTGGGTAAACTCGAGAGGGAGCTGATGAAGTAAAACCAACAATAAGTTTGCATAAAAGGTAAAGCGCGTCGTCACGCTGCCACAAAGTCACGAAATTGCTGCAACATAACACAACAAAGCAACTTAACAACAACGACAGAAGGAGATACTTTTTGGTTTTTAGCAGTGCTTCTGGATAACACTCAGGGAGATTATAATGAAATAAAAATAAATAAATAAAATAAAATACCATAAAAACGTATAAATAAAAATAAAAAATAAAATAAGATAAAAAATAATAAAATTAAATTAAAAAATAAATAAAATAATAATAATAAAAAAAATAAAATAAAATAAAATAAAATAAAATAAAATAAAATAAAATAAAATAAAATAAAATAAAATAAAATAAAATAAAATAAAATAAAATAAAATAAAATAAAATAAAATAAAATAAAATAAAATAAAATAAAATAAAATAAAATAAAAACAAAATAAAATAAAATAAAATAAAATAAAATAAAATAAAATAAGATAAAATAAAATAAAATAAAATAAGATAAAATAAAATAAATTAAAATAAAATAAAATAAAATAAAATAAAATAAAATAAAATAAAATAAAATAAGATAAAATAAAATAAATTAAAATAAAATAAAATAAAATAAAATAAAATAAAATAAAATAAAATAAAATAAAATAAAATAAAATAAAATAAATAAAAATAAAATAGAAAAGAATAGAATGAGTTACAGCTTTCAATTTTAAATATAAAAAAAAATAAAATAAAATGTGTATAATAAATTAAAATATAATAATATCAAATACATAAAAATAAAATAGAAAAGATGGATTGAGTTATACATAGCTTTCAATTTTCATTATAATCTTTTATTTTGGATCCTTGATTTGCACATTCAATAATGTTGTCCGCGAACTTGCGGTCTTTTGCTGGACTTTGTTTGCCTTTACCTTGTCACGCTACATTGTATTTCTTGCATGCTGGGGTTGTGTGTGTGTCAAAGACCGTGGCGATAAACCAACCAGCCCCCCTCTTTCGCACTCTTTAGCGCCCTTTCAACGCGGCACTTCAATAAGTTCTCTTACCACATCTTTTTCGTTGCACCCGTCGTTCTTTCTGTTTGCACTTGTTAAGAAGTTGTAATAAACGCCGTTTCGATACTTTAGTTTGCCAAGTCAATTCTTAAGCTTAGTACACGGTTCTCAAGAAAAGTTGTTTAAAACATTGTTTGTTGAAATATTTTTTTCTAAGCAAGTTCTATAAAGATACTAGTTAACTAAAAGACTAGGCAGTAAAGAGGAAAGGTAGTTTTCATTTAAATAAGAGGGAAATTTATAAAATTTTTAATAAAAAGGGTTACAAACTCTTTACCTTTTTTACGCATTTATATTGAACATTTAACCTTTTTTTTACTTACACGAAACGTAAGCTTTCTTTTCACTACAAGCTTTCTAATTTTGTATGAAAGGCTTTTTTTTTTTTGAGAACCGAATACTAAGCTTAATCTTTACAAGAGTTGAAGTGTAATTATGGATATATTTTGGTTTCCTTTGTATTAATGCAGCTTTAGCTTTTATTGAAAATCAACATTTAGAGTAAATATTATAATTTTCATATTTATGAATATTTATGTACATAAGTATGTCATGATGTTCAAGTAAAAAAATATGTTTGTAATTTAAATTTTTTCGTTAAGGTTGTAAGCTCCACTAGACTAAATAAAGGGATTACTGCAATGGCACGCAAATATAAATTTTGCTGACGAAGAAAGCAAAGGACAAAAAAGAAATAAAAAATAAAAAAATATTTTGAGTACATATTTAATGACTTCATATTCATCAGTGGTAGGTATCAATTACACTGTGTAACATTTTGCAGGTTTATTTGGGTAGACGCTTAGTTCAAGGCTTCAAATGTATTGAAAAATTTTATTTAAAAAAAAATGTCGACCTCTAAGGGTTAATTGCTAACTTTTGAGCGGGTAAGACCTAGAAGAAATTTTTTTCGATTCACCCTAATGCACAGTCTAATTCAAACAAGCAATCGATTGTTAATCAAAATAAATGACACTCAAATAAAACCGTTGTTTGCTTAGATAAGGATAAATCAAACGGATATTAGTGCTTGAAAGTGTAAGTAAAGGGTTAGGCTCTCTCTTGTTTTACACTATCTTTTCCGGAAGTGCACTTAATTATCAACAAACATACCTAAATACATACATGGTTGTAAAAGGGGTCATATATTTTCTTTGAAAACAAATGATATT
>CAXKVI010000005.1:107215165-107217665 GCA_964058755.1 Campiglossa producta
TATTTTATTTTATTTTATTTTATTTTATTTTGTTTTATTTTATTTTATTTTATTTTATTTTATTTTATTTTATTTTATTTTATTTTATTTTATTTTATTTTATTTTATTGTTTTATTTTTTTTATTTTTTTTTATATTTTTTTAAATTTTCTTTTATTATTTCTTAATTTTTTTATTACATTTTCTTAATTTTTCTTATGTTTTTTATTTTATTTTATTTATTATTTTTATTTTTTATTTATTTCTTTTATTTTTTATTCATTTATTTTTTTTTTAGTTTTTTAATTTTTTTATTTTTTATTATTTTTTTTCTATAATTAAAATTTTTTGATTAAACTCGCTGCAGGGTTTATATATCGCCATACATCGAACTAAGTAATCCATTTACTCTTTTTTAGTGCTACCACAATATCGCCAGCAATTTGAATGCGTTCATCATAAATTGAGATTTTGAGCACGTTTTGTTGCGAACATAAAAATTTAACAAAAACCAAAGTGAAGCATGCGTACACGCACAACATACCACAACAACAAGTTCAGCAACATTCAACCAAGCCGATTTATAAGCTTGAAAAGTGTTGCTACGCATGCGCAATTAAATGTTTGCTAAACCTTCTGACAACAAAATGCTCGTAAGTGGTTGGATGAAGGGGTTAACACGCTGGATACCAGCAAGTGTTGGGTTATTACACGTCGAATAACTATCTTCTTTGTATGTTTTATGAGGCTATTGGTTGGCTTAGAATAGTTAAAAACTAGAATGGGATGCGGTAGAGTAGTTCGTTCATTCATTGCTTGCACTGGAATTTTGCGTTTTTATAGCATTTTCATTATGGCGACGTGACGAGTGAGAGGATAATGGGTTAAAGTAGTCGTTTACGCATAAAAAAGTAAGAACAATGGGTAGAATGTGAATACATATTATTTGTATGTATGTAAGTATGACACAGGATAAGCAATAGCGAGACGAATTTAATAGAATAATGGGATCGATTCGTATGCTAATTTAATGTACCATAGGTGGTATGTAAATATTCAAACGAAATATCGGAAATTCCTATTGTATTAGACAGGCTGTGACTCTTTGAAAATTGTAATCCAATTGTTTGAAAACTTCGTTTAAACAGATTTCAGCGCATCACCATATAAATTGGTACTTATCAGGTATTAAAATTCCATCATAAGTACATTTGAATAATTGAATAGAAGCTCAAATTGTAAGAGCTTTGTTTCTTAGGAACGGATATCGCCGTGAAATAAACCCTTTTGAAAATTTATTAAACAATATCGATATAAGAAACCTTTGCTCAATGTTAAACCCGTATAAAGTTTAATCAATTTTTCAAACTTTTTTGTACAATATTTCAAACTGTCCAAATACCTACAAAGATTTTCAATTTCTTTTGGTTTCGATTTAAAATCGAAATGAAAAAGTAGTCTAAATTTTTTATTTTTGGTTTGTTTGAATGTAATTGAATTTTGCCCACAAAAACTTCATATGCGTCATAGCTCAGCGGTAGAGCAGTCGGCTGTGACTCCCCAGCTTTTTCGTTCGAATCCTGCCAGCTGCCACATTTTTTTTTATTTTATTTTATTCTTAAAACTTTTCGGTTTAAAATTAAAACTTTTTGGTTTGAAAATTCAAATTTTTTGGTTTAAAATTTAAACTTTTTGGTTTGAAAATTTAAACTTTTCGGTCTAAAATTAAAACTCTTTGGTTTGAAAACTCAAATTTATTTTTGAAAGCATATTCAAGATTGAATTTTGCCAACAACATTTATGTATGCGATGTAGCTCAGTGGTAGAGCAGACGGGCATGACGCGGGGAGTCTTGGTTCGAATTCCCGCCAACGGCAAAAAATGTACCATAAAAAAAGTTCAAAAGATTGTAGCTAATGTGTGCAACAAAAAAATCCTAAGCCATACCTAAATAGCAACAGATTGTCTCTTGGGTATATGTACTTACATAGGTAAGAATAACAATGAACAATAAATTCCCAATCTTCTTCGTTCGATGACCAGTAAAAATGATAAAAAAAATGTCTTAAAATATAAAGCGGTTTGACAAGATCCTCCAACAAGCTCGAAATTGCAATCATCGTCAAAAGTCCACAAATGAGTCATCGCTCTAAAAATGTTGTACACTTGTCAATTGCGTAAAAATTAGATAGTTATTTATTAAAAAGGAACTTAATTAGCCATTTCTATGTTAATAAAAAAAACCCTCATGTAAAAAAATTGGTGAAATTAACAAACAAGCCGATTGTAATGACAAAACGCGACAAAAAAGCTACTTCGAGAGTCTGCGATTTGCATATTTATGGTTAAAACGAATCGAGTAGCAAAAGGCAAATTTACATAAACAAAATATTCCAAAAGCAACAACAAAAATAAAAATAAAATAAAAATATCGAAAAAAGCTAATCAATAATTTATGCAAACTATTTCTATAAATTCTTTTGATTATTAAGGTGTCACGAAAGGGTTGTCCAATCAGCCG
>CAXKVI010000005.1:107220165-107250165 GCA_964058755.1 Campiglossa producta
TTCAATTTAATTTTATTATTTTATTTATTTATTATTTTATTTATTGTTGTTTAATTTTGTTTTAATTATCTCACTTTATTTTATATTTTTTATTTTATTTATGTACGCCCCTGCTAACAACTGGCCACAGGCCCTTAAAACTCTCAGTTTGGCCCTGTATGTAGATGATCATATCGATAAAAAAGAAGTTATAATGAGCAGTGGTGCGATTTAAAAATTCCAAAAATTTTATGAACTTGTCCAAAATTAACTGTCATAATTATTTCAATATTTACGTGGATTCCTTAAAAAGAAAAGCTAGTTCTAGTACCTATATGTATTAGAGCGTTCCAGAAATGTATGGAAACAAAAATTTGGTTCTCAATTTCATAAGCATACATCGGTGCCTTTTAGCCCAAATATTATGTGTGCGAAGTTCTGTTGTTCTAGGATAACGGTAACCCGTGTCGATTTTAAGTTAAAATTTTATCTAGCAGCCAAACCAAGTTCGCAAAAAAGTCCATTAGGGCTTCGAAAAAATATAATTTTACTATTGTGTACCTATATAAAGTGCAAAGTGACCAAATCTCTACCTTTAAATTTTTATAAGGACAACAGGATTCTTTATCAGGATATTAAAAAAACGTATTCACTAGAAAAGGACATTGGGATCACAAAATTAGTTTAGTAGATTGCGTAACAACATGTTTTCCAGCAAAAATAATTGTGTATATCTGGAAATTTTGCAATTATAGTGCATTTTATATAGGTCATACACGTCGTATGAGTAACATTTAGTACCATTCGAGTAAAAAAGTTCAGATAAATTGTATTCACGTTTTGGTGGATATCTCCGAAAAGGATTGAGATATCGAAATAAAAGTTAGACTTCGTGCAGGCTCTCATACACCTTTCGCCTTATATCCACCAAAGTTGGAGGTTATGCGTTTAAATAAAACAACTTTAATTTTTTGGGACAGTCTAATGTATATTTGTATTTTTGAAATAAAAATGAAAGTCTTTGTGGTGGTCCTCTATACATGTCTAAAGACCTCAACCGATCTCTCTATGAATGAATTCGCACCCCTGTAAGTTTGGCTACTATCTACAAATTTCCTGCAGGGTTATTAGGAAGCAAACAGATCATTGACTTAGAATCACGATGTACGCATACCATCGTGTGCGTGCTAAGAAATGCCTATAGAATATTTTATTTTGATTTGGTTACAGGTGCTTTTGTTAAGCGAATTTCATTGAACCGGATCTACGCATGCGCCATTGAATTAACATTTTGTTTGAACAAAAAATGAAGCATTTTACGAAGATGTCAATTGGTAGAGCACACAATATGTATTTACATATTTATTGATATACTTTTTCTTACTCATATCATGTCTCTAAATGCTTAAGTTAGTGATAGAATATCGAATAGGCTGAATAAAAAATGCTTTTTTCGAAATATTGGAGAGCCTCGACCACAGACACGTGCGCGATGAGACTTGCAAAATTAGTTAATAGAGAAAATCTATGCTTTAAATATTCCAATCATATGTATAACCGACAGCACCATATTTAGCATAGGCTAATATAATTTTTAGCAGACTTCACTTTGAGACACAAATCATGCGTTTCGATTTTTTTTGGCAACGCAAAGTTTTTGGCATTCCTTTCAGGGTCATTACTTTGTCAAATGCAAATTAGAAATCAGTTGATTTATGTAAATGCGTAACTTGCGTAACTAAATAAGTACATTGATATGCGAAAAAATTCCAAAATTTATCTAGACTTGAAAAAAGTGCGTAGCAATTATTATGTTAACAACGTTTGTACGTGTTTTCGCCGCCTAAAGCCTACTAAGCCTTGAATCACAGCAAACTTTAACCAAGACTGACAAACATGAAATAGAAACTGCTTGTATGAAGGTACATTAGACCATAACTCCAGCTGCTGAATATCTCGAGCAACGGTTACAAGAACTTCAGACATTTTTTAAGGAATATCCGTTCTCTCTAACATTGTTAGAGTTATTGAGCCTTAAAAAGTAAGTATGTATTGGTGGCCTTTCCCCATTGCCCCCATATTATTTTGATTAAGGTCTTTCACCTTCCTTCCCAATTTTAATGGTCCCACCTTTACCCCACATAGAGATATTGAGTAAAAGAATAAATTTCGTTTACATCCATACCAATTTTTAGGTCCCTGCCCTAAACCCTTTTGTAGGAATTTAGCTTAAAAATTAAGTATCTATTGGAGTTTCTATACCCCCTTTTCCCATAACTCAAAGTGGTGATATCGTATATCTTCTTACAAATGTTCAGTTCTCTACCATGGACCCTTTTGGAGACATTCAGCATGAAAAGCTAAGTTTTCCTAAAAACATTCTTTAAAGAACATTTGGTCAAACGTCCAGGGTCACATGTGTTTCACATTCGAACAATATCTCTGAATCCGGTTCGCATTGAACTAAAAAACCCTCATCAACACCTTTCATTTGGTATCCATATTGTCCAAACACTTTCTAGGGTCACACCTGGGTCCACATTTTGGTCAATATCTCGGAAACGGGTTCCTACATGGGACTTGAAACAAATTCCCCTTAAAGCGCTTATTACCATCTTTCATTTGATATTCATATCTCAGAATTTTCTTCTAGGGTCACGGCTGGTTCACATTGGGTTTCAAGACCCTAATATATGTATACATCGTTTAAAACTTATTCTCATATCCCCCAAATATACATACAAAATTTCATAAAAATCGACCAAGCCGTTTAGAAGATTTAATGTAGTGTTCATGCTGAGTTTTAAAAGCAGCATTTTCCGTTTTCATGTTCATGCTGAGCCTGCAATTTGCATTTTAGCATTTAGCCGAAAATGCAGCAATTTTTCCATACAATTTTGAAAGCTAAACGCAACTTAATGCTACTTTATTTCTGCTTTTGCTTTAGCATCTTCGGAGATACAGTACGAACCAAAATTTCCTTGTATGAAGAAAAAGTTAAAAAATGTTGCATACTTTGGGGCGAACCGCTGTTTATATTAGGATATCTTCTCACTAAGCAAGTCAGCGTACTTATGCAATAATTTCCCCTGTTAAAAGTTGCAATTTTCGAGGTGAACAGTTTACAAGTTTGTTCACAAAGTCAGTTTCTGTACCCAGGAACTCACTTTTATAAAAGAAATGGAGTTTATCTGAAAAGGCAAGCATACTTCAACTTGCGACGTAGGAACGCACCTTAAGCATTCGAAAATTAGCTAAATGCGCATTTTCAAAATGCGGCAGCATGAACACATCTTCGAAACGTTCGACCGAAAATGGAAAATGCTGCTTTTAAAACTCAGCATGAACACTACATAATATAAACAGCGGTTGGACCAAAAGTATGGACATTTTTTTTCACTTTTTCTTCATACAAGGAAATTTTTGTTCGTACAGTATCTTCGAAGATGCTAAAGCTAATGCAGAAATAAAATAGCATTTAGTTGCGTTTAGCTTTCAAAATTGTTTGGAAAAAATACTGCATTTTGGGCTAAAAGCTAAAATGCAAAATGCAGGCTCAGCATGAACAGCACATTAGGAATACCGTGACACGAGATTTTCTTATGTTAGAGTTCAAAAAATTCTGATAAAGGTTGTTCTTCATAGAATGTCTTGTAGAATATAAAGTTAGTCAGGATATCGATGCAGGTCATGGGAGCACAAAAAATTGGGAAAGAGTTTTCATAGAACCAGTATTGACCCCAGCTTTATTTAATTTAATTAATACGGTCTAATGTATTGAAATAGTTTTGATATGTAGTGTAGTTCACTCTTGCTTTCAGCTATAATTTCCGCCTTTGAATTTCTGCATACAAATACCTCAAACAGAGCAAAATTTGGTTTTTTTTCAGCTATTCTGTCAATATTTAAACGAAATTTAAATGCGTAAATTTACTGTTAGAGAAGCCAGGCCCAGACATGGCTAAACACAGACAAATTTTCATGCAAAATCAACACTTTTTTTTAACACTTTTTCAGGTTATTATTTTTCAACACTATCGCTAATGCTATGTTAATGTAATGTTATGAAAAACTTGACTTCTTGTTAAATCAACATGATTCGCTGTTCAATTAATATGACTTCCTGTTAAATTTACATGCCTTCCTCTTAAAACAAAACTATCTGCCTCATTATCTCATGCAATCTTGACACGATCTTTCTTGTTAGTTTAACATGGCTTATGTTGTTTTTTTCATAACGGGACAATGCCAACCCCACGGCCTCCTAGGTACACAAAAAATTCCGGCTTCACATTCCGGTAAAAGCAACATCAAAAATTCCTTAAAATAATGTTTCTGCCAAAAATGCTTCTGATTTGCAGGTTCCGTAGGTCCCTGAAATTTGTAGGGAAAAATTCAAATCAACACACCACAAGTTGAAAGAGAAGCTCGGCGCAAAAAGCCCGTTTAGTGGTTCTAATGTTAACCTGTTGGTATATCGCACAACACGTTTTTTATTTCTATCGACCAGCATCTTAAGCTTCCCACACAATTGGGCGTGGTTCTTTCGAGTTTCCCCTTGGTAGTCTCAATTACGTACTTACTCTGTTGGATCTCCCACTGGAAAAAAATGTGATAGATCATGGGAGAATCAAATCGATTTCATCGGAATTTGGCAGTGAATTTCGAAAAGGTTAATGTGATCGATATGGAATCTATTACAATTAATCACACGTCGGGAGTTCCGCCGTAATGTCTGATAGACCCCACTATGTCCCAAAGTCTTCGAGCTTCAATTCGACTGACCTGTATATTGATATGTATTAGCGAAATTCAAGTAAGACTCACGATAACGTTCTTAATTTAAAATTTTCCCTACACAGATTGTCCTTTTCGGGCAAATTTTTAAGCATTTTTGAGTTTACCTTTTTTGGACCAACATTAGCTGGTACTAAGGAATTTTAGCTTATTAAAGACCTCAACCGCTATTGCCAGCAATTTTCCAGCAAAGTGGAGCATTTTTTTTAGAGAGACACTTGTTCAGTGCCCCCCACAACGTGCAAATGTTTGAGTAAGTGGATACGGTTCGTAGGGTCGCGTGAAATATGAATGCGAAATTTTCACACGCTGCTGTCAAAAGAGCTCTCAAATAGGCGGAGCCCCGTGATTTAATTACTGCTTCATTGTTGTTGTTGTTGTTGCAAATGATTGCCAAATTTTGCGATTCGAGGTTAGTCAATGCCAAATTAATGTAAAGCGGCTAACAAAAGCTAGGCTTCAAAGTGTATTAAGTGCTTGAGTTAAAAGCCAAGTTTATGGATAGTCGCAATGATTATCGTCTGTGGCAAATAAAGAAAGCAACAACAAACTCGCAAATAAGCAAGGCCATGTCGGTAGTAGGCTGAAAACGAGCCTACTATTCAAGCGACCCTCAAAAACTAAGTTGCTAACGGCAAACCAGCCTACTCCATCGTCCAACAACAAATTCCGATTTTGAAGCAATCAAAAATGCTTTGAATGAACAAATGAAACACACAAATGGCAAACTTGCTTAGAGCAAAATTTTTTTTGTTAATTTATTCGCTTTTTTTGTTGTTTAATGTTTTTTGTTTAAAAAAAATTTCACCTTCGGAATGTTGTTTGATTTAATTTTGTTTAAGTTTTTATAGTTCGAGTTTGTTAGTGTTTGTCCAATTTTTTGCTACACGTGTCAGTAGGTTTGGTCGATTTTTTTTTTCTCTAAACTTATTACACTTTATAACACAAACCAATTACATATATATATGTCGGATGTGAAATTTGGTTGGTGATCCTCAATGGACATATGCCCTATATCTTGCTTTGTTTTTGAATACTCCAGGAGTTTGGCAGTTGTTTTATTTTTTTTTTTATTTTTTTTTTTTTTATTTTTTTTTTTTAATTTAATTTAATTTTTTTATGTTTAATTAAATTTGTTTTATTTCATTTTGTTTTATTTTTTAAAAATTTTCAAGTTAACTTCTTAGGCGGCGATATGAAATTTTGATTGAGAGTACAATTTTAGAAAATGGCTGATGATGCAACGGAAATTATGCAGCGGAAATAGAAATTGTAGCCGCCTTTCAGGCGTAAGCGATTTTCACCACGATGTTTAGCTGTGCAAATCAAGTGGGAGGTGAAATCCTAGGATCTATCTACATTGCACAAATTTTAATAGCTAGGCCGAGCAGAATTCATGGGTGTTGCCACTTATGGCGGTTTACAGGGTTGCCACCTATCCCAACTATCCCAATTTTTTTTTAATATACAGGTAGATGTGGCAATGTGGGTATAAAATGAAAGGTATTTTCGTATATCTCGGGAACTGCTTGACCGCTTTGGATAAAATTTGGCATATAGACAATTTGATTCATTCTAAGATTATATAACTGGGTGTTGTCACTTATGGCGGTTTACAGGGTTGCCACCTCTGCCATTTTTTTTTAAATATAGAGCTAAGTATGCCAATATGGGTATAAAATGAAAGATATTTTCGACCGCATTCGAAATAAGGTAATTTCAAGCAGGGTTGTCACTTGGGTTGCCACCTAACCGCAATTTATTAATTTTTTCGTATATCTCGGGAACTGCTAAAACGATTTGGATAAAATTTGGATTAGAGACAACTTGATTCATTCTAAGATTATATACATGGGTGTTGCCACTTAGGGCGATTTACAGGGTTGCCACCTATCCCAACTTTTTTTTTTTTTAATATAGGTAGAGGTAGATATGGCAATATGGGTATCAAATTAAAAGTATTTTCGACCGTATTCCAAATAAGATAATTTCAAGCCGGGGTGCCGCTTAGGGTTGCCAGCTAACCGCAATTTTCAACCTCTTTTACAACCTCCTCCTATCTTTCTTCGGCTTCACACTATCTCCCTCCCTTTTTCTCTTCATTCCCCTCTTTCCTTCTACCACGCCGCTCTTCCTCAATATCCCATTCGTATTGACCCCTGTTAATTTAGGCATAATTGTAATTTAAAGGAAAACCCACCATGTATAACATATGTATTTTCGAAATGATCGGTTCGCTGGTCCACTTCCCGTTTGTAAGAAATTGTGAATCTAAACCATTCTCGAATACACCTTATTCATATTTCGTTATTTCTGAATTTAAGAAGTTAACTTCTTTCACGTTATTGGCTACACGCGGTTTATTTTAACCAATATCTTTCTCTCTGAATGAAGTTGTCTAAATTAATTTGACAGACGCAGTACTTAAAAGGCGGCATAAGCTGTACATAGAATCGGTATCGATTGTACAATGAAAATATTTTTTATTAAAAAAGCCTTATCTGCTACCTCCAATAACTAGCCAACCGCACTTAATTGCCTAAATTTTTTTTTTTTTTTTTGGTTTTAAGATTAAGCTCATTTTGTAACAAGCCCGTAGCGTTTCCATTTGAAATCTACAAAATGTTGATTCTTTAACTGTTTCCTGTTTTTATCCGAGTGCCTGATAAATTAGTGGGTATTAAAGTCTTAATGCCACAAAAATCACAGCATCCTCTTCACAGTTCGACTTCATTGAGTTGAGTTTGGTTTTTCTAGTGAAAACCTTAATGAAATCGCTTCTTTTTTTTTTAAAGCAAAGATTTCTAATCTCAAATATAAATAGTGATCAGCAAACAGGCAAAAAAAAAAACTGGCGACATAAAATAAAAACATCGAAAAAAATAAAAGCTTAAAAGCTTTGTATAAAAACTCATTTACTTACGTAGTGTGAACTTTATGCTCGTGTCGTTTTAGCAGTTTAAGCTACGCTTCAGCTAAAAAAAAAATTTCACGGGACATGGGTATTTACAAATATTTATCATACCCTTTTTAATGACTACGAAAGCTTCTTCTTATTTCAACATAATTTGTTTTAAACATATAGCTACATATGTATGTACATATGTATATCTACTCGTGCCTACATTTTATGGCATCACAAAAAGTCCTCACATACCTACCCACTTAAGGAACAAAAAGAAAAAAGATATGGAAGAGTTGAACTCATTTTGAACATTGTTATTTTTTTTTTCCTTCGCGTGCTCTTCTAAATATTTACGTACTTCTTTATTTGCTTGAAACATACTTGAATTTAACTGTTCCTTGTCTGAATGCTGTTTCTGACAATGAGGATGCTCATATATTAAAACTTTCATACCAATAAGTGGATATGTGTTTAAGAAGTGGGCGACAAAATGTTAAGGCAACCTAAAGCTTTCACTGAGAAAAGATAATGAGGTTAGTAAGAGGAAAGCCACGGTGCAATTTTATTTAATTTTTTTATTTAATTATTGTAATTTATTTTCTTTTGTTTGTTTTTTATTATTTTATTCTATTTAATTTTAAATTTTTGTTTTCTGTTCACGGTTAAAAATTTGAACCTAAATTTTAAACTTTTTGGACTACATATATGACCAAAACAAATTTGGATTCAAATTCAACCTAGACCAGTTTTCATGACAATTGGCTAAATGAACCGGGTTTCAATTATAAACCAGAAATGTTTTAACATTTTTTTAAAGATACAATACATTTTTTGTCCGTTGGCGGGAATTCGAACCAAGACTCCCCGCATCATGCCCGTCTGCTCTACCACTGAGCTACATCGCACACATAAATGTTGTTGGCAAAATTCTATCTTGAATAAGCTTTCAAAAATAAATTTGAATTTTCAAACCCCAAAAGTTTAAATTTTAGACCGAAAAGTTTTAATTTTCAAACCAAAAACTTTTAATTTTAAACCGAAAAATTTTAGTTTTTCAAACCAAAAAGTTTTAAATTTAAACCGAAAAGTGTTAAGAATAAAATAAAACTAAAAAAATGTGGCTGCTGACAAGATTCAAACGAAAACGCTCAGGAGTCACAGCCGACTGCGCTACCGCTAGGCTATGCCGCACATTGAGTTTTTGTGGGAAAAATTCAATTACATTCAAACAAACCAAAAATAAAAAATTTAGACTGCTTTGTCATTTAGATTTCAAATCGAAACCAAAAGAAATTGAAAATCTTTGTAGGTATTTGGACGGTTTGAAATATTGTACAAAAAAGTTTGAAAAATTGATTAAACTTTATACGGGTTTAAAATTTAGGTTCATTTTTTTAGCCGTGTTTATTTCATTTCATTTTATTTTGTCTTGTTTTAATTTTTAATAAATTCAATTAAATTTAGATTTAATAAATTTTTTAAATTTGCCAATTTATTTCACTGTTTTATATTTTAATTTTTTTCTTTTTATTTTATTTTTTTTTAATTATATTATCTTTTACCTTATTTAATTTATTTTTTTAATTTTATTTAATTTACTTTTTTATTTTTTTTATTATTTTTTTCTTTATTTTAATTTATTTTTTTGTTTTTTTTTATTTTATTATATTTTATTTTATATTTTTGTTTAATTTTTTATTTTTTTTTTGTTTTCATTTTTTTATTATTTTTTTTATTTTTTTTTTATTTTATGTTATTTTAATATTTTTTTAATTTTTTTATTTTTGTATTTTTCTTATTTTATTTTATTTTATTTTATTTTATTTTATTTTATTTTATTTTATTTTTTTTTATTTTATTTTATTTTATTTCATTTAATTTTTTCTATTTTTTATATTATTGAATTTTATTTTTTTATTTATTTTATTTTATTTTATTTTATTTTATTTTATTTTATTTTATTTTATTTTATTTTATTTTATTTTATTTTATTTTATTTTATTTTATTTTATTTTATTTTATTTTATTTTATTTTTATTTTATTTTATTTTATTTTATTTTATTTTATTTTATTTTATTTTATTTTATTTTATTTTATTTTATTTTATTTTATTTTATTTTATTTTATTTTATTTTATTTTATTTTATTTTATTTTATTTTATTTTATTTTATTTTATTTTATTTTATTTTATTTTATTTTATTTTATTTTATTTTATTTTATTTTATTTTATTTTATTTTATTTTATTTTATTTTATTTTATTTTATTTTATTTTATTTTATTTTATTTTATTTTATTTTATTTTATTTTATTTTATTTTATTTTATTTTATTTTATTTTATTTTATTTTGTTTTATTTTATTTTATTTTATTTTATTTTGTTTTATTGTTTTATTGTTTTATCTTATTTTATTTTTTTTTTATTTTATTTTAATTTTATTTTTTTATTTTATCTCTTTTTATTTTATTTTATTTTATTTTATATCATTTAATTTAATTTACTGCGTTCCCATTTTTTGGTGATCTTTCGATTTTGTCCATCTTAATGGATCTAGACGAGCAATAGTAATTTGATTTATTTGAGTGTTGCTTTGTGCGCAATGTTAAACGAGCAGGAAGACAACCTTTTCGGGCAACATAAAAAAAGCTTAGGTAGGTAGTTCATAAGTGAACAACACAAAAATCTTGAACATCCCAATAATACAGGCTTCAGCATTTTGGGGTTAAAAAAAAAAAACTGAGTTTGAGGATGGCATAACGCCTTAGCGCTTGTAAAGTTCATAAAAGCTGCCATAGACGCTACTGTACCCCACTAACGCAGACATTCATACAAACATACCTTTGGACATACGCAGTAAATTTATGTTGAACCTTTTCTTTACCATCACCGGAACACGCCTACCCTACTTCAGTATGCGCTACGCAGCACGCCGATCATGTACCAAAAAAAAAAGCCCGTAACATGATTCCAGTTAAAGAAAACTTGTTTCGTAATGATTTTATTGTCTCAGTTATGCTTTTTTGCGTTTTTTTTTGTCATTTACTTATGGTTATTCATACACATTCCTTCATACTTTGATATGAAGTATTTTTGTTTTTTTGAGATTTCAGCATTTCGCACATAATTTCTGACCCATGTCCTATCTTCATAAGTGCCGCAGCATAACACCATTTTTAAGCATACAAAGTAATATTTTTTTCGTTTTTTTCCCGTCCAGTTTTGTATCATTTTTTTTTTTATTCGTTTATGAAGTTCTTATTGCATTTCTTTGGAAATCGCTTAACCCGATTTTACGCTTCAGTTTTTTTAATTACTTACCTTTGTTTCAGGTATTTGCATATTTTACTCCTGGCAGACGTAGAACGTTTCTCATATAGTCAAACAAAGCATTCATAAAGTTTTGGGAAATATTTGCCCTAAATTTATTTTAGAGTATGAAATAAGAAAAAAAATCTTTAACGCATTAAAAACTATTGTCAGCATTTTTTTTTCAACCTTTTCAATATCTAAGCAATCTAATTCTTAGTTATGAGAGAGCTATGATCAATTTGTCATTTTTTAAGTCTTCGTTTTTTAGTGTTTGATCAGGAGAGCAAAAAAAAAAAACTGGTTTATGGCTATCCTGGGCCATATTTTACCAATTTTTGAAGTTAACTTCTTAGGCGGCGATATGAAGTTTTGATTGAGAGTAAAATTTGAGAAAATGGATGTAACGGAAATAGAAATTTTAGCCGACTTTCAGGCGTAAGTGATTTTCACCACGATGTTTAGCTGTGCAAATCAAGTGGGAGGTGAAATTCTAGGATCTAGCTAACATTGCACATTGTAATAGTTAGGCCGAGCAGAATTCATGGGTGTTGCAACTTATGGCGGTTTACAGGGTTGACACCAATCCCAATTTTTTTTAAATATGGAGCTAGATAAGATAGTTTCAGGCAGGGTTGCCACTTAACTGCAATTTATTTATCTTTTCGTCTATCTCGGGAACTGCTTGACCGATTTGGATAAAATTTGGCATATAGACAATTTTTTTCATTCTAAGATTATATACATGTGTGTTGCCACTTATGGCGGTTTACATGGTTGCCACCTATCCCAATTTTTTTTTTATATAGAGCTAGATATGCCAATATGGGTATCAAATGAAATGTATTTTCGGCCGTATTTCAAATATGACAACTTCAAACAATGCTGCCACTTAGGGTTGCCATCTAACCGCAATTTATTTATTTCTTCGTATATCTCGGGAACTGCTTAACCGATTTGGATAAAATTTGGCATATAGACAATTTTTTTTCATTCTTAAATTATATACATGGGTTTTGTCACTTAGGTTGTTTCACAGGGTTGCCACCTATCCCATTTTTTTTAAATATTGAGCCAGATATGCTGATATTGGTATAAAATGAGAGGTATTTTAGGCCGTATTCCAAATATGACAATTTCAGGTAGGGTTGCCACTTAGGGTTACCACCTAACCGCAATTTACAATCTATTTTACAACTCTCCTTCTATTTTGTTTTACTTTGTTTTATGTATTATTTTTTTACTATTTATTTTATTTTCTTTTACTTTGACTTATTTTATTTAACTTCAATTTATTTTCTTTTAATTTAATTTTAATATTTTATTTTTGCATTTTCTTTTAGTCTATTTTATTTTCCCTGTTTCTTTTTGTTTTATTTTATTTAACCTTATTTTACTTTTATGTTTGTTTAATGTTTCGATTATCTATTTTTCGGTTATCAACCCGATCGCGAATCGTCTCGTCTACTAATTTTCTTCCGTGTAGCTGATGGGATGGGTTTAATCAGTTAGGCAACAGGTGATAAAATCCAACAAAAACATTGACGAACAATGTTTGAAGCAGAGGAGCGGCTTTTAACCAATCACTATTTTCAATAACTACCGACATTTATATGCGCATAACAATATTTCTGTACTTTTATGCGTAAAATTTACGATAATTGATTGCATATTAATGAATGAATTATTTAAGCAACCAATTCATATACATAAAAACGAAACATCTTCGATGAGCTGGCCAAATATCATGACACAGACAGGTTCGTTTTGACAATGTTGGTAAATATTAGATTTCAAAAGCGCCGATAACAACCTGTTGAAGTGAATGATTTTTGTAGTATTTATATAGTATCTACCAGGGGCGGATTCAGGTGGGTGGTTTTCGGGTTCAAGCCCCCACCCCTTCGGGATCGAAAAAGTCATATTTTTTTGACAGTAATACAGCAAAACAAAATAATAAGAATTACTCAAAAACTATAGTAAAAATTACCCAAAAATATAGTGAAAATTGAATAAAAATATATGTAGTAAAAAAGAAACAAAATATAGAAAAAATGACAAAAAAATATAGTAAAAAGTTACAAAAAGAATATAGTGAAATTACACAAAATTATAGTAAAAATCTAAGAAAAATATAGTAAAAATTACAAAAAAATATAGTAAAAAATTACCCATAATTTATGGGCCATAAATATAGTAAAAATTGCACAAAAGTAAAGTAAAAATTTCACAAAAAAGATGGTAAAATTACCCAAAAATATTCTAAAAGTTACACAAAAAATACCAGAATCATATTTTTCGCAGTAATACAAAAAAAAAAAAATTAAAATTACTCAAAACTATAGTAGAAATTACCGAAAAAATATAATAAAAATTGAATAAAAATATATGTAGTGAAAATTACACAAAAATAAAGTAAAAAATTTCAGAAAAAACATGTAAAATTACAAAAATATTCTTAAAGTTACACAAAAAATACAGTAAAATTACACAAAAAATACACGGGATCCAAAAAGTCATGTTTTTTTACAGTAATACAAAAAAAAAAAAAAATGACTAAAAACTATATTAAAAATTATAGAAAAAATATAGTAAAAATTTAATAAAATTATATGTAGTAAAAATTACACAAAAATATAGGTAAATTGAGTAAAAATATAGTAAAAATTACAAAAAAAAAAATATAGTAAAAAATTACCCATAAATATAGTAAAAATAACACAAAAATAAAGTAATAATTTCACAAAAAAGATTAAAATTACACAAAAAAAAAATATAATAAAATATTACATAAAAATATAGTAAAATTGCACAAAAAATATTCTAAAAGTTACACAAAAAAAAACAGTAAAATTACACAAAAAATATAGTAATAAAATTACACTAAAACAAAAGTAAAAATTTCACAAAAATAAAGTAAAAATTTCACAAAAAATATAGTAAAAATTACAAAAAAAATATAGTAAAAAAATAAACAAAAATATATATAAAAAATTACATAAAAGTAGACTAAAAATTACAGAAAAAATAAAGTAAAATTAGACAAAAAAAGTAAAAATTACACAAAACTATAGTAAATTACGCAAAAAATATGGTAAAAGTACGTGACACCTTCAATTTGACATTGCCCATACCAACAAATTGAAAAACAACCTTACAAGGCGAATTTTGAGAAACTGTGAAACAAAAATGTCCCAAAAAAAAACAAAACTGGAGCGCCCCCTTCCCAAAATCCTGGATCCGCTACTGGTGTCATCGTATGTTAGCTATCTTCTTTTGTGTTTAAAGAGCTTAGCAACTAAAGTAATAAGCTCACTATTGATTTTGAATTTCTGTTTAAGATACTCGTAATGCTAATTTATTAAAAAAAAAAATATCTAACGACTCATCGACAGCGGAATGAAGAAACGAACAAAAATCAAAGATAGGTCATTCTAAATCAGGTTTCTTTTTTCTTAGAAGGCTTTAGGTTTTCTGGTGCTGGCGTTTAAACAGCGAGACTTAATAAAGTAACGATTGATTGAACAGGAATTAATGATTGACGAGTATGGCCTGCGCGAACTAAAGGCGAGGTGTCAGGATTGGGCAAGAGTCTTTATCACATAGTTGGCATCCCTTAAGTGATCGCAGTTTTTATTCAAAAATAACATGTTACCAAAATGCTCCCAAAAACAGCTCCGAAATGATCCCGAAAATCGTCCAGCAGCGATCGCAAAACAATGCCGAAATTTTCCGGAAACAGTCCCGAAATTTTTTCGAAACGGTACCAAAATAATCCCGAAACAGCTTCGAAATAATCCGGAAAACTGTAAGTTGATTTTTTTGAATAACCAATAACCGATCACTCATCACTCAAATTTGTTTGAATAACCAATAAAAAATTTAAATTTTTATTTTTTCGTCACTCGTCACTCAAAAATAAAATAATGCCCATCCCTGGTTCGAAGAGAGAAATCTTTAATGCTCAATTGGTAAAGACATATGAATTTTTGTCTCTCGTACCAATGAAATAATCTGACAGTCCAGAAGAAAATATCCGAAATGTGTCTAGAAATAGGTATATTTTTCCAGTTACAAATCCCAAAAAAAAAAACATATTCGATTTTTTTGAATCACCCTAAACTACCTACATGTATGTATGTATGTTTTGAAACTGTAATTGTTAAATTACCACTATTTTAAATATGGTGAATGGCTGTCATAATATCGTCGATGTACATACATGTTGTTGTCATTACCATTAATGGTTGTTGCAACAACTCATAGCCCTGAGCAATTGTTTTGCCATTTTGTTAGTGGATTTTCAATGTTTTTGCCGCAACCTGTTAACACAATTCTGCTTGCTTCTTACTGCAGGTTGTAAGTGGTGCTACATTACCTCAATTCCGCTTAGATATAGTCGAAAGATATTTGTTGTATCTAATACTTGAGTGCCACAAATGTTGTTGCAAATACATACATGCTACATGCGCTTAAGCTAGGTTGCGACGCCACCAAAGTCACGATAAAGACGTCATGTGCAGCAATTGGCTGCAATTCTTTAAAACATTTTGATTTTATAATTTTTAAGACACTGATGGATGATCATTAGGGTGACTCGCAAAAGAGAGGTACTCTTCTTTAATCGCATTTCGTATTGATAACTAGTGCTGTCTTCAGGGGCGGATCTACGGGGGTGCTTTTTAGGTTCAAATCCTCCACTTTGGGATCTAAAAAGTCATGTTTTTTTCACAGTAATACAGCAAAAAATATAGTAAGAATGACTCAAAACACATAGTAAAAGTTATAAAAAAATTGTGTGAAAATTGGGTAAAAATTACACAAAAATTAAAGTAAAATTAGACAAAAACATGGCTAAATACCTTTCATGACAGCCTGTGTGAATTTACCTTAGCTCATACCAAAATTATCGGAACTATCGATTATATGGGGACGATGTATTATATTGGTCCAATCTCATTGATTTTTAACATCGATATTCCACATTCTAAAATAGCAATAGCTACGAAATTTCACGTTCCTAACTATATAATTACAGGAGTTGTCTACCAAAATCCGTTTATCGGAACAATCGATTGTATGGGAGCTATGCGAAATATTTATTCCATCTCAATGATTTTCAGCATCGATTTTTCTCATATAAAAATAGGAACACTTACAAAATTTCACGTTCTTACCTCTTTAATTACAGGAGTTGTAGCCCAGATTCCGTTTATCGGAATAATCGATTGTATGGGAGCTATGCGAAATATTTATCCCATCTCAATGATTTTCAGCATCGATATTTCTCATATAAAAATAGTAATACCTACAAAATTTCACGTTCCTACCTATATAATTACAAGAGTTATCTACCAAAATCAGTTTATCGGAACAATCGATTGTATGGGGGCTATGTGAAATATTTATCCCATCTCGATGAGTTTCAGCATCGATTTTTCTCATATAAAAATAGGAATACCTACAAAATTTCACTTTCCTACCTATATAATTGCAAGAGTTATCTACCAAAATCTGTTTAACGGAACAATCGATTGTATGGGAGCTATGTGAAATATTTATCCCATCTCAATGATTTTCAGCATCGATTTTTCTCATATAAAAATAGGAATACTTACAAAATTTCACGTTCTTACCTCTTTAATTACAGGAGTTGTAGCCCAAATTCCGTTTATCGGAACAATCGATTGTATGGAGCTATATGTAATATTGGTCCGATCTTGCTGGTTCCCACAAATGATTCCTATATTGGAAAATGGTGGCCGCATACAAAATTACAGCCAAATGTCTCAAAACCTGAGGGACTAGTTTGCGTTCAAACGGACAGACAGACAGATGGACAGACGGACATGGTTAAATCTACTCATCTCGTCAACCTGATCATTTCGGTATACTTATTGATGGGACCATCCCTTTTTTTAAACAATCCTAAAAGGCGAGTTTTTAGAAACTGTCAATCAAAAATGTCCTCGAAAAAATGTTCATGCTGCCGCATTTTGAAAATGCGCATTTAGCTAATTTTCGAATGCTTAAGGTGCATTCTTACATTGCAAGTGGAAGTATGCTTGCCTTTTAAAATAAACTCCATTTATTTTATAGGAGTGAGTTCGTGGGTAAAGAAACCAACTTTCTAAACAAACTTGGAAACTCTTCACCTTGAAAATTGCAACTTTTAACAGGAAAAATTATTGCATAAGTACGTTGGCTTCCTTAGTGAGAAGATATCCTAATATAAACAGCGGTTCGCCCAAAAGTATGCAACATTTTTTCACTTTTTCTTCATACAAGAAAATTTTGGTTCGTACTATATCTTCGAAGATGCTTAAGCTAATGCAGAAATAAAGTAGCATTTAGTTGCGTTTAGCTTTCAAAATTGTATGGAAAAAATGCTGCATTTGGGCTAAATGCTAAAATGCAAAATGCAGGCTCAGCATGAACAGCACATTATTACTTACTTAAAATAGCCTGTAACCGCCTAGGCGATTTTGGACGTCCAATCATTATACCTATATTCCTTTTTTTTTTAGATCGGGTAATTTCCTACAAGAATTTGAGGACAAAAAAATTACGTTCGACTTGTTTTTTAATCACCCTAACGTGTTGCACATGGAGCATATACAACTTGCATAGATACATACCTACCAATATGTATGAGCAATTTCCACTACGCCGGCAACTGGCGATGACGGCATTTTCCACTTTTTTGGTTTTTTGGACTTATTGGCCATTTGGCAGCGATTTGTTTTTGTACAAGAAAATCTAATACAACTTAAAATCCATACTTACATAGGTACTCGGTGCCAGTATGTTTGTATGTCTTTATGCATGACTTTGTAAGTAAAATGACGTGTTTTCTGCGAAACTCCTCCTTTTGGCCAGCTTCTGCGCCGTGTGACTAACATAAATTTGCAACAAACTTTTGTTTTTTTGTTTTTTTTTTTTTTAAAATATATAAAATACACACTTCTGTAAGTCTGTATTTATGTTTGTCTGCACTATTAGTTGACGGTTTGTTGGTTCAAATTTTCTTGGCACAATCACTAAAAATGCATTAGTGGCAACATTTTGCACATGATTCATGCCACACGGCATTTATTTGGCGCATTTCGAAGTTTTGAACATTACCAGTGGAGTACTTCCAGCTGGGGGTCTTTTTCGTTTTATGTACACGATTGAAAAGATGGGTCTACATTTTAAACCCGTCTAAAGTTTACAGACTTTTTGAACTTTTTGTTTGGAATATTTTAAACCTTCCAAATACTTACAAGATAATATAAGATTTAAATGAAAAAGCAGCCTAAAATCTTGTTTTTTTGTTTTTTTGAAAGTTATTGAATTTGGCCCACAAAAACTTCATGTGCGACACAGCTCAGCGGTAGAGCAGTCGGCTGTGACTCTTGAGCGCTTCCGTTTGAATCCTGCCAAGTACCACATTTTTTTTTTTTTTTTTTAATTTTATTTTATGCTTAAAACTTTTCGATTTAAAATTAAAACTTTTTGGTTTAAAATTAAAACTTTTCGGTGTAAAATTAAAACCTTTTGGGTCTACAATTTGGTATTCAGTAAGCTGCCTCACATCTCTAGTCTCAATAAAGAGTCACTAATTTGTCATCTGCTTGTAGGCAGGTAACAAACACAATTAATTAAAGAAAATTTGTAAAACAAAACTAAAAAAAATAAAAAAAGTGAATTTACGAATTAGAAGTATTTAAATGTTTAAAAAAAGTTAATTAAATTTGAAAAAATTTAATAAAAAAAATAAAAATTTACTGTTCGCGGACCGGCACTTGAACCTTCGTCCTCCCGCGTCATAATCCGGACGCTTAACGCCTGGGCTACATCGACATCTATAAGGCGGGTGTCAAATGCGTTACTTAAAATTTATGTCATTTTTGTATTCACCACACCTTAAAATGAGCGAGAGAGAGGCTGTGGTAGATTTCTTGTGACTTTCTCTTATAGAATACCGAAATCATCTCAAGTCACAAAAATTGTATCTAATGAAATATCTCAAATTTAGTGACTTGATATGAGACAGAATTACAGAATACTGGTATTAGATTTAATTTTTCCTACAACATTTATGTGTGCGATGTAACTCAGTGGTAGAGCAGACGGGCATGATGCGGAGAGTCTTGGTTCGAGTCCCAGCCAACGGACAAAGAAATTATTTTTTCTTTAAAAATTGTTAAAACATTTCTGGTTTAAAATTGAAACCCGAGTCATTTAGCAAATTTTCTTGAAAACTGGTTTAGATTAAATTTGTAACCAAATTTGGTTTGGTCATATATAAATGTAGTCCAAAAAAGTTAAAAATTTAGGTTAAAATTTTTAACCGTGTACTTATGACAATTTTTCAAGTGTTAACTTAGAAAATGAATTCACTATTAGTGGAATAGTAACAAAAATGTCTCAAGTATAACCTTCAACAATTTGACTAACTAAAGTTTTCCCCTAAGTTAACAATTGTGACAATTTTGATACGCATATTGTCCATACATAAGTAACTACACATTCAAATACCTCCTTTTGCAGTCAATTTAAATGTGCGTAAGTAAAACTTGTTGAAGGCAAAAGTAATTGTTAACAATATAAATTTAATAGCTGACCACATAGCAACTACAAAACAAAAAAAAAAAAAACAAAAAAAAAAGAGTTTATCAAAAATTTGATTGTCACGTAACATTTTGAATTTGTGTAACTATGTAACTATGTATCCAACTAGCCGGTTATATGTAGCTCCATAGTATGTTCAAATGTAACTATGCGTAATAGCTTTTGAGCTTTGGCCTATCGGTAGTTGCGGTGCGATACGCATGCGCGTTGTAGTCACTATCTAGGCGATTGGACGCTTATCGCACTTTGATTAATTGAAACAGCTTTGACAAAAATTGTAATAATAAGTAAGTTATATAACTAGTTGTAAGATTTTGGGGTATGTGTCAAATAGGCACTAGGGCGGGCTTGAAAAAAATTGTTTTAAAGAAATCTAGCCGGTTTTCGCGTTGTAATGAAATTTACGGAGAATGGCTGAACCGATTTTAAACAAACTTTGCCACATTGAACAGACACATGTGGAGAAGGTGTGTAACTAAAAAAAAGGGAGTTATCAGAACATCGCATACAAACTAAAATTTTCAAGCAGAATATCTGTGAAAGGGTTTAAGGTAGGGACCTGAAAATTGGTATAGACCTATATGATATCAAAAGCATTCTCACACATAAAAAGGGGTTATCAGAAATAGGGGTGCGGCATCTCCCATACAAACATAAATTTTCAAGCAGAATATCTGTGAAAGGATCTCAGGTAAGGACGTGGAAATCGCTATAGAGCTATAGAAATCAAAACCGTAAGTAGGGGTTATATGAAAAGTGGGCGTGAAGATGTTTTGATTCCGCGTATTCCACACGGCTAAAAAGATGAACCTAAATGTTAAACCCGTATAAAGTTTAATCAATTTTTCAAACTTTTTTGTACAATATTTCAAACCGTACAAATACCTACAAAGATTTTCAATTTCTTTTGAAATGCCTCAAGAAAAAAACGAGCATATATTTCTTGTGCCTGGTCAAGAAACTTTGACGTTTACCAAATTTTCCTTTTTTTTTGCAAATTACTCTTATAAAACTGTACAAAATATGTTTAGCGAGACATATACTCACCTTTTCCGTGAATCTGCACGTTTACCTCAAGAAATATATACGAGCTTATTTATTTCTTGAGGTAAACCGGCGTTGCCAACTATCGAAAAGTGCTGTATTTTTTCTTATGAACTGAGTATTGGCTCAAGAAAATTTGACGTGTAAAAACGTTTCTTGACCATTTCTTGAGCGTTTTTTTATATGGAGTTTGACATTTCTTGGCAGGTGAGTAGCCCGCTTTAAAATCTAAATGAAAAGGCAGTCTAAATTTTTTATTTTTAGTTTGTTTGAATGCAATTGAATTTTGCCCACATAAACTTCATATGCGTCATAGCTCAGCGGTAGAGCAGTCGGCTGTGACACCTGAGCGTTTTCGTTCGAATCCTGCCAGCTGCCACATTTTTTAGTTTTATATTCTTCTTAATACTTTTCGGTTTAAAATTAAAACTTTTTGGTTTAAAATTAAAACTTTTTGGTTTGAAAATTAAAATTTTTCTGTTTAAAATTAAAACTTTTTGGTTAGAAAATTAAAACTTTTCGCTCTAAAATTTAAACTTTTAGATTTGAAAATTCAAATTTATTTTTGAAAGCTTATTCAAGATTGAATTTTGCCAACAACATTTATGTGTGCGATGTAGCTGAGTGGTAGAGCAGACGGGCATGATGCGGAGAGTCTTGGTTCGAATTCCCGCCAACGGACAAAAAATTTATTTTATCTTTAAAAAATTGTTAAAACATTTCTTGTTTATAATTGAAACCCGATTCATTTAGCCAATTTTCATGAAAACTTGTCTAGATTGAATTTGAATCCAAATTTGGTTTGGTCATATATGTAGTCCAAAAAAGTTTAAAATTTAGGTTAAAATTTTTAACCGTTTATATTTCCATTCATTTATGGTCAAAACCAAAAAAAAGGCACAACTGGGTATAAAAAATATAAACAAATTTCATAGGAAAACAAAAACACAAAAAATAAAAAAAGATAATATCAAAACTTTTTCTGAACACCTATGTCCGTACGCGCCCCATATATAGTTAAATGAATGTTTTGAATTGTGCGTGGTAAATACAAATTGCTTGTTTTAAGATTTACAACTTCGCATTTAAAATTTTTTTAAATAAACAGGATTAAGTCCATAGCGACACGAATTTACAATTCAACGCACCTCTAACTGGTAGTGTAGGTGCATATAAGAAATGTCTCATAGTTCTTACACAAATGTAATAAATGAGTTCATTATTTCCGGATATTTCATATTTATTATATGTCGGCTTAAATTAGAGCGCCAGCATTGATCCCTTCAAAAAAAAAAAAAATTGAAGTATGCGGGTTGTATGTAAGTCAATTGAAAAATAAACTAGATTACTCGCATGATCACCTGTCAGGGTTAGGGATTAAATGTGGACTGCGTACAAAAAAAAAATGATATTACGAATTTTATTTTATTACAATCAATTGAATTCATTCATTAAATTCAGGCGACATTTTAGGGTTTGTTAGAGACACAATATTTATTTATTTATGCCTTAACACAAAAGACACTTAAAATTATAATTATTTATATTTAATTTTTAATCAAGAACCTTAACATTTTTGAAGTTAACTTGGGTGGCGATATGAATTTTCGATTGAGAGTAAAATTTGAGAAAATTACTGATGATGCAACGGAAATTATTCAACGGAAATAGAAATTGTAGCCGACTTTCAGGCGTAAGCAATTTTCACGATGTTTAGTTGTGCAAATCAATTAGGAGGTGAAATTCTAGGATCTAACTAACATTGCACAAATTGTAATAGTTAGGCCCAGCAGAATTCATGGGTGTTGCCACTTGGGGCGGTTTACAGGGTTGCCACCTATCCCAATTTTTTTTTAATATAGAGCTAGATATGCCAATATGGGTATCAAATGAAAGGTATTTTCGGCCTTATTCCAAATATGACAAGTTTACCCATGGTTGCCACTTAGGGTTGCCACCTAACCGTAATTTGTTTATTTTTTCGTATATCTCGGGAACTGCTTGACCGATTTGGATGAATTTTTGCATATAGATAGTATGATTGATTGATTCTAAGAGTATACACTAGGGGGTTGCCACTTGGGGCGGTTTACAGGGCTGCCACCTATCCCAAATTTTTTTAAATATAGAGCTAGATATGCCAATATGGGTATCAAATGAAAGGTATTTTCGGCCGTAGTTCAAATATGATAATTTAATGCAGGGTTGCCACTTAGGGTTGCCACCTAACCGCAATTTATTTATTTTTTCGTATACATATTTCGGGAACTGCTTGCCCGATTTGGATACAATTTGGCCTATAGACAATTTGATTCATTCTAAGATTATAAACATGGGTGTTGCCACATAGGGTGGTTTACAGGGTTACCACATATCTCGATTTTTTTTTTAATACTGAGTAAGATATGCCAATATGGGTATCAAATGAAAGGTATGTTCATCGTATTCCATGACATATTTAAGCACGGTTAAATAGGGTTGCCAATGATTGATGTGTTCTGTTAACAACAAAAAGATTAACGTAACCATTGTTTAGCGGTCAGTAGCCTACAAAATCGTGAATGTATTTCAGCACTTAAAAATTATCGGCAAGCGGTCAGTAGCGTGTGCGTTAAGTGTGTGGCACTTCGAAGTTGATTACTATGGAACATAATGAAATTAAAAAAAAAAAAGCAACAACAATACCAATAATATCACTATTAGAAAAAAATGTAAAAGACATTATCAAAGCAAGCGAATATTTCGTTCAATCGTAGCGTAAGCCAGTCCACCAACTAGTCAGTCAACTAGCCAACGAGTTAATGTAGCTGCTAATGAAACAATTCAATTCACGATATCAATAATCGATGAGGAACATTTAAAGAGCAATTCGATATTTGTATACCATTTTTCGAATGTTATATTTTCTGATTTTTTTTTTATACTTGGTTAGTAACAGCATCACGCATTATAAATAAATATATGGAAGAGCAAAAGGGTTCTTACAAAAGAGGTAGCCCTGTAGGAAAAAATTGTCTGTTTGTTCGAAGCAAGGATTTCGAATTTATCTTATATCTTGGAAAGGGGTGTTCTTGTATGTCTACTAAAAAACATATATATTTATGAGTCATTTATGATTCAGCCATGAGTCATTTATGATTCAGCCATGAGTCATTTATGACTCATTCATAAGTCATTTATGACTCATCCATGAGTCATTTATGGCTCAACCATGAGCCATTTATGACACATCCATGAGTCATTTATGATTCATCCTTATTAAGTTATATTTTCACTCTCCTTGAGTGTTGTCAGATAGGATATCTTTAAAGGGCTGCCACCAATCTTTAATTTATTGTTAGTGTGATATTTTATTCCTCTCAGCGCAACTTCGTATTTCCTACACGTTTCTTTTTAATTTATTTCGAAAGTAAACTGGTTTGGAAGGAATATAAACTCATTAATCGTGTGAAATTCGCCTATTCTTGCTCTTTTGTTATTAACACTTATAAAAATCAGATTTAACAAATAGAGCAACACTTGGGTATAATGAAATCTAACGCCTTAATATATTTGATGGACTGTTTAGTAATAAGGTGATGCTAGAAAATAAGGAGAAAACTTAATCGACTAAGCGTGTCGCGATCCGACAACAAAGTATCCATATGTATATTAAAATAGCCGAAGCTGAAATAATGCCTTAAAGTACAATACACACTTAGCATTCATTCTAACTTTGACTGATAACAATTTACATCTCAAAACAGTTTTGGAGTGGAATGAAATCTGTTAAGACAAATCGAAATCATTGCGATACTTTGAAGATTTGATCCTAATTTCGTGGGTTCACTGAAATTTGAATGAATTGATATGCTTGCAATTAGAAGGCTAGAGATACACTCAATGAGAGGATACATACTAGGGTGGTCCTTATAATCAAATGTAGTATTTTTTCCAGTCTTACTCCCTAGATCGGTTGCACCACGGTTGGTCGTACACAAATTTGTATCCCGATTGGAGATGGTCCATATATGTACACCGACGGCTCGAAGTAAGACGGTAGAGTTGGTGGAGGGGTTTGTTCAAGGGATCTGGCCGTTGAGCTCTCCTGTAGACTACCTGATCATTACAACGTCTTCCAAGCTGAAGTCTCAGCAATCACCTGGAATTGTCCAAACGCGCTTTCGCCGAAGATATCGTTATTTTCAGCGACAGCCAAATGGCCATCAAAGCTCTTGGCTCTTACTGGTTCAACGCGGAACTCTCGTCGATCTCTTCAAGAGATGGCCCAACAGAACCGCATGAGCCTCACATGGGTCCCGGAACACAGGGACATTGAGGGAAACTTTAGGGCAGACGCACTTGCTGAGGTTGGTTTTCAGGTTCAAACCCTTAGTAAAAATTACACAAAAAATATAGTAGAAATTTAGCAAAAAATACAGTAAAAAATACGCGAAAAAATAAAGTAAAAATTACACAAAAAATATATAAAACTACCCAAATTTACACGGCTAAAAAAATGAACCTAAATTTTAAACCCGTATAAAGATTTATCAATTTTTCAAACTTTTTTGTACAATATTTCAAAACGTCCAAATACCTACAGAGATTTTCAATTTCTTTTGGTTTCGATTTAAAATCTAAATGAAAAAGCAGTCTACATTTTTTATTTATTTTTGGTTTGTTTGAATGTAATTGAAGTTTGCCCACAAAAACTTCATGTGCGTCATAGCTCAGCGGTAGAGCAGTCGGCTGTGACTCCTGAGCGTTTTCGTTCGAGTTCTGTCAGCTGCCACATTTTTTTTAGTTTTATTTTATTCTTAAAACTTTTCGGTCTAAAATTTAAACTTTTGGGTTTGAAAATTCAAATTTATTTTTGAAAGCTTATTCAAGATTGAATTTTGCCAACAACATTTATGTGTGCGATGTAGCTCAGTGGTAGAGCAGACGGGCATGATGCGGGGAGTCTTGGTTCGAATTCCCGTCAACGGACAAAAAATGTATTTTATCTTTAAAAAATTGTTAAAACATTTCCTGTTTATAATTGAAACCCGATTCATTTAGCCAATTTTCATGAAAACTGGTCTAGATTGAATTTGAATCCAAATTTGGTGTGGTCATATATGTAGTCCAAAAAAGTTTAAAATTTAAGTTCAAATTTTTAACCGTGTACACAAAAAATTTAGATAAATTTACAGAAAAAATTTTGCCAAAATTATAGTAAAAATTACGCAAAAAATATAGTAACAGAAAAAACAGTAAAATTTGCACAAAAAATACAGAAAAAAATTTGTAAAAATTAAGCAAAGAATAAAAAATCACAAAACTATGGATACTTCTATCGAATTTCGTTCCTTTCATACTGGTTGTGATGATTGTTGGAAAAAACTTTTGTTTTGATAGTCCGAAGTAAATTCAAACTATCCAACGTACACTCTCGATTTCAGACTTTATCAAAACAGTGTGATCTCCTGTAATGTTTGTTTGTTTCTTACCTGAACCAAAAAATAAAAAAAGGGAAAAGGTGAAAAAAATAAGTAAAAATTGTAGCCAAAAAAAACAAATAAGTATTCACGTTGCACCATTAACGCTTGCCAGTTTCTTTCATCAAACACTTCTCAACATATCAAATCAGCGCCAACACGGCGACAACATGTAATTTGTTCGTGTTTTTTTGTATTCTAATAATTTGTTTTTTTTTTTTTTACTCTACTGGTTTTGTTTGTTTATATTTACGCTCGATTTGACACTTCATAATTATTCTGCTTCTTACTTCCTTGAGCTTATCGCAATCTCATAAACGCAGGCCTATCCGTATGTGTTCTGTTTAATCGTAACTTCATATCTTAAGAGAGTTATCTACATAGGTAAGTACACACACAGCCAACAAGTTGGTTTACATTGGGTCGGTCTAATAATCCTGTCGAGAAAAAAAAAACACGGCAGAACAAATATGTATAAATGAAAAGTTTACTTTAAAGCAGGGATCGTAATGATTGTCAATATTAGGAAGAACTTTGAAATTTCTTTCAAGAAATAAACCCGATTGCAGGCACATATGTATGTATAACATTGCATTGAGCTTCTCTTCCTACTTGGGGTCTATTCGTATTCTTCGTAAAAAAACATTCGTGTTTGATGTAGATTCGTTGGAATTTGTATTTGTAATCGCTAACTTCAGTCCATTTAGGACTCGCACTCATTTTTTTATTCCTATTCATGATCAAATTTTATTAGGTTAGCTAGTTTTAAATTTCTTCTTGTATTATTTACCTGCCTGTTTATTTTATGTATTTTTTTTATAACCTGATCAATTCGAGTTTTTTTTCGCACACTTCTCCGCTTATAAGAGCTAAAAATTCTTTAGAAAAAATGCTGCCAAACAAAAAAAAAATTATATCCGCGAGAATACGTCGACCTTCGTTATGATAAGGAGATATGTAGTATTTATGAAATTTGAAGACAAAAAATGTACACTGTGCGACAAAAAGGCACTACAACGAAAAAAAGTTGCTTGTAAAATTAAAATTTCTGCTTTATCAATTTTACATTTCAGCAAAAAATAATTATATTTTTTGACATTGAAAATTATGAAAACAGCCGTATTCACGTTAAATTGATAGGAAAAATTTTGATCCAACATTAACATGTATTTCACTGTCACTTCCATTTCTCAAGTTAATACACTCAGGGAAAAACACCGTTCTAAAATGCAGCACCACAGGTCTCAATTTTAGATTTTCGTGTTCTTCATTTTTCGGTCTTAAAAAAAGAACACATGGTCTTGAAAATATACCACCCTGTCTTAAAATAACAACCAGGTTCTTGAAATGCGAACGAAGTTATCGGAAATAGAACGGTCGGTGTTGTCATCAGAACGATGTTGTCGAAAATAGAATGGCCGGTGTTATCATCAGAACACATAACGAGAACGTTACAACATCGTTGCATACTTTTAGGCATTTAGTCTGTAAACAACTTTAACAGAACAAATCCAACAGTGAAGATACTGTCATTGCTGTCATAAAACATAGCTGCAATTAAACACCGGCAAATATAAGGACGCGATGGCCTGATGGTAAATCCCTCCGTTCAGCAGTCAACGCAGTGTGAGCTCGACTCCGGGTAGGGGCAAACCACAAAACATAGTGAGAAATAATTTGTCATTCAGAAGAACTCTGAAAAATCATTTTTTTTTAGATTTTTTGTTTACTTTGACCCAAAATGTTTCTAAAATGAGCCCAATACGTTCTCAGAATAAGTTAAAAATGTTCATAAATCAAGTTCAAACTGTTCATGGAACACAAAACATGTTCTTGAAAAATCCGTTCTCAAAATAAGACCATCGTTCACGAGTTAAGTCAAAACGTTACTGACAGACTTTTGTGCACGAATGTTCTCAGTTTTGGACTTGTTTCGTTCGTTTTAGAACGATTTTTTCTTTGAGTGTACAGGGCTAAAAAAATTTGCCTTAATTTTCGGTCATATATTTCGAAGATGTGTTCATGCTGCCGCATTTTGAGAATGCGCATTTAGCTAATTTTCGAATGCTTAAGGTGCGTTCCTACAGCGCAAGTGGAAGTATGCTTGCATTTTCAGATAAACTCCATTTCTTTCATAAAAGAGGGTTCGTGGGTAAAGAAACCGACTTTCTCAAACAAACTTGGAAACTCTTCACCTCGAAAATTGTAACTTTTAACAGGAAAAATTATTGCACTTCTTTAGTGAGAAGATATCCTAATATAAACAGCGGCTCGCCCTAAAGTATGCAACATTTTTTAACTTTTTCTTCATACAAGGAAATTTTGGTTCGTACTGTATCTCCGAAGATGCTAAAGCAAAAGCAGAAATAAAGTAGCATTAAGTTGCGTTTACCTTTCAAAAATATATGGAAAAAATGCTGTATTTTTGGCTAAATCCTAAAATGCAAAGTGCAGCATGAACAGCACATAATTTTTTATTTTCTTTTTGGATTTTCTGAAACATTTTTCAAGTCATTGAATTTTGCCTACAAAATTTTTATGTGCGACATATCAGCTGACATGTAGCTCAGCGGCAAAGCAGTCGGCTGTCATTCAGAGCACCTCCGTTCGAATCCTGCCAACTGACACCATTTTTTGTTTGTTTTTTTTTTCATTTAATTTTTAAAACTTTTAGGTTTAAAATTATTTCTTTTCGACTTAAAATAAAATTTTTTCGCTTCAAAATTAAAACTTTACGGTTTAAATTTTAAAACTTTTCGGTATAAATTTTTTTTCGTTTTCATTTATTTTTGAAAGATTTTTCAAGTCATTGAACTTTGCCCACAACATTTAGGTGGACGGTGTAGCTCAGTGGTAGGGCAGTCGGGTATGATGCGGAGAGTGTTGGTTCGAATCCCAGCCACCGGAGAAAAAAATTGTTTTTCTTTAAAAAATTGTTAAAACATTTCTGGTTTGAAATTGAAACCCTTTTCATTAAACCAATTTTCTTGAAAACTGGTCTAGTTTAAATTTGAAACCAAATTTAGTTTGGTCCATAGTCATATACATATGTAGTCCCAAAAATTTAAAATTTTAGGCTCAAATTTTTAACCGTATAGTGTCCCAATTTTTTTGGCTATTTTTTTTTACTTCTACTTCTACTTTACACGGTTAAAAATTTGAAGCTAAATTTTAAACTTTTTTGGGCTACATATATGACCACACCAAATTTGGATTCAAATTCAATCTAGACAAGTTTTCATGAAAATTGGCTAAATGAATCGGGTTTCAATTATAAACCAAAAATGTTTTAACAATTTTTTAAAGATAAAATAAATTTTTTGTCCGTTGACGGGAATTCGAACCAAGACTCCCCCCGCATCATGCCCGTCTGCTCTACCACTGAGCTACATCGCACACATAAATGTTGTTGGCAAAATTCAATCTTGAATAAGCTTTCAAAAATAAATTTGAATTTTCAAGTCCAAAAATTTAAATTTTAAACCGAAAAGTTTTAATTTTCAAACCAAAAAGTTTTAATTTCAAACCGAAAAGTTTTAATTTTCAAACCAAAAAGTTTTAAGAATAAAATAAAACTAAACAAAAAGTGGCAGCTGGCAGGATTCGAACGAAACGCTCAGGGGGCACATCCGACTGCTCTACCGCTGAGCTATGACGCACAAGAAGTTTTTGTGGGAAAAATTCAATTGCATTCAAACAAACCAAAAATAAAAAATTTAGACTGCTTTTTCATTTAGATTTTAAATCGAAACCAAAAGAAATTGAAAATCTTTGTAGGTATTTGGACGGTTTGAAATATTGTACAAAAAAGTTTGAAAAATTGATTAAACCTTATACGGGTTTAAAATTTAGGTTCATTTTTTTAGCCGTGTACGACTAAACTCATTTC
>CAXKVI010000005.1:107255165-107261596 GCA_964058755.1 Campiglossa producta
CATATATACATACAAACGTGTTAAATATTTAACTTAAGTCTTGCACGTGCGATATTTTGTTTTTGTTTTGCTGTGTTTTTGGGTTAAAAGCTGTTCGAAAAATCTACGCAATCGTGAGAAAACGAGAAAGCTGCATTAGGCTAGTGGTGAAAGATTCCAAAATAAATTTAAATCGAAAATAGCGTTCTATTTTGCTATAAGTTTATGAACAACTAATTGGGACAGTGGATCGGCGAACCTGTCCCTTGTCCCTTGTCCCTTGTCCCTTGTCCCTTGTCCCTTGTCCCTTGTCCCTTGTCCCTTGTCCCTTGTCCCTTGTCCCTTGTCCCTTGTCCCTTGTCCCTTGTCCCTTGTCCCTTGTTCATTGTCCCTTGTCTCTTGTCCCTTGTCCCTTGTCCCTTGTCCCTTGTCCCTTGTCCCTTGTCCCTTGTCCCTTGTCCCTTGTCCCTTGTCCCTTGTCCCTTGTCCCTAGTCCCTTGTCCCTTGTCCCTTGTCCCTTGTTCATTGTCCCTTGTCCCTTGTCCCTTGTCCCTTGTCCCTTGTCCCTTGTCCCTTGTCCCTTGTCCCTTGTCCCTTGTCCCTTGTCCCTTGTCCCTTGTCCCTTGTCCCTTGTCCCTTGTCCCTTGTCCCTTGTCCCTTGTCCCTTGTCCCTTGTCCCTTGTCCCTTGTCCCTTGTCCCTTGTCCCTTGTCCCTTGTCCCTTGTCCCTTGTCCCTTGTCCCTTGTCCCTTGTCCCTTGTCCCTTGTCCCTTGTCCCTTGTCCCTTGTCCCTTGTCCCTTGTCCCTTGTCCCTTGTCCCTTGTCCCTTGTCCCTTGTCCCTTGTCCCTTGTCCCTTGTCCCTTGTCCCTTGTCCCTTGTCCCTTGTCCCTTGTCCCTTGTCCCTTGTCCCTTGTCCCTTGTCCCTTGTCCCTTGTCCCTTGTCCCTTGTCCCTTGTCCCTTGTCCCTTGTCCCTTGTTGCTTGCCTCATTATACAGCATAAGATAAATCAAGTAAATCCGAGCTGCCTACTAAAAAAAGCTACATATGTACATATATAGGTTTACGCATTATATTATCATGTATGTACATTGTACAATGTACATATTTATCTACGTAGAAGTACGTATGCATGTGATGCATGTATATCCTGTACATACGCCTTCACTGCCCTTAAATGAGATCTGTCTGCCTACATAACATATTAAACCCCACTGTTATGAAAATGTATGCGCGTGTATTTGGGATTATGACACCAAAAAAAAAATGTAGTACATAGTTATAAAAGGCATCAACTCTGCGAGATGGAAAAAAAATTAAAAAAAAAAATAATAAATAAAATTAAATTAAATTAAATTAAAATATATTAAACTAAATTAAATAAAATAAAAAAAATAAAATAAAATAAAATAAAATAAAATAAAATAAAATAAAATAAAATAAAATAAAATAAAATAAAATAAAATAAAATAAAATAAAATAAAATAAAATAAAATAAAATAAAATAAAATAAAATAAAATAAAATAAAATAAAATAAAATAAAATAAAATAAAATAAAATAAAATAAAATAAAATAAAATAAAATAAAATAAAATAAAATAAAATAAAATAAAATAAAATAAAATAAAATAAAATAAAATAAAATAAAATAAAATAAAATAAAATAAAATAAAATAAAATAAATTAAAATAAAATAAAATAAAATAAAATAAAATAAAATAAAATAAAATAAAATAAAATAAAATAAAATAAAATAAAATAAAATAAAATAAAATAAAATAAAATAAAATAAAATAAAATAAAATAAAATAAAATAAAATAAAATAAAATAAAATAAAATAAAATAAAATAAAATAAAATAAAATAAAATAAAATAAAATAAAATAAAATAAAATAAAATAAAATAAAATAAAATAAAATAAAATAAAATAAAATAAAATAAAATAAAATAAAATAAAATAAAATAAAATAAAATAAAATAAAATAAAATAAAATAAAATAAAATAAAATAAAATAAAATAAAATAAAATAAAATAAAGTAAAACAAAATAAAATAAAATAAAATACAATTAAATTACATTAAAGAAAATGATATAAAATTAAAAAAATTATATAAAATAAAATAAAATAAAAAAATTTAATTTAACTAAATAAAATTAAAAAATAGAGTAAACTAAATTAAAATAAAATAAATTAAAATAAAATAAATATAAATATAATAAAATAAAGACTAATTGCTTATATGTAGGCCTCATATTTTGTTTTGGGTTTCTGTGTGCTTTTATATTTAGTATGCTTATTGTAGGCTTTTTATTTGGCTGCCTCGGCAATATTGGCAAAAGTGCGTAAATATAAAACATACGTCTGTTTGTATGTATGTATGTATGTATGTATGTATGTACAAGCCTCTTAAAATGGACTTTTTGTAATACTTGTATGTATGAATGAATGTTTGTGTGTGCCGCGCGTTTGTTGTTGGTTCAATGGCCGCCAAAATTTTTTGAAGGCCAAAGTAATTCACGATTTACGTTGCTTCCCAGCCACACTTCTGCCTACCAACATTGAGCCACATACAAACATACATACGTAGTAAGTATACAAACATAAGTTTAATATGGTACGTACGGCGACGCTGACGACGACGTTCAAGAATCTTTGTTGTTGTACACATTTTTTTTTTGGGCGAGAATTCTTTAACGTACACAGTCATAGCTACACATGCCCTAAGCTTAAAGCATAAACAGACATACATACATACGTACATACATACAAACATATTTATCTACCACAAAGAATTTAGCATAAGTCTTGTGCTTTGTTGTACTTTTGTGCTAAGTTTTTTTTTTTTTTTTTAATTTGGAATTGTTATATGACGAAGGGTCATATTAAGCAGTCATATAAAATATTTAAGTTACTTGCGCCGTAAAGTGTCTGATTGCCGTACCGACAAGTTGCCTAATCAGCATTTCCGTCCTCTTGTTTGGCACATTGACGAAAAGCTCTCAATGTCGTTTTGAATTATTTGAAAATGTGATTTGTGTAATGGAGAACTCAGCTAATCAAATGCGCATACATATTGACAAACAAACATACAACTGTGGCTACAACAACGCATTCAAGTTACAAAATTATTCTCATCTTTTTTATTATTATTTTTTTTTATTTTTTATTTTTTAATTTGGAAATTGTTGTTTATGATATTTTTTATTGTTGTCTTCTTACATGCATGATTTATTGCTATTTTATACTACTTTTTCGTCTACTTGACATTTCATTTTTAATTAAGTCTTTTAAGTAGCTTCAGTTTGTTTTGTGTAATCGGTGCTTGCCCTTTACGCATACATACTCATATTATCTGTTGGTATATTTTTATTGTTGTTAATGCGTTTATTTAAATTGCTTTTAACTTGTTATTGCTCTGCTATTTATCAATGTTTATTTTTTTCACTTTTTATACGCTTTCATTTTTTTTTACTTTTACTAAAAAGTTTACTTTTCACTTTTGCTGCGCTTATTTGGACAGCGTGGCGTATACGTAACTACATTCATATGATGTGGTGATATAAAAATATTGATATTGAAATCAATGCTACAAATATTTGAATTTCTTAGTAATATCAACACTATTACAAGGATATAAGCTTCCTATGAGACTCTTGTCCATACGTAGCGAAGCGCTCCTAGCCTTCCCAGCCATAACTGTGATCATACCAAGTGACGCGATATCATCTTTCACCTGTTTTCTCCATCCCACTCGAGGCCAGTCATTACTCTGCTGCCAAATCATTACTCTGCTGTCTTTAGAAACAACTTCCGGACCGAAGATTCTTTCTTCATTCGAAACATTTTGCCATCAACCAATATAATGTTATAGATATCACATGATCTTTTTTCAATCAGTGATGTGAATCAAACAAATTTATAAAGTGGTTTGGAATGAAATTTTAAATCGGTTGATTTGATTTGTCATGTTGACATTTTTAAATCAGATGTGACGTGAATCAGGTATTTAGTACAGAAATTAAGGAAAAAACTTAAAATGAGGCGATATGATGTTATGTCATATGATATTTCTAAGATGTGATAAGTCGAACAAATTACATATGACAATTTTCAAGCAGATTTGAGATCAGTCGATATGATGTCATGCCATGTGACATTTTGATATAATATGTGATTTAAATCGAGCAAATTAGTACAGAAATGTAGTCTAAAAATATTCTATTCGTAGATATGATGTTATATCATATGACAATTTTTAAGCAGATTTGAGATGAGTTGATATGATGTCATGCCATGTGACATTTTGATATAATATGTGATTTAAATCGAGCAAATTAGTACAGAAATGTAGTCTAAAAATATTCTATTCGTAGATATGATGTTATATCATATGACAATTTTTAAGCAGATTTGAGATGAGTTGATATGATGTCATTTCATATGACCTTTTGATCTAAGATCTACAGAAGTGTAGTCTAAAAATTTGGCATCCCTCAATGTTATTTATGGAATTTTCAAATAGATTTTCCATCAGTCGATATGCTGTTATGTCATATGACATTTTGGGATAAGATGTGATGTGAATCAAACAAATCAATATGAGGATACCAAATTTTCCATCAATCGATATGCTGTTATGTCATATATTATTTTCAAATAAGATGTGATGTGATTTGAAGAAATTAATACAGAAATTGAGTTTACTTTTTGCCATCGGTCGATATGATATTTTATTATATGACATTTTTAAATCAAACAGGATGTGAATCTACCAAGTTAATAGAAAAATAAATCAGTGGATATAATGTTATATCATTTGACTTTATTGAATCAGTGTGATGTAAATCAAATAAATCAATACAAAAATTAAAAAAAAAAAACACCCATCAGTGGATATTATTTTAAATCATATGACATTTTTAAATCAGATATGATGTAAAAAGTATTACTTAATATAGAAATACAGTAAAAAATCAGCCATTATGTAGTATCATACGACATTTTTAACTTAGATGTGATGAAAAATCTGTCATCAGCCGATTTGATGTTCTATCGTATGGCTTTATTTAATCAGATGTCTCATTCTTAGATCACTTAGGTCACCCAAATGTACATCTTCACTTTCTAATCATTATCTGCGTACCTCCCTCTTTCATGCTTATCTTTCGATTTCGATTACTAGGGTTATTCATTAGCCTATCAGTTGAGGTCTTAGTTTTTCTCGTTTTGCTCACTCATGCTATGTGCTCATCGCAAGGCGTTTAACTCGCTGCGTCGTCTTTTCATTATCTTTATTTAAACTTCTACGAATATGCATATATACATACATATATAAATGTACATATTAAGCGATAAATAGGCCTCGAGTTTGGGTGTTAGGTCAATGGGACAATACAAATTAATGTAATTAAATGTAATGGTAAAGACTTTATTATAAAAGTGTTAATATGTATTTACGTTGGTATTTATATCGAAATCGGGTTGTGTCGAATAGATATTTACCAAATAACCGGTTGCCGAATATTGAAAAAAGTTGGTTCGGATAACCATTACATAAGGATTCCCATACTTCAAAAAGTGTTTCATGTATCGCTTTTGTAACTTTGTGTGTGTAGCTCAATACTGCATTTTTTGGGACTGGCTGGCAATGTTATGACGGAAAGAAAATTCAAAGGATACAAGATTTCCTCCTTCCATCACTTTTAGGGCTCACGTTTTTTAAATTCACGTCCTTTTTCGGGAATTAAAGAAGAAGACTGCCTAATAGGGTGTACTGCGAATATCTACCGAATACTCGATCCATTCCTAATATTAATATGCAAGCGTTTTAATTTTCATTTGCCAATGTATAATTTTGCCATTAGTTCAGCTTAGCGATTTTAATTTCTTATCAAATTTAATAGTTTTTCTTAATTAGTTTTATTAGAATTTTATAAGTTTTTTTAGCTCACACTGGTGCCCCCGAAATGAGACGTCTGACTGTTTGTTGGACTCTGAACAAGCATTCCTGGGCCCATAATCAATCCAAACACCCACCTTTTTGCGGTCATCGATGCTGCAGTCAGAAACTTTGTGAATATTTTACTTAAATGGGACTGGGAGAACTTGAGGGTATGAGGGAGAGGAAAACGCTTGGCGACATCAAAAAGTGTTGAACAAAAACGAAACGTCTTAGCATTTTCTACACGCTTAAAAATTTGTTTCAAGTTTAAACTAGACAAGTTTTCAAGAAAATTGGTAAAATGATTGGAGTATCTATTTTAAACCAGAAAAAAATAAAAATAATTAGGGCACTTGGGTAGATTCGAATGGCAGCCCCCGAGTCAAAGCCGGCTGCTCTACCGCTGAGCTATGCCGCACATAAAGTTTTTGTGAGCAAAATGCAATGACTTGAAAAATCGTTCAAAAAAACCAAAAAAACTAATTTTATGCCTTAAAATTATATCGACT